>JAEMOT010000748.1:0-74403 GCA_019297695.1 Apostasia ramifera
TATATATATATTATTAGTAATAAGCATCCAAATAATTATAATCAATAAAAAGAATTTTTTAAAAATCTTAAAAAAGGCCTAAATATATTATTTTTAGATGATTTATATGTAAAATTATAAAATTAAAAAATAAGAAATTTAATACGTAAGTTAAGATGAATTAATATGCCCCTTTATTTTATTTCTCATAATAGTTTATGTAATTTTTTATATTTAATTATCCTCCATATAAAAATGCCTCTCCCCTCAAACAAAGAAAATACTACTTAGTAGATTGGAATGAATGACCATAGGGAGAAAATAAGTTTATGTAGAATTTTCCACCTTTATTTATTTATTTTAGATATTTAAATCCATAGAAGCATCAAACCTAGCTAGACATGAATCTCTAGAGCAATAATTACAAACTCTACTTTAAGGCATTTTCATTTAAAATAATTAATTTTATAAGTGGGAGTTGATGTGAAATATAAGATCATATTTACTTCAAAAAAAAATATGAGATCATATTTTTATTCAATATATATAAAAGATCTTCTTTCAATATATTTTAATTTTTTTTCCTTCTCTTTTTTTTATTATTAATATTAGACAATCAATATTACTTATTAAAATTTCAAAGCATTTTATTTAAATTTAAAGTTCTCAAAATAATACAAATATTACTTATTAAACATTCAAATATCTATATTTACATTGAAAACTTAAAAAAATAGTAGAAATATTGCTTACCAAATCTCCCTATTTATATTTCAAATTTTCAAAGTTAGTTATCATTTGATAAATATTTAAAAATATTTAAGAAAATTCGAGTTGATCCGTGCCTAACCGATTTGTGAAACATATTAAAAATTAAATTTTTTTACTTAACTAGCTTACAAATAAATTACTCAACCTGACCCACAATTTTGTTAGTATAGTTTTTGAGTTATAAAAATTAAATTCAATGTTATGTAATTTTATTTAGTATAACCAAGAGCTTATTTAAGAAAAATAAAAAAATAAATTATATGATATATCTAGTAATTAATATTAAAATTATTAATAGAAACAAAAATAATTTTAGTTTTAATAAATATATCATAAACAATTTAACCTGTCAACTCACAATCTAAGACTCTTATATGTCATAATAGGATCGACTTATTTCTCAAACTTATATTATCACATAATTTTAATAAATTATTACTTTTATCAAAAATAGTATACTTATACTTTACAGATGATATAGATAAATCTCCCTTATTATTATAACCACCTCGCATTTACACAAGAGTGTTATAGGGGTTAATGGTGGATAAGTTTTTTTTTTTTTATTATATTAGTTACTCTTTCATGGTAATAGTATATTTTTTTTATTTGAAATGCTTTAAGGCTAAAATAATATTTTAATATTTTGATAAAAATTTATTGTGATGCCTGTGACCGAAGAGAGCGGGGAGTGACTATTGGTTGATGTCCTAAAAGAAAGAAATTTTTTTTTTGAAAAGAAAAGAAAGAAATTACCGAGGCAAAATGCAGCTCCTGGAAGGCTTCTAGGCTCATAAAACATGATAAGAAGAGCATAAGAATGAATCATCTCACATCGGAAAGGAAAGAGATCCTGAGCTGTATAAGTAAATAACGTGATCTCAAATAATAGAAGTACCTTTTGGAGCAAAATTATTAGGCTAATGATAAAAAATTTTATAGTTAAACGTGCATAGGCTGGAGTAGTACTGGGATATGTGACTTCCTAAGAAGTACTTAAGTCACACAGTTTTTTTAAAATCAAAACGAATAATACCTCTATATTGGGATCACGAGTAAATTTATATTTATTGTGAACTAAGTCTTTTAATTAATATGCTAATGTGAAATAAAATTAATTTTTAATATTAAAAATTATACATAAAGTTTAATAAATATAAAAAATGAATGAAATATTTTTATAACAAATTTGGGGTGTTTTGTCACTCCACAAAAACACAGGCAAGTGTTCACCTTTCAAAAAATGAAAATATTGGTGAGCACCATACCAAAAACAATAGCGAAGTCTAAAAAATATTGCATCGTGTCGACTCTATGCAGAATATTAGCAATTACTATGAAAAAATCTCACTCGAATTAAATGCATCTCATCTATTTTCAATTTGAAATTAGGAAATTAGATGCACTAAAAAGTAGGTTAAAACTAGTTGCAATATTTAAGAAAATAACCCCAAAAAATTTTGTCAGCAAGCTGATGTTGTTTGCTTTCATGGTGAGATCCTGGGTCTGCATTAAAGAAACAACAAAATGCTCATGTTTGCCAACTCATGAAACACCTAATCTTTTTGCACACTGCAACCATGTGAGACATTTGATAATTGTCTTTTGATCATTTCTTCAATCTAAAATCACATATCTTCACTAGTTTCTTTAAGATTATAGCGATATATGGTTTTACGTTTTAACGACATTAATCAATGTATTTCATTTCAGCTTCACCGATTCAAAACTACTCAATTTCAGTTTCATTTCGATCAAAACTCTCATATTTTTGGAACCAAGGTATTAAAACTCGGAGTTTCAATTTCATTCACAAGATGAAAGTATCAGTCTCGACAGTTTTGATAATTTCAGTATCGATAATTTCAATTTTTTCTATAAATTATTTAAATTTGTTAATGATAATTAATGAATATCATGTTTTAGAATGAGATAACTTTCGACAGTTTCAATTGAAATCCAACCAATATTGTCGAAACTACTGAGTTTCGGGAGATACCGAAATTCGGCATTTTGAAAGCAAAGATCATAGCAATGAAATGCATTATGAAAACAAAATCGTGTGAAACTTATACTCGCAATTTACAACTAAAACCGAAGTAAAATCCGAGTTTTAAAACATTTGCTTTTGTCTATATGTATAAAAAGAAGTATTTGAGTTTAAAAATATTTGTCTATGATTTAAATCATGAGAAGTTGAAACATCATGACCAGCCTCTTTCACTTCTTTATTGGTTGATGGGCAGAAAAGAATGGGTTGGGTCCTTTGCTATTTACTTCCCACCAAAACTTATCAATTCAAATTCACGGGTTAGGCTCGAGTTTGACGCAAAAATAACGATCGAAAAGAGTCAAACTAAATTCGACTCAAAACTTAAATGACTCAAAGAAACTAATGTAATTAAATCATTAGCAAGGTGTACAACGAAAGACAAATGATGCATTGCGATGAGCATTGATCTAGAGGTGATGATGATGATATCAATTAACAATCTAACTCATGGGATTTTTGAAAATGGTGAAGGATTAAACTAAGGAGGTTCATGTTCTCATAGCTGTGCCTTCCACTCAAAGGCATGTTCATCTTCTAACATTATCTTTTAATTACTTTTGTGGCCATGGCTGCATGAACACATGAGCTCACCTCCTCTTTTAGTTTATGATTTCCACTAATCTTCCTTCCCTCCTAAGCATGTGCTCTTCTCATGTTATTCACTCACTACCTCTTCTCACTTCCTTTTGGACCCAAAAATAAATTTAGCTCTTTTAGTTTATGATTTCCACTAATCTTCCTTCCCTCCTAAGCATGTGCTCTTCTCATGTTATTCACTCACTACCTCTTCTCACTTCCTTTTGGACCCAAAAATAAATTTAACTACAAAAAGGAAATTATTTTTGGGTGCTTTCAGTGTAAAGAGATTATTTTTTAGTACTTTCACAAACTACGAGGAATTCTTGTTACTTTCTTATTTTGCAAGGAAATCAAAAGGGCAAAGTAAGCTTCCAAACTCAAGTTAACCTTATGATTAGGGTGGGGATGGAGTTGGTTGAGTTCAAGTTGCGCCAAACCCGTGCCCGATTCAAATTATTTTATCTCAAGTTACTCTAAAATGTCTTTTGAGTTTGGGCGAAGTCACTTCTAAATGAGACAATTTCAAATCATCTAATAATATAAATCGAGTTGTTGTAGTGCGTACAAGAGAGTAGGAATTGAATTCATAATCTCTTACGTAACATCTTATACTTCAAATATTAAAGTATTATCTGTTTTGATTTTAAGGAACTATATAATTTAGAGTACTTCACAAGAGTTCAGTCATCTTAGCATTATTGTAGCTTAAGCACACTTAATTATAGAATTTTTTATTATTAATGTTCTGATTTTGCTCGAAAAAGCATTACGATTATTTGAAATCACATTGTTTTCTTATTCAACTCAAGAATCTTTATCTATCTTTGATGTGACATGATTCATTTTTATTTTCCTCTCATCACTAATCATTTGGCCTAGGAGCTTACTGAAAGTTGTACTCTTCTCTATTAATTTTACTTATCTTGAGACATCACCCGACAATTACTCTTCACCCTTTTTTAGCATCTCAATATGTGTGTATATATATATATATATATACTAGTATTTTGCCCGTGCTGAAACTTTTTTACATTTTTTTAAAGTAAATAAATTTATTATAAAATCTAAATAAAAATTGTAAGTTATATATTTAATTTTCTATTTTTAAAAGTATATATCACTTTTTTGTATCTAAATACTTTATAATAAAAATATAAAATTATTAAAAATTAATTATCACTTAGAGGGCATTTAGTTAAATATTAACTTAATATTATATCATGTTGTCTAGATGTCATGACATCCAGATAACATGATATAATATCAAGTTAATATCTAACTAAATGGATATTATTCTTTAAATCATGATTCTATAATTATTTAGAAGACTATTTAAAGATGTCATTAAATTAAATAATAAAATTTTTGAGTAACATGATATAGTATTAAGTTAACATTAAATTAAATGCCTATAACAAATAAATTTATAATTTTAAATATAAGTATTTATATGTTAACATATACAAAACAAAATCAATTAAATTTAATGATTAAATATTTATTAAAAATAATTATAACTAATTTATTTAACTTAAATATTAATTGAAATAAAAAAATTTAATTAATTCTAATTTAGCTTGACCCACAATCAAAATTTTGTTTCATAATTAGAACCAATGCAAGTAAATTGAGATAAAAATTTAAATATTTAGATTTTAAAAGTTTAAGATACCAATAAAAATAAAATAAAAAATTTAAAATTAATAAAATAGAATTAATTTTGAAAATTAACAAGAGACTCTAAAAGTTTAAAAAATAAAATAAAAGTTTAATAATTAATAAAATAGAATTTAATAACATGTTACATTTAACTCTAACTAAAATTAAAAAATTTCTAGTTAGTTGTTTTAACTTTGAAATCACCATATCTATATATATATATATATATATATATATATATATTTGTGTGTGTGAATTAGGCCTGTTGGATAAGAACCAAAATAATACTAATTTAAAAATAATAATAATAATAATAATTTTAATTTGCACAAATTTTAATATAAAAAAATATTATTTTATTTTACATATTTAATAATTTTTAATAAGAATATCAACTTTATTTCATATCTTAAACCAAAATATTCTAATCGAGTAGAGTATTTTGGTTTAAGATCTGAAATAAAATTGATATTTTTATTAAAAATTATCGAGTATGTGAACTAAAGTAATATTTTTTATATTATAATTTCGGTAGAATAATTTAAAAAATTTATTTATTATTATTGTTATTTTTTTTAAACTAGTACTATTTTGATCCTGATTTTGATCATCGCGCCAAACAGGGCCTCAGACTTGTATTATGTTGCCATTGACTCTCGACTAAAATTGAAATATTTCAAGTCAGAGGTACAACTTAGAAATTGACTCAAAATATTCATGAAATTCAATTCAACCAAATTTTACTCTTAATTAAAATTGCAGAGATCCCATTTTGTTTGAGTGGGCACTCTCAATCGATAAAGAGTTATAAAAAAAAATTTATTAGTATGAAACTTTTAAAACATCAAATTACACGTACCATCCAAATAATTTATATGGATAATTACCTACATGCTACACAATTTAATTTTATTTATGCTTTACCCATCCATTCTTAGTTAATTACACTATGCATACTCAAAATATTATAAAATCTTACATACATATATTTTAACTTATTTTTATTATAATGAATAATTATAATTTTTTAATAATCTAACTATAGTTAGATTACAAAAAATCTGAGCTGTTCATCATATTATTTTAAAGATATTTAAATATATTTTGAGTGAAAATACTAAAACCTTAATATTTAGGTTACGGCAAAGGAAGGAGACATTTGCGACGTGAATTGATTTTAGGACAAATCAGCGTTTTAGTGTAGTATTGAGGAAGAGAAAAATATGTACCATTAAGAGTAAAAATATAATTTTAATAATTTACTAACAGAATATTTTTTTTAAAATAGATTTTGATTAAGTTTTAACTCAAATGTGTGTATGTAAGATTTTATAATGTTTTGAGTGTGCATAGCGTAATTAACTAAGAATAGATGGGTAAGACATAAATAAAACTAGATTGTGTGGCATGTAGGTAATTATCCCTAATTTATATTATTTATACATCATCTCAAAAAATAAATATTTAATATTATTAAGAGGCACTTTTTGCAAAAAAAATTTTAAATAAAAATTTTTTAATCAAATTTAGGTGGTTTAAACACAATATTAAAAATTAAGATACTATAAATGTATTGTAAATTTTTAAAATTAATGTATAAGTGATATTAAAAAATTGATTTTTTTTTTTAATTTTAATATCGAGATAATTAAAAAAAAATTGATTGATCCATGTTATTTTAAAATTATACACCAATAAACCCTTAAAAAGACAAGCTTTTTAAAATTCAAACATAATGCCAGCCCATTTTCACCTAATCCCATGCATTTTCAATAATAGAAGGAACATGGATCTACCCACCTTATCATCCATAACTGATTTTATATGAAAAAAAAAACCACATAACTGTCTCCCAACTTCGTAATGAAATACACGTCTCATTATATTTTCACCATCTCTGCGAGAATAAATCGGAAAGCACGCTGCATCGAAAGTTCAGTAGCCTATACGCGCATAACGCGTTCGCATATCAGACCTAACAGTAAAGCAAAATAAGAAACAACTAGCATAGTAATATTAAACTATTATTTATTTTTTTTTCATATAATTTATATAGCACATTTGCTTCACATAAGTTTTAAAATGAAAAACGTGAAAAATGTCGATATGAAATATATATGAAACATAAAATTTAGAATGACGGTTTAACGATCGTCAACACATTGCTTCTTGCTCCACTTTCTCATTTACTCTATGAGGCCTTAACTCTGTTTCATTAAGTAATCAAGAGAGAGCACTCACCTCATTATCAGAAGGTCAAGAAAAACAGAGCGACTATTAAAATCCAAAGCCTCCATTAACTTAAGCATCGCAGATCCAGATCTCTCTCTTTCTCCTATAAACAAAACATGGGGTTTCCCCCTCAGCAATCCCAACACAGATTACTTCCTTCCTCCCACCTCCCACTCTAATGCCTTCTTCTATCATTTCCTTAACTCTCCTTTTCCTGACAGCTAACTCCTCCTTCCTCTGCTGCATCGCCATTGATGACCAAGGCCTTGCTCTTCTTCAATGGAAGAACGCCCTCAACAGCTCCACAGATTCGCTCAGCTCATGGAAACCCACAGACCCAAATCCCTGCAAGTGGTACGGAGTCGCCTGCAGCCCAAGCTCTCAAGTCACCGGCCTGAGCTTGAAGACGATGATTCTCCACGGCCCATTACCTTCGAACTTCGGAGCTCTCAAGTCCATTAAAACCCTTGTCATCTCCGGCGCCAACATCACCGGGCCCATCCCCAAATCCTTCGGTGACTACCAGGAACTGAGCTTCCTTGACCTCAACAATAACCAGATCTCCGGCGAAATTCCGCCGGAGCTCTGCAGGCTGAGTAAGCTCGAGTATTTAGCTCTCAACTCCAATTCTCTTCAGGGAGTCATCCCTTTGGATATCGGAAACCTCTCCAAGCTCTCTTATCTCACATTTTACGATAATGATCTCGCCGGCGAGATTCCGAGCAGCATCGGAAAATTGTCGGAGCTCGAAGTTTTTCGTGCCGGAGGGAACGAGAATCTCAAAGGGCAGTTGCCGGCGGCGATCGGAAACTGCAGCAACCTCGTCATGCTCGGCCTTGCAGAGACTGGAATCTACGGCGATCTCCCTCCGGCCATTGGGTTGTTAAAGAAGATTCAAAAAATTGCCATCTACACCTCCTTCCTCTCCGGTCAGATTCCAGGGGAGATTGGAAACTGCAGCGAGCTTACAAGCTTGTATCTTTATCAGAATTCCCTGTCAGGATCGATACCTCCAGAGCTCGGCCGTCTTCAGAAGCTTCGGAATCTGCTCCTATGGCAGAACAGCCTGGTGGGCTCAATTCCGCTGGAGCTCGGGCAATGCGGCGAGCTTATAGTCATGGATTTGTCTGTTAATCTCTTAACTGGAAGCATTCCGAGGAACTTAGGTTGGCTCTCGAAGCTTCAGCAACTTCAGCTGAGTACTAATCAGCTCACCGGAAGCATTCCGCCGGAGCTCTCCAACTGCACTGATCTCACCGATGCTGAAGTTGACAACAACCAGCTCTCCGGTGAGATCGAGATTGATTTCCGGAAACTGCAGAGTCTCACTCTGTTCTACGCATGGCAGAATAAGCTGACGGGGAGTATCCCGGCGAGCCTGGCAAACTGCCGGAATCTTCAATCCGTTGATCTTTCATACAATAACCTCACCGGAGAGATTCCAGCTGAGTTGTTTGGGCTTAAGAATTTAACAAAGTTGCTTCTTCTCTCCAACCAGTTGTCTGGGTTCGTCCCGCCGGAGATAGGAAACTGCACCAACCTCTTCCGACTCCGGCTCAACGGGAATCGGCTCTCCGGAACTATTCCGGCGGAGGTTGGGAGTTTAAAGAACCTCAATTTCCTTGACATGAGTGAGAATTTGTTGACGGGAAGGATTCCGCCAGCGATTTCATCTTGCGTAGGCCTACAATTTCTCGACCTCCACTCTAACGGGCTCATGGGTGCATTGCCGGAGTCACTTCCGGCGAGTCTACAGTTCCTAGATCTCTCAAACAATCGCCTCTCCGGGGAATTGAACGCCCGTGTGACTCTCCTGCCGCAGTTAACCAAGCTCATTCTCGGCAAGAACCAGTTCACCGGCAGCATCCCGCCGGAGCTCAGTTCCTGCTCCAAGCTCCAGCTCCTCGACCTCGGGGACAATGCATTATCCGGAGACGTACCGCTGGAGCTTGGCCGCCTTCCTTCCCTAGAAATCTCTCTCAACCTCAGCTGCAATCGACTCTCCGGCTACCTCCCTCCGGCACTCTCCGGACTGAACAAGCTTGCCACTCTCGACATTTCCCACAATTCTCTCTCCGGCGATCTCAGCCCCATATCTGTGCTCCAAAACCTCATCTCCCTCAACATCTCATTCAACTCGTTCTCCGGCGAGCTCCCGGACACCCCCTTTTTCAGGAAAATTCCCTTGTCCGATCTCACTGGAAACCGCGGGCTCTACATCTCCGGCGGCACCCCCCAAACCCGCAGCCGCCGGCCATCTCCCTCCCCGGCCCTGAAGCTGGCCATGTCCGTGCTCATCAGCATCGGTGCAGTCCTGCTGCTGTCGGCAGCGTACGCTCTCATGCGAGCGCACAGAGGGGGAAGCGATGTCGCCGGTGACGGCAACTGGGAGGTAACCCTGTACCAAAAGATTGAAATCTCCATAGATGAAATCATCAGAGGCCTAACGTCGGCGAACGTGATCGGGACGGGGAGCTCCGGGGTGGTGTACCGCGTCGGTCCCGTCGCGGTGAAGAAGATGTGGTCGGCGGAGGACGACGGCGGCGCTTTTCGGAACGAAATCTCCACGCTGGGGACGATGATCCGGCACCGGAACATCGTGAAACTTCTCGGATGGGGGAAAAACAGGAAGATGCTGCTGCTGTTCTACAACTACTTGCCGAATGGGAGCTTGAGCTCGATGATTCACCGGGGAGGCAAGGCGGCGGCGGGGTGGGAGGAGAGGTACGGTATCGCAGTCGGCGTAGCGGAGGCGATCGCTTACCTCCACCACGACTGCGTGCCGGCCATACTTCACGGCGACATCAAGGCGATGAACGTGCTGCTGGGGAGCGCATTTGAGCCTTACCTGGCGGACTTCGGGCTCGCAAAGGTGATGTCCGGCGAGAGCACCGGCGAATGCGAAGGGAAGTCGGCGGCGGCGGGATTGCCGCCGCGGATTGCAGGGTCGTACGGGTACATGGCTCCAGGTAGGCCTGTCAACGGATCGGATTCGGGTCGGATTAACTCCGACCCGGATCCAAATCCATATATGTCGGATCGGGTTATATATCGGATCGGATCATGGTCGATCCATATCCTCTCGGGTCGGAAATCGGATCGGTTCGGAACTCGGGTTTTCGGATTTAATCCATTTACAATAAAAGTAGTTATTTTTACGTAATTTTCATAATAAAATTTAAAATAATGCTAAATTTATTGAAAATAAAATAAGAGAAAAATATTATATTTTTATAAATTAATTAAATATTTTAATATAAAAATCAATATTTATGATATATATACATATATATTGTGAAATATAAACTGAGCATTATAAACTATAATCTACTAATATATGTAAGAATTTTTTATTAATTAATTATAATGACGCTCTTTACTTGAGCCTTCCAACAAAAAGATTATTAGCCACAATATAACCCTGTATGAACTATAAATTAGATTACATAAATGGATCGGATTTTAAACGGGTCGGGTCAATGGTGATCCATATTCGATTCATTTATTTGTAAATGGATCGGGTCAGTAAACGGGGCGGATTGATGGGTCAAAAAAAAATTCATTTGAGGATTTAATCAGATCGGAACTCGGATCGGATCGGGTCATGATCCGATCCATTGACAGGCCTAGCTCTAGGTAAGGACGGTTTATTTTTTCTTGAATTTTTTATTTTAAATTAATTTCGATTTCAAATTGCCAAAATTTTTCCCAATTTTTGATTTAAATTATGTCTAATTATAAATTATATTTTTACTATAAAAAAAATATAACTTATATTTTAAAATTAAACATATATTACATATATATATATATATATATTATATTTTACAATATTAAAAACAATTAAGTGACTCCAATTTAAGCCTACGTGCAATTGAATGTCCAGTTTGCAATTAATTATTTTGTTTAAAATAATATGTAAATTATTTAATAGAATTAATAAAATGGCTTTAAAAATAATATTTTTCTACTTATTAGACTAGTTCAATTAATTAAAAAATAATTTTTTATTAAACAACTTTATTAATAATAAATATCTTAAATTAAATGATTAATTTATTCTTTGCATATAAGCTAAAAATAGAGAGATCTCATTGCTATTAATTCTTTTTATCTTAACATAGTAATATAAATAAATATTTATATGTAATTTGAAAAAATTTAAATATATTTATATATATATTAAATTGATTAGGAATTTAACTGATTTTATTAAGTTAATCAGAATCGATTATGAAAAGTCAAACTCTTTGAGCAGAGCTTGCTGATTCAATGCGTGGGATCACGGAGAAGAGCGACGTCTACAGCTACGGAGTCGTCCTGCTCGAGCTGCTCACCGGAAAGCACCCGCTGGAACCCTCTCTCCCCGGCGGAGCCCACCTGGTCCAGTGGGTCCGGGAGCATCACCGGCGCCGGCAAGATCCAGCGGCCCTGCTGGACACCCGGCTCCACGGCGCGCCGGCGTATCAGCTGCAGCAGATGCTGCAGGTCCTCGGCATCTCGGTCCTGTGCATCAGCGCACGGCCGGACGACCGACCCACCATGAAGGATGTCGTCGCCCTGCTCAAGGAGATCCGGCGGCCCTGTGAGACGAAGGAGTCGTTTGGAACGGCCGGTTCCGGCGGCGTCGGCGATCCGGCGAGGGCGACGGAGATGCAGGGCTCCTCGAACTGTTCATTCGTCATGTCGGATTGCTCGAGTTGATTGAGCTGTATGGGAAGTTTGAATTTGGTGGAATTGACTCTTGTAAATTATGGTTTAACGGTCGGATTAAGATTAAGGTAAGTTCTAAATGCTCTAGAGCTTCCTAAAGTTAAGCAAATAGTAGTGCATGTAGTGTGTTCCAATTTGAAAAATACAAGCATCCGTTCGCCAATATCGGAGAGCCAAGTAGGTGAACGGGTCCCACTTCGTGTATAATGTCGCAAACGACGTTAAGTTGTTGAGCGACCGAACGGACCGTCCGGTCGGCCAACTAGATACTTTGATCGATCGACTGGATTGTCCGTTCGCCACCACACAAGTAGCTATTAAATTGATATTTGTCTAAAAAAATAGATATAAATTGAAATTATGTAAGTATTAATAGAGAAGATATGGTTACACTTACTACTTACTATTTTAGACGAATACCTATCTAATTTTAAATTATGCCTATTTTTCTTAACGAGTACCTACTTAATCTAATAGTCAAACAGACCATCCGATTAAAGCGAATAGACGATTCGATTGGCTACCAGATTGTCTGATTTATCAACTAGACATTCGGGTCAGCTGCTCAATAACTAAATGCTGTTTGTGATATTATGCGTGAAGCAGGGCCTGCGCATCTACGTGGCTCTTCGCTATTGGCAAACGTCTAAGACACTTGACGCATGCCTGGCAGTTAGGCGCCGCCCGAACTCAATAATTTTTTTCCTATTTATTTCCAGACGGAGTATCATCTGAATACAAGAAAATTTCTCTTCTTCAACCTTCCATGTGATCCTTTTGGTTAGGAATTAAACGCAACACCGTTTTTTATGATAGATTCTATATATGCAATATAACGAAAATATAAATTGAGAGCAACAATAATATGAAAAGCCTCAGTACAAAGAACAAAAAATACCAACATCTACATGAAAAATCTTCAACCAGAAGAAAACCAATGCTGATAAAAAATATTACCCACTAAATATCCATGAAAGAAAAAAAAAATTGTAAGAGATCTTCTCAAACTCACCAAATGTTTAGTTAGACTAGGGTTACATTAGATTTTGAATGTAAACTCCGTGACAAATATAAATTTGAGAAATAAGTTTGAAGTTTTGATCGCATCAGATAGCTAAGTTGCCTATCAGACAGTTTGGTCACTATCTGATCGCTCTCCTGTGATCTTTGTATGGTGCTGCAGATCAAGAGCCAAATGTCATTACCCCCATCGGGGGTGGTTCAATCATCAACTCAATAGGTTGTCCAATCTAGGGATAGCAATAGGGTGGGTTTGAGTTGGGTTTGCCATACTCGCCTCATTTCTTTTCACTATTACTTATAATTGTCCCATACCCACTTCCGCCCTTCCCCATTTATCTCAAACCCATACCCACCTTACCCCTCCCCACTTCACCTCACCTCAATCTATTACTAATGATTTTTTTAAACAAAAATAAAGAGATAGTATCTAATTAATTTTTTTAAATTTTAATATTATATATTAATATTTAATTAATAGCGGGTTACAGGTCGGGGAAGATATGATTCACTCATACTCGTCTCATCAGGAGCGAGTAGGGGTGGATTAAATGAATATGAGTATAAATTGCGACTCCTAGTCCAATCCCAACACCTAAAGGCACAATTACAACTAGGTGTGACTCCCACTAGGTTTATTGGTTAAATGGAGTTAAATCCAAGTGCCTTCAATAAGCTTCATGGTGTTTGGAAGATAAACAGTCTCAAAAGTCACGTTATGTGTTGTTTTACTCTTTAACATGTCTCAAAAAGTCCATTAAATCATTTTTGATATTTGCAAAATCTTATGCGCAAAAGCTAGCTAATAAAGTAGAAGTATTGTTCATTTCTAATCTGAACAATACTAAGTCTCACGATTTTACCTCTTGAAATGTGCTTCTATAAATTTTTAACACCGCCTTACTATGTAAGTCTAAAGGCACATTTTTGTTTTTCTGATGTGAGACAAGTAATTCTCGTTTCTTGCATCTTCAAAGATACAAGAGCTGCATGTTATTTGAAATCTTATCTCTCACGATTTCTCCCCACTCTTATCTTGTACTAGGTTCCTATAAAAAGACTTTGCTTGACGCCAATGTTGCAGCTTGCTGGACTCATAGCTAGAGATGTAATGCGCATCAACCCACTAAGAACCAGTCGATTAAGGATGTCGTCCCTTTGCTTGAAGAGATATGTCGATCGACTGGATGATCCAAAGAAAAGCATGGATCCTCGACTTGCTAGTTTGGCGTGCTGACTTCTCAAGTTGATCAAGGAAGAATGTGGAATGTCTGAAACTATTAGGATGGCTTCTGTATTTAAATCATGGTAATGGTTGAATTACAAGAAAAATTCAAATTCAGCTATCCATGGTGAAGTTTATATTGCTTGTAAGCTAAACTGATTTTTGACAAGTACGCTAAAGAAAATACTACGCTTGAGGAAATTACTAATTGCATTATTTTCTCTAGTTGTTTTGTGTGATATCCTGTGAGAGATGCACTCTTAAGAAAATTTCATATTAACAAAGTACGTAAGAAATATTTGGTATATACGAAAACACACCCATATTTTGGTAGATTCATTTGAAGGTAAAGTCGTGAGGCTAATGATGAAAACTCTGCAGTTAAACATGCTTGAGCTAGAGTAGTCCTGGGATAAGTAACCTCCCCATGAAGCTGCTCAATCACGCATTTTTTCAAAAGCTAAAGTAGATGAAATCTACAGTAGACTAGGTTGTAACATTTTGATTCTTGATCAACTTCACAACCAAAATGATGAAAGCTTCCTATGTATTCTCTAGTTAATTTTGATTACACTCAAAAGATATTATTACTGTTAAAGCTCCATGCTAAGTTTGCCAGATTGCTTAGTCAGAAACCTCAGAACAAAGAAAAGCACATTCTGCCCCTCCACTTCAAGTATTTTTATTGATAGATGTGTAATGCATATCCCTAATATGAATCTGAACCTACATCTCATCATAAACCCAACTTCACCCTTATCTTATAATCACATAATATGCATAAACAAACAAAAATCCAGACTTAGATCATCAATTTCGCCATAAATTTCTTCAAGCAAAAACAATACCTTGCAAATTCTCATCTATGCAGGAGATAAAGCCCTGCAATCAGAACAGAGGAAGAAAGAGAAGAATTAGGCACCCAAGTCATCCTCATCTCTTTGTACTGCAGCTCCTGGCGACCAAAACGCCGCTCGGCGGGCTAGTGAGCTCGATCTGGCACCGCCCGTAAATCCAATAAGCGAAGTGGGCGATCCCCATTCGAGCCCTAACCTTAAACGTTCCCCTGATGTTATACAAAACCCTGTTGCTCCTCACCTGCCGGATGAGCTCTCCGGCGATATCAGGCGGCAGGTAAACCTGGCTAGAAATCATGTGTACCGCCTCTAATCTCGCTTGCCCCCTCCGCTGCACGAAGGGCTGAAGCGCCTGAGCCGCCACGAGGTGACCGGAGAAGAAGAGTTCGAGGCTTGCGTACTCGAACTCCATGTCGATTTTGCTGTTTGGGTTGGAGAAGTTGGCGAGGAAGGTGAGGTCTCCGTTGAGGAGGAACGGCGGCGAGTCGAGGTATAAGCTGTTGAGGTTGGCGCTCGTGGTGTCGAAGGAAGGGTTTTTGGGCTTGATGACGAGGAAGACGACGAGGGTGACGACGCCGGCGGAGATGAGAAGGAGGATGAAGATGACGCAGAGGAAGGCTGAGAGCCAGACGAGGGGGTTGGTGCGCTGGTGCGGCCTTAGGAGGGAGTGGGTTCTCGGCTGGCCGCCGGAGTTGGATTCCGGCATCTTGGGGTTGGTTGGGAAGGGGCTGAATTGCTTCATGGGAAAGGAAGAGGATTTGAGAGGGTGGAAGCGGAAAGGAGGAGTCGAGGGAGCCATGAGTGTTGAAGAAGGTATGAGAGAGAGAGGAGAGAAGAGAGAGAGAGGAGAGGAGAGGGAGGCGGCTAAGGAAGTAATATTAAAGCTATTCAATCACAAACCATCACAGAAAAAAACAAATATAAAAAAAAAAACTTGTTCAATCACAAATTCACAATATATAATTTACTGATAATTAACTTAAATTGAGATTAAATTTATTTCTTTTTTATCAAAAGATTAATGAGATATTTAATTCATTATTATCTTAATATTATATTATATAATTTAATTATTATTTTTTAATTAATAATTATATAATTTTATAAAAAAATATTTATAGATGTTATTAAATCAAACAATTACTTTCTCTAGTCAAAAAAATCGATTGCATTGGAGCTGAAAAGTTGAGATTAGGTAAACTATACTAATCGGGGGCTCCCCTTAAGTAGGAAAGATTTTGTTGTGAGTCATATTGCAGAATTGAACTCTTTGGATCTGGTCTTCCTCTCCTTTATCATAAATATAGATATTTATCTTAAGAGTAGAGTAGATGAAATTATGTGACTTTGCCTAGATAGCTAGGCAGTGTGGGTGGCGTCGGTGTTGCCTGTCAGGCTAAGTTTTAATGACGAGTACCTCCCCTTTACTTGTAGGCTAGGCGCTATGTAATAGGGATAAGGCTATGATGTGACGAGTGCTAACGACTAGAAATTTATTTATTTTGGTTTAGAATATGAAATAAAGTAATATTTTTATTAAAAATTATTGAGTATGTGAAGTAAAATAATATTTTTTTATATTAAAATTGTGTAGAATAATTAAAAAAATTATTTATTATTATTATTATTATACTTTTTTAAATTAGTACTATTTTGGTTTTGATTTTGATTCTCGCACCAAATAGAGCTTTTAGATGAAATAAAAGGGATTGAAAAAAATCTCAAGACTTTGAAGTTGACAACACAAATATTGAAACTTATAGCATATATAGATAGCATTATAATAATATTGAATCATATATTCTGTAAATTATAATTAATTTGCAGTTGCTTTACAAAAATGTGAGACACAAATATTCAAAATTATATAGTTATTTTATATATAATTCTTATAATCATAATAAAACACCGAGAGTTTATTTATTTATAAGGTTAAATTTAACAAAATTAAAATTAAATTTAGATAGAGATATTTTTTTATTAAAAATTGTAAATGATGTGAAATAAAGTTAGTTATTATATTGGGATATGTGAGGAATGTGATATAAAATTAGTCATTATATTAGAATATAAAATTAATTATTACATAGAATGTGAAATAAAATTAATTTTTAATACTAAATTTTATGTGCTATGTGATATGTCTAGTTAAAATTAAATTAGGTTAATTTTTAACTGCAAAGAAACGGGGCCCGAGTGACATTAGAAGGGCGGGAATTGAGTTGAATTTGATTTGAGTCGATAATTTTTATTTTTGAAATAATGTGATACTATTTCGTAGAAATAACTTTGGCTTAAATTACATTTAATTTAAATTAATTTTAAAGCTAATTTTGAATAAATATAAATTTGAAAAATGTGACACGCAAAATAAAGTCTAAAAGCTGCTTTTATTAGAGGGGAAGGGCCAAACCCTTGTTTTGAGACTTGCAAAAAAGTGAATCCACTGACTAAAAAAACGCGTGACGTGGCAAGATTTTATAGGTCATTACTTTTCAAATTAGTAATAATAACCATAAACAAAATTCAAAAAAAAAAAAACTATAAACAAAAGAGTAATAGTATTAAAACGAATGAAATAAAATACTTTAAGAAAAATTTAAATCGTCAATGTTGTTAATGATTTGCATGATATTATTAATTAGATTTCGTAAATCGTTCAATATTAATTTGCCTAATTTGGATCAAATTATCCGGAATTTGTGCATTCCAAATTTAATTATGTAACACAAGTTTAACCATTTTTTTTAAAAAAAATGCCAAGCATTTACGAATTTTCGTTGATTTAATAAAACAGTAAAACCTAACAATGTTGAGTTGAAAATTTTGATTTATATGACATCTTGGTGTTTTTTATTCGAGCATGAAAATGAATAAAGTAGAACAACTATAAAATAATAATGCAGTGTCGTGTTCTTCCGTAATATTACACAAATTTTTTTTTAAAGAAGTCTTTGATTTAATATTATTTTAATATTATATTATGTTATTTAAATAAAATAATGATTTAATTTAATGATATTTTTAGATAATTTTCTAAGAAGTTATAAAATTGTCACTTAAAAAATGACATACAAGTAATATGACATAATATTAAGATAATATTAAATCATATGCTTTTTTAATTTCTTCTCATAACAAACCTATGTTATATAAGGTGTCCCAAAAAAATAATACCTACAGTTATTAGAAGATAGATTATGATGTGACTGATGAAAGAAAACAACTTAAAGATGTAATCAATCAATCGTCACAAATAGATTTTCTAATCTCGTAGCACCGAATGAGAGGAATTTGGATGGCTCTTTTTCTTTCTACAACTTGGAGATTAGGCAACGTTGAGAAAAAGGTCTCTCGATTTTTTTCTAAGCTTGGCATCCACCAAATACATGCTTGAGAAAATTTATCTTTTTATAAGAATACACTGATTCAAACATATATTTATTTGGCAGAGACTTAGATACATAATATATTGATAAGATAAAATACAGAAATTTAATTATATTATGACATATGGTATAACTTATTACAGATATTTACAAGTGGATTTTGGTAGCAGTACTTCCCATGAGATGAATTTGACATTATTTCCTTTACTTCGCTATCACTTTCTACTAAAACTTGTACATTTACTTCTAAAAAAATGTTTTTCTATTATTATTTATAATAATATTTAACTATTGTTTTTTTATTATTATTCATTTAATTAATATTTTATTTTATAATAAGGGACATACAAAATACCAAGTAGTTAACGCCTTTTCAAATAAAATGAAAATAGTTATTGAGATTTTTAATAATAATTATTTTATTTTTGTAATTTTAAAATTAATAAATACAATTGTAAGATATTTAATTAATATTTGATATACAAAGCAATTTAAGGTAATAGTAAAAATTTATTAAAAAATATTGATAATATTAAAATATTATAAATAGTACTTTAAAAAATATTAAAAAAGTATTAATAAATAATATTTTTATTAGCTAGCATTTAAATACAATAAAATATTATTATAAAAAATATAATAAAGTACCTACTTTGAAAGGAATATTAGAGATAGGAGTAATAGTAAATAATTTATTAATTACCATTAATATATTAAAGTATTATAAATAATATCTTAGTAATTTTTAAAACAAGCCGAGTTTATTTTGTCTCGAAATCATCACCGAGCTAAACTTTTGGCCTATTTATATTGACTCGATTTCGATTTGATCTAAAATTGATTTAACTTTTAATCGATTTTTGATCTTCGATCCATATTAACACTCTTTTAGACCAAAGAGAGCGGTCCTGTTGAGATGATAACTACTTGGGGTGATCCGTCTTGTTTTGTTCCTACTGTGAAGGTTGACTGAAAACTTGAGACTGTAAATAAGACAGTAAAATTTTAAAAATAAAAAATTTAAGCAATAAATAATATTATAATAATATAAAATTTGAAAAAATCATAGCGATATGGATACGTGCTGGATGAATGTCGTTATAATGTGAGTGCACCACAAAAGAATTAGATCTGAGCCGATCAACTCCATGGCGAAGTATTCGAAGAATAATTGCTTTAAGGTTTTTATTTTTTATTATTTTAGAAGAAAATATTATGTTCCATTCAAATTTAAAAAAATGAGCATAATTGAGCATTGTTTAAAAGCATTTTTTAATTAAAACTTTCAAATAAATTTACCATCAAAAAATAAAATAAAATAAAATAAAATAAAATATTGAATTTTAAAGGTACTTGAATTTTGACAAATTTTAAATCTGAAATTTTTCTTTCTTTGTTTCATTTAACAGTGTTAGCTGTTAGAAACATGATATTCTAACCCAAAATTAAAATACATTAAGGTTGAAGATTTAATTATTCGTTAAAAAACAAATAATATGTTTTCTTTTTAAATTTAATCTAAGATGAGTCATGCCTTAACTCAGTTGAGTCACCGCATCACGTGTCACGTCTTCCGGGTTCTCGACTCGCCACGTCATCACTCATCCTCAAAACGACAAGTTCTTCATCGCTGCCGGAAACCCATGCCGGCGGTGGCGACCGCCAGAACATCTGCCTACCCCCTATCATCCGCCGCGAAATACCCCATCTCTCCGACTCCATCCCCGACCTCCCGACCCTCCCCAACCCCATCGACAAATCCCCGTACTACCATCCGAGCCCCGGCTTCTACCTCTCCTCCTTCGACGTCATCCTCCGCCACAGCCTCTTCGACCTCAACTCCTCCTCTTCTCCTCCGCTCGTCGCCTACCACAATCGTCACGTGCGGCGGGGTGTGCCCTGGGATGAACACGGTGTTCCGCGAGCTGGTCGTCGGGCTCTGGGAGATCTACGGCATCCGGCAGATCTTCGGCGTGCCGGCCGGCTACCGCGGGTTCTATTCGGCCGAGCCGGTGCGGCTGGACCCCAACGTGGTTCATAACTGGCACCTCCAGGGGCTGGTTTGATCTCGATAGGATCGTGGGGCCCATCGAGGAGAAAGGCTATAATCAGGTCCGAGTTAACCTATTAACCCAGTAATGACCTTTTACTTATCTAAGTAAAGGTGGCAATTTTTGATCCAACTTGAACCTGACCCGAACTTGACCCAACTGAATTGGGTACGAGTCAAGCTTACTCGAGTGTACGTCATAAATAGATGGACTAAAATTTGATCTGTCTGGAACATCAGGTATGAGCTAGCAGGTCAACTCGATAATAAGCCTCTAATCATATATTTATCAAAATTAATATATATATATATATTAATTATTGTTAGTATTAATTATTTGATATGTATTATATAATTTAGTTATATTTTTATTAAATTTATAATTATATTAATTTAAAGTAAACATTATTGAATTCATTAAATTTTGATATCTAAAAAATTATAATAAATATGTTGACGGGTCGGATTGAGTAATTCGCTTATAAAATGAGTTGAATATGAGTCTTGATATTTGACTTATTTAACGAATGAGTTGAATTCGAGTTGAGCTTAAATGAATTGAGTCAAAATGGGATGACCTGCAAATTGCCATCCCTAGATTTAGGGCTGTTAATTTTCCTATAGAATTTAAAGGTGAGTTAGATTTTGGATTAAATTGAGATTCAAAGGAGTCGATTAACAAAACCGACTTGAAATTATTTTTAATCCAATTTTGGGATGCTATGGGATCAAATTGAGTATATGCTTGATGTATTAAAAAATAATAATAATATTAATAATATTGGTATAAATATTATTCATATGTATGAGTAATTTTAGTTTAAAATAATTGATTAATATATGGTTGCATGAGGGATCAATTTTCTTTTTTTCTTTTTATTTTTATGTGTCTAAAATTTAAAATATTTAACCATAAAAAAGCTAAAATATTTAAAGGAATGAATATACTCATATAGGTGCCTGGTGCTTTGATTTAATTAATTGAAATTTAATTGGAAGTTGATTCAAATTGAGTTTGAATTCATGACCAATTAGATTGCCCTCCAATTAGATTGCCCTAGCTCGAATCGAGATTAAATTGAGCTCTCATCATTAAATTTCTAAATTAATGGTTAAGAGTCAAGCCTAGCTAGTATCGCGATGAAATCTAACTTTCATTGTTCAGATCTTCAAAAAATTCAATTTGAGGAATCAAATTAGGGTGAATAGCAAGTAGGTCCCTCTAGTTTAGGCTTATGTGCATTTAGGTTTTTCTAGTTTTTAAATTAACTAAGTAGATTCTCTAATTTGAAGTAATATGTAAATAGGTCCTTTAACATTAATAAAGAGGCTCAATAGAGAATATTTTCTTTAATAAAATAATTTAACTAATTTAAAAGCTAAATTAATATTTTAGATGAAAATAAAGTCTCAAGTGACCTATTAATTAGAGATAATGTCCTACTGTAAGTACTTTAATTAATGCCAAAGGACTCATTTGTACTTTACTATAAACTAGAGGACCTATTTGGTTAATTTTGAAACTTGAGGGACCTAATTGCACATAGGCTCAAACTAGAGGGACCCGCTTGTAATTAACCCATCAAATTATGGTTAAAATTAATAAATTTAAGGGATGTTTGATTTAATATTTTGTCGATTGTTGTTACATAGTTGTCATCTAATTTTGAATAATTTTACATATTATTTTAAAGTAATAATTTATTTTTTTTAAATAATATTAGCTAAATACATCATTAAATTAAGCAATAAAATTTTTTAGATAGCATAATATTAATATAATATCGAATCAAACGTTTCCTAAATCTTAATTGTAAATTTAAGAAAAATTTATATTTATTTCTTCTAAAAAAATATTTTTACATACATCACTTTTAAATCAAATATTTATATATGATACTCTTAGGCCCTATTTGACACGAGACTTAAAATCAGAACTGAAATGATACTAATTTTAAAAAATAACAATAATAATAAATATTTTTTTTTAATTATCTTACACAAATTTTAATATAAAAAAATATTATTTTATTTCACATTCTCAATAATTTTTAATAAAAATATTAATTTTATTTCACATCCTAAATCAAAATACTCGATTCGAATAATTTGATCTAGGATGTGAAATAAAGTCGATATTTTATTGAAACTTATTGAGTATGTGAAGTAAAATAATATTTTTTATATCAGAATTTGTGTAGAATGATTAAAATTTTTTATTTATTATTATTATTATTATTATTGTTTTTTAAACTAATACTATTTTGGTCATGATTTTGATTCTTGCGTTAAACAGGGCCTTAAAATACAATATTTATAGATGACATCTTCAAACAGAAGCTAGAGTGGAAGTGCTATCTATAAATTTACATTCAAAATATATTAGAGTGAAGGTGCTATTTATAAATTCATATTCAAAATACGTGGTGTCATTTGTAAATATTAGTGAGGGTGCTATGTATAAATTTATATTCAAAATAAGGGGTGTTATTTGTAAATATTGGACTTAGGAGTGATTTTATAAATATTTGATTTATGGGGTGTCGCTCGTAAAAAGACTTTTTTTGAGGGTAAGTTATGTAAATTTCTTTAAATTCAATTTAATTCAGATCTATTGCATCGGTGGAGACGGAACAATGAAAGGCATAGTGAAGATCTTCAAAGAGATCCAGCGCCGGAAGCTCAGTATCAGCATCGCCGGCATCCCCAAAACCGTCGACAACGACATTGGCATCATCGACCGCTCCTTCGGCTTCCAGACCGCCGTTGAGAGAGCTCTGCAGGCCGTTCTCGCCGCCCACGTGGAGGCCGAGAGCGCCATCAACGGCGTCGGGATCGTCAAACTCATGGGCCGGAGCACCGGCCACATCGCCCTCCACGCCACCCTCAGTAGCCGCTCCGTCGACTGCTGCCTCACCCCAGAGATCGACTTCTACCTTGACGGCCCCGGCGGGCTCTTCGACTTCCTCGACCGGAGGCTCAAAGCCAACGGTCATGCTGTCGTCGTCGTCGCCGAGGGCGCCGGCCAACACTTCATCCACCGGACGGAGGATCAGGTACCGTTCCTAGCGTGAATTGCTAATCAATTAGTTGAGAGCTAGAAGAGTTCGAGTCGAGCCAACAATGGCGAGCACAACTCATTGATGTATCTGTCAACTCGAGTTTGGATTGAACATTTTGAGTTCGAGCTGCATTGATGTGACGCCCGTGGCCAAAGAGGGTAGAGAGTGATCGCCAGGTAATATTCTAAGAGAAAGAATCACTGAGGTAAAGTGCAGCTCCTGTCATGTATTTAAGTTGCTAAATAGTGGTGAGAGAGACATAAAAATGAATCGTTTTTCATCAGAAAGAAAAGGAGATCCTGAGCTGTATAAGTAAATAAAGTGATCTCAAATAGTAGAAACTCATTTTCAAGCAAAACCGTAAGGCTAATGATGAAAACTCTATAGTTAAACGTACTTAGACTGGAATAGTATTAGGATGAGTGACTTTCTAGAAAGTACAATTAACTTGGCCAACATTCAACTTCAAGTTAGTTTGAAACTTAATAAAGTTCGCTAAAATCAATTATAGTATTAGTTTGCTCAACACGTGTTCTGATTTTTATATCTTACGAGTTTTTTTATTAATAAAAAATAAATCATATTATTTATAACATTTTGGAGGGTATAAATAAAAGTCAAATGAAACCGTCTCAAGATCTTAGATGAAAGATTAGAGATTTATAGAAAATTATGATTAGAGATTTACAAAAAGTTTACATTTGTATAACTTAAATTATGATATTTACATATACCATTTTCTATTTTAAATTGATGATTATAAACAACCTTTTCATCAAATTCAGGAAGTTGAAGAGCAGGTTATAATTATGCATTTAGCATATTAAGCTATTTAATGTAAATATCTAAATTTTAGGGTGATGTATGTAATTTTTTAAAAATAATCTAATATAATAAAAAAATTTAGGTAAATCTGTAGGCATTGAAAAGGTTAAATTAAAAAAATGTGATATGTGTTAAAATAATGTAAGGATCATACTTTGACATGATTTTTTCGATATTTCTAGATTTAAATTAAATTAATTTAATTTTTTGAGATATAAAATATAAAATAAAATTAATTTTGTTTTAAAATTTACGCGTGAGTGAAGAAAATTATTATTAATACTAAATGTATGTATAATTTAAATACCAAGAAGTTTAACGTCCCGAAATTAATTTTTTTTAAGTGGGTATTTTTTTTAACATTTTTTTAAGTTAAATTTTAAGAAAAATAAGACAACATATTTAAATATTTTGAATTATTTTATAATAATAATTATATCTTTATTTTAAATATTTAAATATATATATATATATATTAAATTTTTTAAAATATTAAATTTAATTAGAATTCATAAAAAATTATTTGTGTAAAAAATATGCCTGAGATGATATGTTTTTATTTTTTATCGGCATATCTTAAAAATATATACATATATGCGATATATTAGATTAATTAAACAAATTTAACTTGGATAAATGAATATTTTAAGAAATATAATATAAGGACCTAAAACTGTTTTGTTACAGATTGCGGCGCAGGACGAGTCAGGAAACCCAGTATGTCTGGACGTGGGCTCATGCCGACGAGCTCTTCACGGTGAAGTACATCGATCCAACATATACGATCCGGGCGATTTCGGCGAACGCGGCTGACAATTTGTACTGCACGCTTTTGGCCCATTCGGCCATTCCTAGACTCATGGCTGGGTTCACCGGTTTCATGTCTGGTCGGATTAATGGGAACTACGGCTACACACCTGTGGAGGAGGTGGCCGAGGCTAAGAACACGGTGGACACGACGGACCATAAGTGGGCTTTGGGTCAGGTCTGTGACGAACCAACCTGATTTTCAGAAGTGGGTTTGAGTCGAGTACATGATAAAGCTGGTGAAATGTGAATTTCAAGTTTTTTTAGCCTGGCAATGTGTCAAATTCGAGTGAATGTTTCACACAAGTTAGATTTATCAGCCAGTAATATTATTGTATTTAATCTGTATTTTATTTATAATGTATATTACATGTGACAATTTTTTTGAAGAAAAAGATATTTTTTGTGTATTAAAAGTCAATGCATTTTAATTTGAATTAAAAAGTAAAATTTATATTTATTACTTAAAAAAAGTGTTTTTATCTGTAATACTTTCTAAATCAAATATTTACAAGTAATATCTTTTAAGTTAATATTTACAGATAAAATTTTCTATTTTAAATGTCAATTTACAAGAAGCATCTTCATACTAACTTCTGTTTATTATTTATTTTACCTAATTAGAGTTAATATATGTAATTAAAATTATATTCAGTTTTTTTCAAAAATATTCATTACTTAAACTTAGATAAGAATTTGGTAACTGATAGAGCGCAATGGAAACAAAGGATTCATGTAGCCGACCCCACCTAGTGGGATTAAGGCTTGGTTGTTGTTGTTGTTGTTGTTGTTGTTTCAAAAATATTCACAATGATAAATTATTAAAAAAACAGATTTTTAAAAATAAACAAAAAATTGAAATAAACTAAATTTAGAAAAAACAAAAATAAAAAGTAAATGACAGATTTTATTTAAAAGCTATATTGTATTTGGCTTTTTATTTAATGATTAAATATAATTTTAGTTACATGTATTAACCCAGTTAAAATAATAACTCTCATTTAGCCCAAACCCTCCTCTAATCTTAGCCCTTGGATCTACTTATACCATAGGGTCTGTTTGTTTGTAAGGTTAAGTTTAAGAAAGTTAAAATTAAACTTGGATAGAAATATTTTTTTATTAAAAATTGTGAATGATGTGAAATAAAGTTAGTTATTATGTTGGGATATGTGAGGGATGTGATATAAAGTTAGTTATTATGTTGGAATATGTGAGGGATGTGATATAAGTTAGTTATTATTTTTGTAATATGTGTAGGATGTGAAATAAATTTAATTTTTAATATTAAATTTTATGTGTGATGTGATGTACCTGGTTAAAATTAAACCAAGTTAATTTTAAACTTCTAGACAAACGGGGCATAGTGTTGTAATGGTTAAGATTGTTAGGCTATTTGGCTATAAATAGCCTAATTGTAGAGAGATTAGGCCCTGGTTGGCGCGAGGATCAAAATCAGAGCCAAAATAATACTAGTTTAAAAAAAATAATAATAAATAATTTTTTTAATTATTCTACATAAATTCTAATACAAAAAAATATTATTTTACTTCACATTCTTAATAATTTTTAATAAAAAGTTCTACTTTATTTCACATGCTAGACCAAAATATTCGATTCAAAGAATGAAGTTATTGAGTATGTGAAGTAAAAATAATTTTTTTTCGTATTAGAATTTATATAGAGTGATTAAAAAATTTATTTATTTATTATTATTATTATTTTTTAAATTAGTACTATTTTGGTCCTTAAGTCAAAAAAGAGCCTAAATTTTTTTTTTGGGGATTTGTGCACGCATTTGGAGCCCCCCACTGCTAATCGGTTGGACGCCGCTTTCGCCACCTGTGCAAATTGTTAGCGTTAGGGATGTTAACGATCTGATCTCGAGCCAATTCGACTTTGGCTCAATATTGAATTGAGAGTTTTCAATTTGATTCAAAGAATGAACAGGAAGAGCTCGATCTGATCTTGATTTGAGCTGGGTCTGGCTCATTTGTTATCGATTCAAGCTTGATTTGAGTTAAAGTTGATCCAACTTTCGATTAATTTTTAATATTTTAGCCAAATTTTATGCATAAATTGTATTTGTTCATTTAATCAACTTAAACTATAGTTATTTATCTTGATTGAATGTTTAAAAATAGAAATAAAAAAAATTAATCTGCAATAGGCATACTTTGAATAATATTTATGGAGGAAAGTTTAATAAAATCTTCTATTAGACTATTGCAAAAAAATTAATATACTAAATTCAGCTACATATAAAAAAATATATAAATAATATATATTTTTTTATTTTTTAATTGATTTGATTTTGAGCCTTCGATCTGATCCTATGCTGATTTAATATTGGACGGATAAAAATCTTAAGCCATAAAAATGGTTCATTAATATGCTCGTTTTCTATTCGATCCTAAATTCGATTTAACTTTTCGAGCAAAATTAATAGCTTTAATTATCGTGTAACATTGCAACTGCCATCGCTAGAGGTAACCGCCATCTTTCGTAGCCAGTCGTTGCCGTTCATGAGACTGTCATCGCTTATGCTGCCGACCCAGCTACGTTGAGCCATCGTCACTGCCTTCTTTGCTGGATTGAGTTTATCTTCATACATCGCCTCATGCTCCTTAGATTGATGGTTTGAATTATCTTGAGTATCTATCTCTCTACATACCTCCTCCCTTTTCTTTCCCTTTGTTTTTCCCTTTATTTTCTACCCTTTATCTTTTATAGAACCCTCATATATAGATGTATGAAATTGTGTTTGGTTGTAACTTTCACTTTCCTTTACATGCTTATCTATTTATCCTTGATGTCAATTGTTGGTTTACATTTAGAAGTTTAATTTTAGGATTCTTGATTTCTCCTAAGCTATTTTGGGTTTCATTTTAGCTTATAGTTGATTTTGGAAATACTCAAACTCTCTTCATTGAACTGCTTAAATTTAGTTAGCTTAAATATTTATTCCTATGTTTGCTGAAATTCATTTATTCCCATGTTTGAAGCTTAGGATAAATTCATCTCATTTTCTTTTTTAATTGTATGTGAAGCTTGTGGGTTATGCCAGTTAGAGCTTTTCATTTAGGTTAGCTCCTCATTCAGCATGTCAATTGTTTGATAAAATGTCTAACCTAAACATAGCTCATTTGCATACATAGTAGCATTTATTTTTAGACCACATCAGCTCTATCATCACCTTATTCAAGTGCTTTCAACTGGATGGAATCTTCAAATGAACCAGGGAGCACCATGGGTTTTTGTGAAAACATGTGTTGCATCTATGCATGAGGTGCTGAACCAGGTGATCGTACTGGCATGTCTGATTCTTTCATAGACTTGTATTTATTACTGAAAGCAGCCATGGTGTGAATGTTGATTACATTGGACCAATCTTGCAATTTGAACTCCCATCTTGATATCATTGGGTACTTTCAAGTTTGTATCACACAAGCTCGTTCCATGAAATTTATGATACAATTTGTTGAAGGTTGTGATGACTTCGCAGCTTGTTTGATTGGTGCCAATTCAGTCCAAGCAGTGATTGGTATTTGTCAAATAAGGTCTTGATAAAACTTTGTTTGTTCCAAGAGAAAATGAGAGGCGTAAGTCATCTATTTATTGCAGCCACCTTTCAATTCAGTAAAACACTAAATTCCTTTTTACTATTCGTTAAATATTCTATGTTTGTTTTTGTATTCTTTGGTGTTAATATACATGTTTCCTTCCGAAATGCGTAACCCATTTTCCTCTAGTGTTGTTTCAGAAATTTTGTTTACTGTTGTGCCAAATTTGTTTTTCTATCGATGTGCCTAATATTAATACCTTTATTTTTTGATAAAATATTTCTTGAACAAATTTGGGTTTTGGTCGATGTGCCCAGTACTAAAATCATTTATTTTTCATGTTTCTGAAATTATAACAAAAATTTCCTTTTCTAAGAAGTGAGCATCTGTCAAAGGAAAAATAAATTATTTTTGCCAACTATTTGCAAGCACCCTGCGAATACTTGTTTTCAAATTTCGAGCTTGTGTGCAAGCATACTTAGTAGTTCTGATGTTAAAAATTCTCTAGTCTGTAGTTATAGACAAACTGAGCCCTATTTTGATGCATGAATACTGCATGCTTACCGTGAAAAATTTTGTATCATTTTTCATTGAGAATACATTGCATCTTGTTCCTCAGAAACAAGTTGGTGTTTACCTTTTTTGGACTATTTATGTTTTTATCTGGATAATGGCAAGATCTGTCTTCCATTAGCTGGATCATCATTGTTGATGCAAAAAATGCACCACCACAGAGAGAAATGAGACGGCAATTTTTACGTGGAAACCCGAGTGTCCGGGGGAAAAACCACGACTCTGTCCAGGCGATTTGAATCCACTAATCGAATCTCCTCTTACAAAGCTTGATCTCTAAATGAAGACCGAATGAGTACAAGAGTGATAGAGAGAGAGGGGCAGCTCAGCTCGAGAGAGAGAGGAAGAAAACCTCCTTAGAGAGAGCAATCCCCCCTTATTTATAGCTTGGAGAGGAGGGGACATAGTAGGTTTAGTCTGCCACATCTGACACCTACTCTTGGAAAGGACGATTAGGGAGTGGACTCCCATGCTGTATTAAATGCTGAGTTGACACAGTAGTACGGAGGGTATGATCTTGTGATATCTCTTCGAGCTGCTGTTGAGCTGCTGTTCGACAAGGGGCTGTTCAAGGAGAGCTTGCTGTTGAGCTGCTGTTCGACAAGGGACTGCTGTTGAGCAGCTGTTCGGCAAGGGGCTGCTGTTGAACAGCTGTTCGGCAAGGGCTGCTGTTGTGCAGCTGTTCGGCAAAGGGTGTTAGAGAAGGTTCTAACAATCATCTTTAATTTTGATATAGTATTTTTCTTTACAATCTCAAATAAGTTACAGTGCATAAAATTTTACCATATTATTATTATTATTTTTGAAATGTATTCCATATGAGGTTACTGATTAGTAGTTTTTGAACTTCTTTTTAGAAATTTAGTTATGCAACAAAAGTTTTTATCTATTCAGTAGAAGTTGTTTAGAGGATAATATCAAATTCATGTTCATTTTTTTTTTCCTGTTTTTGTGCATATTGCTGTATTGCAGGACATTCACGAGTACTTCATCTGAGCATAAAGTTTGATTAGAAGTTCTCGAAGAAAATTGCTTAGGAAGCATTCATGATCCCTGCCTTTAGACCCTACGTACGAGTTTTGTTTCTTGAATGGTTGTCATTGTCATTCTGTGTTTTCGAGATATGAACATCCTAATCCTTCTTTTTCACATTTTTGAACTTTGATCTATCTATGTTCCTACATTTTGTACATGTTTTGCATCTCTGTACAACATGAAATGCATGAGCAGATGAGCACTGCAGCGATTATTCCAATAACAAAAGAAGGAAGGAAGAATAAAAACAGCTTTAGGATGGAGCATGAAAATGCCACGAAGGCTAATATTGATGCCTTGTGCGGTCGTTTCAAGAAGAAAATGCAAATGGGATTGGTTGCAACAGCTTACAAGTTTGATCACAAATTTTGTGGAGGTTTTACTCGCATGGTGGGGAGGACATTAAAGGAGTTTTCTTCCATTGGCCAGTAGTTACTAGTTCAATTTCCTCTTTAACTGAGCAAACTATTTTTTTCAGCTATATTTGACTCGTTTCAGGTTACATTGTCTCAATACGCTCTCTTATTAAATTGTGATTCAGTTCCCTTCCCCTCTTTGATATTTTCAGAGAGTCAAAATCAAAAACAGTTCGAGACGTAATGTAGACAAGGTTTTCAGGTTTCCATTCAGGCATTTGCAGATTACAATTTAATCTATCTATTTCAATTAAGTGCTCATCCGTTCGAAGAGCCTTTCAGTTTTTTCTTACGTATAATTTACACTGTGTTCTCAGGATTGGTGCTGCTGTGCATGTTTGAGAGCATAATGTTAATGATCTTATAGAAATTATTTGTGCACTTACTCGTGTTTTGTTTCTAGTAATCAGTTAAATTACTTGCCTAATATATACTTGAAATTTTGTAAATGTAGGGTGGTCTAAGATCCAGCCTAGAGAACTCCTTGATTCCTGCATTTGGGCAGTCATGCTGGGCAATGAGCAAGTATACAGCACATTCCATAGGGGAATAACTGAACATACTGCTGCAGTACAAAGAACAATTTGAATCTATAAGCACACCTTTGCCCCTTATTTTTTGGGTAAATCCCTTATTGCTGTTACTTGTTACCCAGGTTCATCCATTTTGCCTACAGTTTCATGTGAGATTTAATCCATCCTCACACTTGCACAAAATTTTCTGATTTCAGTGCTGTTTCTGAGCTCGAATACGATCGTGGCCTCCATTCGTTTGATGCGATGGGAGTTTTTGAGAAAAAAAAGGTCAGTTTACGCTACTGACTGGTGCTATCTCATTGCAATCCATTCATTATTCAATGAATCACCTTTTCATGTAAGTGTTTCAACAAAACTATGCCCATCATTTGGAATTTCATGTAATGAAACTTGTGGCAAATGATATTTTTAGTTAGAAAATATGAATGGCATGAACTTCTTTGAGAATATTATAAAATTATTTCCGGACAATAACATACGAGAGTAAAACTTTTTAAGTCAATTGGTTACTAGATAACATAATATCAAAGACGAGTCTCGAGCTTCAAATTGGTATCTTCCCCTTGTTCCTCGTGCGACAAGTCCTGTATTGCGCCGAGTCCATGCTTCAACGTCAAACAAGCATGTGCATAGAGGCCTACAAACTCACGCTTTAAGATCAATTGGTTAGCCAACATCTAACAGCCTTTTTTTGTCAAATGAAAGTTTGAAACATTATGGTGGTTTTGTACTCGTTGAGGAACAAGATTTTTGACCTGTTGATATTCTACCTCTTCATTAATCCGACTATATTATTTATGTATTGTCCTCAACTAGTAATTTCCATCGATGGTTAGTCAAATGAACGAACCATATCCATAAATTTGAGTTAGTTTTGGATAAAATGATCAACGTTTTGTTTATATTCTGACTTCCAAGATGTGAACCTTAGAGAAATTTCTCTCATGCTAACTTCTATAAACTCAATTCTGGCCCGTTTGGTTTGAGCTAAAAAGCTTTCAAATCTTTCGACACATTTATGACTCAGATTCCAGTTGATTCAGAACATTCTATATCAGCAAAGAGCACTCCCTATGACGGCATCCTTTGAGTTGCTGACTATCTTGAATGTTGCGAACTTTTAACTTGCTGGATGATTTGGATTAAGCTCAACTCCTATGAATTTATTTTTTTTAAAAAGAAATTACTATAAATTACTATTCTTAATAATCATTGATGCTGTTCTGAAATTCTATATTTTTTTATTAAACTTTTTAAAAAGAAGAAAAATTATTCGATTTTCTTTTATGAGAAGAAGAGCAGATCCAGAATGGTTCCTTATCAACGTTGAGCTTGGCTAAAGCCGCTATGCAGAATTTTACTCATGAAGAAGCTCCATGCCCTTCGGACTTCATTATCTCCCTCCCAAATTTCCTGGGGAACTCCCGCACCTCTAAAGTTGTCATCTTTCTCCTACGCCGCCGCCGCCGCTGCTGCCAGTGGCGATACAGATGTTCCGGCGAACGGTGGAGAAGAATGTTTTGCCCCTCTAATCATCCAAGACAAGGACTTGCTTCGCAGGAGCCTCAAATCGAAATCTGGGCTTCACGTCCTCGACCTCATCGACGCCGGTTTCCTCGAACCCAGTACTGAATTATACTCCCTTCTCTTGCGGCGGTGCACCCAACTGAAGAAGCTAAGTGAAGGAAAGCTGGTCCGTTCCCACTTCCTGAACTCCAAATTCCACTCAGATATTTTCTTCCAGAACTCCATAATCAACTTCTACAGCAAATGCAGAAGCTTGGACGATGCCCACAAGGCGTTCGACGAAATGCCCGTGAAGGATGTGGTTTCATGGACTGCTCTAATGGCAGGTTACACGCAGAGCGACCAACCCAAGGAGGCGCTGGCATTGTTTCCTGCAATGCTTTCTTCTGATTGCAAGCCGAATAACTTCACCTTCGCAACCCTCTTAAATGCTTGCGGCGCAACTGCTGAGGTGAATACAGGGATGCAGATTCATGCTTGTTGCGTGAAAAACGGGTGTCATCTAGACGTTTATGTTGGAAGTTCTCTGTTGGATATGTACTCTCGTCATGGTAAAATGGCTGAAGCTTCTTCAGCATTTGATAGCTTAGATTCAAAGAATGAGGTCTCATGGAACGCATTGATTGCTGGTTTTGCGAGGAAGCAGGACCAGGTAAATGCGATTCGATTATTTGGAGAGATGCAGAAAAGTGGTTTTGTTGTGACCCGTTTCACGTATTCTAGCATTTTCAGTGTTTGTGCTGGAACCGGATCTCTTGAGCAAGGGAAGTGGGTGCATGCTCATATGATAAAGTCTGGTCATAAACTCAATCCTTTTGTTGGTAACACTCTTCTTGATATGTATGCTAAGGCAGGAAGCATTGAAGAAGCTAGAAAATTGTTTCACAGATTGAATCAAAGAGACATTGTTTCTTGGAACACTATGCTTACAGGGTATGCGCAGCACGGTCTCGGCAGGGAGGCTGTCCAGCATTTTGAGAATATGCTTAAACGCGCAGTGAGGCCCAATCAGATTACTTTTCTTTGTGTTCTTAATGCTTGCAGCCATGGGGGATTGCTCCACGAAGGTGAGCACTATTTCAACTTGATGAAGGAGTATAATTTGGAGCCAGAGATCGAGCATTATGTGACATTTGTGGATCTGCTTGGCCGTGCTGGGCTTCTTGAGCGAGTGAGAAGATTCATCGATGACATGCCTATCAAACCAACTGCAGCTGTCTGGGGAGCTCTGCTCGGGGCTTGTAGAATGCACAATAATGTAGATTTAGGCCAACTTGCTGCTGAACGCGTACTTGAGCTCGACCCACATGATGCAGGGCCTTACCTTGTGCTCTATAACATCTATGCTTCTACTGGCAGGTGGAATGATGCTGCAATGGTGAGGAAGATGATGAAAGAAAGTAAGTTGAAGAAGGAGCCTGCTTGCAGTTGGGTGGAGATGGAAAACTCTGTTCATTTGTTTGTGGCAAATGAAAATTGTCATCCAGAAATGAGGGAGATAGAAGGGATGTGGGAGAAGATTGATGGGAAGATCAAAGAGGTGGGCTATGTTCCAGATACCACTTATGTGCTTATGCCTGTGGATGAGCAAGAGAGAGAGACAAAGTTGAAGCATCACAGTGAGAAGCTAGCTCTTGCTTTTGCACTTCTGAGACTTCCCCCTGGAGCAACAATCAGGATCATGAAGAACATTAGGATGTGTGGAGATTGTCACACTGCAATTAAGTTGGCTTCAAAGGTGACAGCGAGGGAGATCATTGTGAGAGATACGAATCGGTTTCATCATTTCAGCAATGGCTCTTGTTCGTGTGGCGATTATTGGTGATTCAAGTACAAGCTCGAATTGGATAATGGTTGGAAGGTGCTGTGCATATCTTGCAGCAAACAATTCTTCTGGCATGACTACTGCTTGTGTGCTCAGGAAGATCAGGCTGAAAAGAATAGTTTATTGAAGAATTCGACTTGTATGAGCTGTTTTTGGGTAAATGTTTTTATAAGAATTATCATATTTCTTTATGAGCATTCCCAAGCGAAGGTGGTCTCAAAGTTTAAACCTTTTCTTTTTAGTTGCTCTAACTCAATGATACACCTGTAACATGAGGATTACAGTTGCAAAGGCATGGGTTCCTTTTGTCCTGTTTCTTGATTCCTCTTTATGGAGGCTGAAATATTAAAGAAAGATAATCTCGTGGGGTCGCTAAAAAGCCATAAGTTCGTGGGGCAGATCTATTTAAAATATTAAAGAAACTTGGGTCAAATGCATATGTGGTTGATTTACGATTAGATTTTAGGATTAGTACTATATTTAATATTTCAGATCTGGTGGCTTACAAAGAACCAATAGCAATACCTACTGATCCATTTGAGCTTTCTCCCTTCATTGAGAGAGAACCCACTCTGAGTGTCCACTTTCACAGCCTTCCACAAAAAAAGCAAATTGAGCAGATTCTCGATGATCAGTACTATATTTAATATTTCAGATTTGATTGCTTACAAAGAACCAATAGCAATACCTACTGATCCATTTGAGCTTTCTCCCTCCATTGAGAGAGAACCCACCCTGAGTATCCACTTTCACAGCCTTCCACAAAAAAGAGCAAATTGAGCAAATTCTCGATGATCAGATAATCTCAACTAGAAATCGCGGATATCATAGATATTTGGTTAGGTGGAAAGGTTTGCCATCATCTGAGGATTCCTGGATCACTAGAGATGAGTTGCAACAGCTTGATTAGGACTTGTTTGAGAGGTACTGCAGCGGAGTTGACACTTACTTGATGGGGTCGAGTTCTTCGCACTCAGGGAGAGTTGGTGGGAACACAATGCCATCAGACCGTCAATTTATTCCAGAAAGAGTTTACACTCGAAGCCCGAGATCTCACCACGTGGCGTCGATCTGGATGGAGGATTGATACGTGTAGATTTGGCAGCAGGCATGATTGGTGGCTGATCAGCAGATTGAAAATCCCCATTTAAATTAATTTATTGATTTGAATGGGAATATTCTAAATTTTGAGTTGATTTTATTTATTTTCTTCTTTTTCTTAAACACTTGTATTTGGCATGACTGTAATTCTTTTATTTTCACATTTATTTCTGCATTTATTTCAGCATTTTGAATTTCGACTGTAATAGGCCTATATAAAGTCATGGACTTGTATTAGTTGTGGTTAATCCTGAAATGAAATCATTTTGAGTTTGAATATCGTGTGTTATATCTCGGTGAAGGGAAAGGTTGGGACTTTGGGAGAGAATCCCTAAATACCTTAAAAAAATTTAAGGTATTTTCCCAATTTTTCTCTCATTTAAACTACCAGGTTGCCAGCGCTCCATTGTCGTCTGACTGCTCGGATTCACCGCCGTGGCTCCGCCGCTCTGCAGCTCCGCGAACTCTGCTCAGTTGTGTCGAGCCATCGCACCGCTGCCTCCACCTCCGCCTCCGCATCTCCGTTCAGCCCGTGTGTAGGCCGGTCGTTTTGCCCTCGTCGGCAACACTCCCCCGGTTCAAGCTCCTCCTCTCATGCACGACACCGTCTCGGCCGCCGAGGTGTTCGCCGCCCAACGGTGACTCCTGATTCAGACCGCAGAGACGCACTGTGGAGGTTTGAAACTCTCCGATCAAGCTTTCCTACTGAAACATCGGCCACATAGCTCTTTGAGGACACTTCGGCCACGATGAGTTGTTCCCCAGCCACGACAGATCTAGTACTTCTTGAGAGTGCCATCAACCACGATATTTTGCATAGCTCTCCCTCAGGAAACTCTGGCCACGATGTGTTCACAGCCGCAACGATAGATCATCCAGTGCTTCCTGCGGGTACCATCGGACACGATAATTAGTGCTGTAGATGTTTGGAACTCTCCGATAAAGATAACTCGAAACTTAATCGATATATCAAGTATTCTCGAAGTTTGGTGATGGAATCTGTTATTGAGATTGTTTGATTTGCTCACCCATACGAACCTGAAATTATAACGTGTAATAAATTGTTATTGGGTATTATTACTTGTGAGCATACTTATATTACTGCGTATCATTAGCTCTAATTCGTTGAGATAAAGTTACCTTAAATTTTTTAGTAAATTTACTACATAACATTTGGACTTGATTTTAAATATTTAAAATCGATCTATCTCTTGGACTTATAGTTTCTTAGTTATTACATAATTATCATCAGAGATATTCTTGAATAATTTTATACTCGTCGACTAGAATTATTTACTGATCTCTAATTAGAATTTCATCTAGCATATACTGCATCATGTACTGTTTATAATTGCGCATTTAAAATATAAGGTGATATGTAAATATTTAATTTTGAGGATAAAAAAGTAAAAAATTATTTTTTAAAACTCACATGTAATTCTCCTATTTATATATATATATATGTATATCTATAGTGCAAGAAGTTCTCCAACATTGGAGAGAATCATTTCTTTTGGGACTTTTTATCATTCCAAAATTTTTTATTTACATCCATGTCACTTCAAATTTTTTTTATTTATATATTTGCCCCATAATAGTTTTCTTATTTAAAATGTTTATATTTATATATACGCTTTTTAAAAAATTTTATTTACACGCGTTAAGGATCAAAGTTCATTATTTACCCACAACCACAAGTCATTAAAATAAATTTCTGAACGTTTATGTGAATCAGATATTCATATAATCAATTCTAAGGACTTAATATGTAAATAGAAAAAATTTGAATAATTGCATGTAAATTAAAAACTTCTGAATGACATAAGTAAATATAAAATTTCAAATGACAGTGATAAGTATAAAAAAATTTTAGAGTCACGTAAATGGAAATAGAAAACAAAAATCCCTTTTTTCATAGCACAAATTTTATTAGACCACAAATTAAGAACAAGAAATAAAAAATTGCAGCCTCCTTTTGAACAGCAGAAAACAACTCCTCTATGAACAATTTTTATAGACACGAAACGTTAAAATTATTCAATGGCATTTTGATTGCTACAATCCTTGTGAAGATAAATGCATCATATAATTTAAGACTGTCTGCATTATAAAGAGAGAAAAATTGAATAAAAACAACAGTATAATACAAATACATAGCATACCGAACAAAGATTGGATAAATCAACACCATACAGCGAACAGAAAAACTTGAACATAGCAGTCAATCTAAATAACCTTTCTCTTATTACAAAATTGATGAATATAATCATGATAATGGGGGGAAGTGTCAAGAAACAAGGAGTATGATTGTTGGACTCGCAATCCTCATCACAAACTTCATCCGCAGCATCATATTGAGAGCAAATTAATGCCAAGAACAAAAAATTAATTCCAGTGCCAGTTTCGAGCAGTTACATAAAATCGTAGTCATCCGCCGCATCATCATAAGCTGCACCAACCATGTCATCATCCGGCTTATCCACATGTAGCTGCTTCTTTCTCGCTCCTGCAAGATCAACATGAAATTAATCTCTAATTTAACCGACATTAAAAATAAGCAGCAAACAAGTTGAGATAAATTTATTAGTCTTCAGATGATTTAAGCTAAAAGCTTTGGATGATAAGCTTTTGTAAACTGCTTTTCTATAAACTTGAGATTATGGTTGGTTGGCCGCTAGATTTGCTTCTAATATTTTTGAAGAGCTTCCATAGCCCTTAAGCCACCCTATGTCCTACACCACCTTTCAGAAAATGCTTTAGGTTAATTTGGTTATTGAAATTTGGCTTAACCTTAATCAAAACAGTTCAACTTTGACATAAGCTCCGTTAAACAACATACAATAAACAAACTCCTAGGCTTCTTCACATTCATACCTTGTTTTTTCTTGCCGGCATTAGCTTCTTTCTCTGACTTGAGTTTCTCGTTTGCGATAGCTGTAACTGAGGAAGCTACCTCCTTAGCATCAGCTGCTTTTAGTGAGACCATGGAAAGCCTCATGACTGCCTTCAATAGTCCAATATAATGATAGCTTTTCTGACGAAAATGGATGCAATATGGACAATAAGTGTTCTAGAGAAGCTTTGGTATATGACTTACGATGCATTAACAAAAGTACATAGTACACAAAGTACCTCATAAGAGCGAATTTTGTGAGAGAGGAGCTCTGCATATTCCATGAAATCAAGCTCTGATTTTGGAATAAAATTATCAAGAGATTTCTCATCTCCTTTCTTGGCAAACAACTCGGCAGTTGACTTGTAGTCAGCCTCCTCCACAAGTCTACAAAAACCAAAATGGATATCATAGTTTAAAACCATGTCTACTACCTCCTCCTCAAGTCAACAGAAAAAAAAAAAATAGATGTCAGGGCTTAAAGCCATAACCGTGTCTACTTTGTGTCAAACGTATGAAAACCTTTCAGAGAATATCAAGGCAGACATGACTCACCAAGATTAGAAAATTGTGACTAGATTTAGACATCATGATAAAACTATCATGCACTAGATGTACCTTTGTTGGAGGAGTTTCTCTGCAACAGGATCGACATGATCATCATCCAATGCTTTAGTTGTCTCAGCCTCAGGTGCCTTTGCTTTCTTGCCAGCATCATTCTTCGCAGTTTTAGACTGAGTCTTTTTTTCTGCTATGGGATCTGGCTTGGCTGCCTGTATAAGAAAGATAAGGATTTTCTGAGTACCAACTTCTGCAGTCAACATGCACTAACATTTTAACGGGCCTCAATTTCTTTACATAATGATCTCAGGAATCTGTAATGATGAAAAAAGCAAAGGGCTTCATGCACGTGAGATGACTACCAGATATGGCACTAACAGTGATGAAAATCAGCATCTGGCATCATCAAGCAGATAATTTTCAAGAAAATTTCCAGCAGTACGGCAAAATCAATAGGAAGGAAGCGTGCATGTTGAATCGTTGATCAAGTTACATAAACCTTGCAAGCCACGTTCAAATTAATATAAATGAATAGGATGGTGGATCTCAAGACTAACCTTTGCTTTATCATCATCATCATCTTCCCATGATTCCTTTACATCTTCTTCTTCCACATCCTCATCATCCCACATACCTTTATGTTGCTCCTTCTTAATACCTGGTACTGGTGGTACAAAATCATCCTCATCTGCACGAAAACAATATATTATTACAATGTAACTATGCCTAACACATAGGAGTTATAGAACTGCATCAACTGTAATACACGTGAATGCCTCCTGTAAGATCCATCAAAGATGCTACAAGTTTATCGGTGGCACAAAAATTTCAGTACCACAAGGTATATCATTTCAACAATGTCCATCTTCTATTGTGAATGAGCTCAACCAAGTGATGTTTCTTAACTATAGTTTGTTTCAAACTGAGTTATGTGTCTTTACCATATTTTGTTTCGAAATGAACTACCAATCTCCAGAAAAGTTTTTGTTTAGTATTTTTATGTAGGGCTTTTAACAAATTATTTGTTTAATTTTGTAGCACAATAGACGTTGCCTCTACTTAGTTCACCTTGGTTCCATTGGGTACTAAGCCGATAATTAAAACATCAAAATGTTCGCTTATGATGGGATGAACATTATTGCACATCTAATAAGCTACATTGCAGTTATCTGAATTTTTATTGTCACCTTTTCTCTAATAAATCAAGTAGTCCATAAGAACTGTCCTAATCATGCCTAGCGATCACTTTATACTTGCTAAAATATCAGCCATCAACTGATGGCTCTATCTAAAAGAAATTGATGAGAAAATAATTTAGGGCATTTATATATACGCCACATAAAACTTTAAATATTAAACCCTCTTTCTAATAAATATCACCCCATAGTTTAAATTTTATGAAGAAGATGACATACAAGTAATATTTAAAATTTTTTATGGCATCTAAGTAAATGTCCCCAAAAATATTAGGCTATAGCTAAACAATCACTACCACAACAACAATAATAACCATAATCCTAAACTAGATGGGGTTAGTTGTGAAACAGAACCAACCAACATCATGTACAAATATATGTTCAGATGGATATTTTATGTTAAGATAATTGTTTCGTGGAAACTACAATGTGGAGCGGGTAATATTGATATGTTTAGGATCTTTATGGAGTAATATTTATATTCTCGGTGTCTAACAAGTAAATAAGACAGCTTTATGTCATGTATGTAAATCCCCTTTCATGTTTTTGGTAAAGAGCAAGTAATTGAAGTATATCATGTAGAATAAAAAGAATAGTGTGGTAGAAAGATTTCCGTAGGATTGTCAAAAAAAATTTCCATTGAAAAATGAAGGATGTCATAAACTTCAATGATATGTCAAAGGACATAGAAGAGAGGAGAAATATCACTACCTTGTCACCCCATGACTTCATAAAAGCCTTGCTGGAATTTTTTCAATTTATCATAAATGAAAAATTAAGTCATTGAAAGTAATATCCAATCTTCCATATTGAATTTAAAACAAGACTACTTGCACTACCAAAGATTCAAGCATAAAAGTTTTAAAGGTATTCTGCAAGCCTAGACAAAAAAAAAAATGGCCCTCTTAAAGTATTTCATGTTTAAATACAACTTGATGCTTTCATGAACAAAAAAAAACAAAGTTGCCATTAGTTTCACAAAGAGTTCCTCGTATGGTAAAACTAAAAGGGCAAAGCAAGCTATATGGTCTTCAATGATTTTCAAAATCTCCACTTTTAAAGTTCTACCGTAAAATTCCATAGCAGAAAAATAGATTCATTGGGAATAAAAAAAAGCTTATCAGGGAACTCATGTCACCAAATATATACAATACCTACAGTTTTATAAAACTGATTGGGCCCAAACTCCTAATATTAAGTTAACAAATGTTGCATAGAAATATAAATTGTTAGTTTGCAAAATTATCAAATTACAAGTGTGTTTGATGAAAAAAGAAGTCTACCAGATAAGTATGTAAAAGACTATCCACTTAGGGAGAAACAAAAAGAAAAATAACATTACCATTAATTGATAGGACTTACCCCAATCTGCCATATTTAGATTTTCCTTGCTACAGAGATGATAATCAATGCACACGACACCTACAAATAGAACAAGTTAAAGCAAGTCAAATTAAACCAAAAAAAGCAATTATTTTCAGTAGAGTCTAGCTTGAATGCATAAAAATAAAACAGGGTAATTACCTATATGCTACAATAAACTTGTCATTTTACATACTACACCTTCATACTCGATAATTTACACTGTGCATATTTTATTACACTATGCACACCATAAACTACTAAAAAGTTATATTAGACATACCACAACTGTGTTATTTTACATATTACCAATTCATACATAAAAAATTACATTGTGCATATTTTTATTACACCGTGCACATCATAAACTACTAAGTGTTATACTGAACACACCACAATTATGGTATGGGACACGCTTTGTAGTGTGCGGAATATAATTTATCAAGTATAAATGTGTAATATGTAAAATGATAAGTTAATTGTAGCATGTAGGTAATATCCCAAATAAAAAAACCAAGCAGATGAAAGAGCCATTAATGAAAGGCTGCAGGTTTAAAATGTGGACAAAACCATTTAATAACAAGATCTACAAAATTTGGTTTTCCCTACTCCACAGCAAGGAACAGAAGATAAGACAATCCGCCACATGACTAAAACTTTTGTTGTCTAAATAAGTTGAGAAGGACGACAAAACTATATATGAAAAATAAAAAATCATAATATGCATAGGAACAAGATCTAGAAAATAATAGATTATCTAGAAATGAACTAGGGAGCATGAACAATGCATATAAGAAAAGAGTGGAAGATTTACCATCAAATCAAATAGATAAGAAAGATGGGTAGGGAATAACTAACCTTTTTATAGGCTACAAAAAAAATCTTTGGATAAGCTAATATTAACAATACATGTTGCAATAGGAAGGAATAATCAACAAAGATGATAACAATGTTGATGATGATGGCAAAACTTTCAGCAAGGATTAAAGCTGGAAGGCAAGTATTTCATAAATCTTTCAAATTAAATCATCAAGAGATACCAATATAAAAAAGCACCCAAACATAAACAAATATTTGATAACAACAACAATGATGATAATAATAATAATAATAATAATAATAATATATTTTTAGAAAGGTGTACTAAGAGCCATGAGCCTCCAATCACTGTCAGATATAGAAAATTTCGATGACAAAGCTTTCCTCTGTATACCTGAGATGCTGTTTTCTAGATTCAGACCCTTGACTCTAAGGTCAAAAATGATAAATCCTAATTTTTGTTTCAAGAACTACCCTAGATAATTAATAATGTCCATTATAACTTGAAAATTTATGATGCCACCGCATGTTAACCATATGGCACACAGAGGTCACTCCAGGCTTTTGATAACACATCCAAGGCAGTCTTTTTAAGAAGTCTACAAGAACATTTTTAATTATCGTCACTCAAAAATGAAGGGGTGAACAAGGATCTAAATCCATAGACAAAAAATATTCATCTTCAGCTAGGACACTAAATCTGTCACTATAGCAGCAAAACGCATTGCAATAAACACCAAGGTGCATATACAGTAGAGTAGATCAAAAAGTATGAAAGACTAGAAAACTTTTTGATTTAAATCATTAAAATAAAGCTATGATGAACTACTGGTTAATATAATTCAAATTAAACTAGAGAATTAAGGAGGAAAATGAGCAAAACTTGCCTGCATAGACAGCAATAAGACTCGCAATACAGAAGGAAAAGGGGCGACCAAGGGTGACGGGCAAGAATATATGAAAAATACGTAGTAATATATGCTCTTGGAGAATTGAAATTATACAATCCATACCAACCTTCACTTTACTGAGTAAAAAACAAATAAATCTTTCGACCTAGAAAAGGAGAAGACGGCACGAGATAAACACAAGACAAGTTCGGTTCACCTCAAAGAGGGCGACTTGCGAAATTAACCTAGCAATCATCGACTTTCATGGCCTTAGTACCGACCTGAGATGATTCCGGCCAACAAGGAGAGGTTCCGGCGAGTCTAGTACCGGATCCCAAACGAAATCGGAGTTTGAATTTGAGGACGAGCGTGTGGCAGCCGGAAGCGACGTCGGCAGAGGTCAGATAACAAGATGGGAGTTCCGCAGGGCTTCCTAAGGGTTATCCTAGAGACGTGGCAGAGCTGAAGAGGAGATCGGCGGCTGCGCTAGGGTTTCTGCGGCAGGGAGGATTGACGAAGAGAGTAGACGAACCACCGCGTAGAGACCTTTCACCGTTTCACGGTTCTTCCTATTTAGTTCCTCAATTTTTAAAAATCATATTTTGCGCCGCCAAGAAGTAAATTAGTTTTCTTTAGAATAATTATATAAAAAACACCTGAAAATTGTTTTTATGTATTAAAAATATATTTTATGGTATTTATATGATTATTTCACATTCTCTCTGAAAATAATTGCAAATAGTCTGAAATATCGGCGTAAAAAAAATACGAAGGTTACAATTATTTGAGGATTAATATGAGACTAATCTCAGTTTTTATTTAAAACAAGATTAAATTTAAATTATATTCAAAGTTTCTAATCCTATTCTACACTTTAATTTCAACCCAAATTATAATTAAAGTTTTGAACAAATTACATTCAGGTCCCTAAGTTTAACACTTAATAACGCACAGGTTCATATTTTTAAAATTATAACATCGAGATTTCTAAATTTTAATAAATTATCAAATGAGTTTTTTTTATTTTTTTATTATTAATTTTTTTAGAATTACCATTTTACCCCTGCCCCACTCTCCCTTCTCCTGATCTCGGAATAAATTAGATGTGATATTTTTTTTATAAAATTGACAACAAAATTCATTATGCCTGTAAAGAGAAATAAAATTAACTTCAAGATATATGCAGAATATGAAATAAAATAAATTTTATTTTAAAATTTATATAAAACGTAAAATAAAATTACCATACAAACAATTAAGAGTAACAGAATGACCATATAAAAAAAGATTTAACTTTAACAAGATATCATTATCAACCTGATCTTCGAGATTAACCAACTTTAAATAACTTTTCATTTAATGCTAACATAAATTAGATTTCTCATCTAAATTTATATTTATAAGTGCGATTCATTGCTTTCTATATATCAATATTAACTTAATACTTATATTATCTTTAAATAATATTAATTTTATTTCACATCTGTTGACGTGAGAAGTAGGGGGTTCCGAGAGACAGCGGTACGAAGAGAGCTAAGCCTGATGATTAAGGCTCAAGTGAGAGAGAAAGGCATCCAGAAAAACACATAGAGATTTAAGGTGGTTCAGGGATGAAATCCCCTATATTCACCGGATCAGCTTGAGTCTTCCACTATATATCTCAAGAAAGAGAGCCTCTTGGGCTCAGTACAAGGGTAGAAATAGTAAGGAAGAAAAGATCCGGCAGATCCTCCGTCTGGCTTTTCCAGAGAAAAGAAATATATACAATTGCTGAGCCTGCACTAGTGGTCTCACTGCTGTCAGCCACCGGAGGAGCTAGAAGCAATGGGTGGAGAGCTTGTCCCCTTGATCTTCGTACTTCTTTTCGAGGTCCGTGAAGGCTGAAGCATGCGAGCCCTTGGTTTGTATGACTGACAAGAGCGTGCAGCATTGGAAATGGTGCGGTCGTGACATGCTGATAGCGACAAGCGCGACTGCGAAACATCATCACCGATGATATTGAAGATGGCTGGAACTATCGTCCCCGATGTTTGGAGAGAGCTGGGAAACCTTGTCGCCGACGTCTGGGAAAAACTGAGTAACATCGTGTCTGATGTTTGGAGACAGCTGAGCAACATCGTGGCCAATATTACGAGGCTGTTGTAGCCCAATCCTCGTCGTGATGTTTGTGGGAAGGCTAAATCATCATAGTCGAGATTTGAGATATGCAAGAGTAAACCCCACTGTTTAGTGATTAATTCTTATAATGGAAGCTTAACATACCTCTCAAGGCGTGGCGTATATGACTGAAATACAGCGCTAGAATCACACGTTAACATCCTAAATTAAAATACTCAATTTAAATATTTTAATCTACAATGTAAAATAAAATTAATATTTTTATTAAAAATTATTAAGTATGTGAAATAAAATAATATTTTTTATATTAAATTTATATAAAATAATTAAAAAAAATTATTTATTATTATTATTATTATTTTTTAAACTAGTATCATTGTGATTCTGATTTTAATTTTCACCAAATAGAATCTTAATGCGGTTCAACATGGAGCTAAAAAGGTTCCCACTTGAAGATGGGAAAACTTTGTTATCAAGAAGTCAATACAGGAGTCTTTAGACCAAAAAAAAAAAACGAAAAAAAAAGAGACAATACATGACAATAAAGTATAGACATTTTGAAATATTCTCAAAGAAATGGATGCTTAAAAATTTCAACTGAAGTGATATATTTAGGAGAGATCAATAAAACGACATCAATGACAATCATATTACAACATAAATATAATTACTAAGTCATATTGAAACAATGTGAAGTAAAATTTAGAAACTCAGAATACTTAAAACATTTAATAGTTTTGATAACACTTTAGCTAAACAAATATTTTCCACAAAAAAAAACATGAAAGAGTAGGCTAAAGTTCATTGGAAAATATACATGCGAAGTAGGAAGGATGTTGGATGACTCAAATGCGGAGCTTCTTCCCTGGGAGCACATCCTCATCATCATCAAAGTGCCTGGAATCATCATGGTCCTCCTTCTCGGACTTTTTTCGAGCAAGGATCTTGTTGATTTGGTGCAGTTCGTTTGTGAGCTTCTGGTCCCTGTTCTGCTTCCTCGTCTTCCTTCCATCCTGCATCTTGACTCCGAATTGGAAAGCGGCCTTCGGCATGGCCTCCTTCTGATCGTTGTACTTGGCCCATTCCTCTTCCGTCTCAAAGTCCCAACGATGAAGTCGCCCCTTGGCCTGCAAAATCCCATATGTTAATACTTCAGGAACAGGAAGTGAAACCACAAAGCCCAGTTCTCAATTAATCATCATAATTTAGAGTTTGCCTAATAAAATTGAGGTACATGATTTAGAACACGAGGTATGAACTATTTGATATGATTCTATATACCCTAAACTAGACATAAGGACGTATGTTTCTCATGTCTACAGAAGATTAATTTACACGACTAAGCCTCTACAAAGTGGAGGGATTGTTTGTAGAATCAAATCCATAACTTCATAGTAAAAGTAGAGTAAAATAAGGTTAGCTCGGTAGGAAGCAACACAGCTCACGCATGTCCTTTGCATAGTATCTTGCGGGCATGGATGGCATGGCGTAAAAAATTACTGACATGATTTCCAGTTATTGGCTGACAGTTACAGGATGACAAAAAACAAGAATGAAGCTCAGAATAAGCTCGAGTATGGTCACTAGCAGCTAAAACTGTACATGCAGCACAAACACCAATGGTTCAAGTAAAATAATTCCTAAAGTTGATCCCTAATGGTTGCAATAAAGTTATTCATGATAATGCTAATGATAAGAAATGATCAAGAAGGGAAAAGATGATTATCGATATGGTCGAACCTAATATAGAAAAGCCAAAAACTTCATCGCTTACCAGGAAAACTTGCTTTTCTACTCAACATGGGCTCCTATATTTGCATATTGTGACATAACAAATAGTATTACAGAAACGTTTGAGATCATAATTGGTTTTTAATTCAAACTGCATGACAGTATGCTCTAAAACCATTTCAGAAGTACACTGCAGAAGCAAAGCAAACCATATGCTTACCCGGCCACCCATGTCCATCTTTGACAAGTCAACTTCATCATCACTGTCCACAACTTCACGATTGTATTCCTGATAACCAGGATAGCATTCGGAGTAACTTTCTGATATAAAATTAGGGTCTTTCTCTCGAGCATCCTTTTCTCTAAGCTGCTGAAGCCTTTGGTCATCACGCTTGAAAACAGATCCCAAGCCTCGGTCCTTCTCTTCCTGAGTCATAAAGCGTGGATCCTGTGTCAAATGCGTTCCTGCAAGTACATCATAATCTTGGATATTCTGCTGGAGAGTATGTTGAGCATAAGCCAGTTGCTCAGCATACTGATAATTGTGCCATTCCCCTTGATAATGGCCAGCAACAACAGGAGCCTGCATGGTATCATAACCATTCTGGAAAAGGAAAAAGTGAAAATAGTGACTGATTATATATAGGATAAAAATGTGATGACAAAAAATAACCATTAAACGCCCATTCTGCCGTGGACACAGGCCTTTCAGTGAAATACAACATTAGTTTCTTTTCAAAGAACTAGCTTTTTGTGAAACAGAGCAAAAACTTTACATATGTAATGTTCACAAATACCAAGTGCACAAATCAGCACTATATTTGCGTTCAATTAATAAAATCTTCTACATTCTCAAATGCATTTCCAAAAAAAAAAAAAAATACCGAGATCAGATGAGAAACAAAGCATCTCTAATCATTTCCTAGATTAACACAGGGATACACAAAACTCCAAAAAATTTTCCAAAATGTGTATTGCAAGAACTAACCATTTGTTGCCAAGCTGGTGCAGATTCAGGAGGGGGAACAGGACCATAAACTGGTTCATTAAAATAAGGTAGCCTCTCTCTGTTACGTGGAGACTCGTCCATGTCCTCTGAAACAGGGCTTTGGCTCATGTCCTTATTCGGAACACTATAAGCAATGCCATCCCCGACAAATATGTCATCCTCTATTGTTCTTGCAACAGTAGAAGCCTGCTTTTCCTTTGCATCACCGTTACGGGGAGGAGGGGGTGGAAGAGTATCTTTTTCAGGATAAGGCTTTGGGACGCCACCATTAGACTGCATAGGCTTATCATCTCCTGCATGGTTAACATCACAGAATTACTTTTCTTAAAATAAGTAAAAGAACCAAGTCAAAGTATATGAGATTAAAATGCAAAACTGATTAAATAGAAGATTTGAATAGGTTTTACACCATGAATTTAATTAACTCAAGGTTTTACAATTGAGTTCATAAAGCAGAATACCAAGCTGAAGACTGCTATGTTTGCTATATAGACCAGCAATTGGAAAACATTAATAAAAAGAATATTCTTCTGAATTTATGTGAAACTGTAACAGTTTGATGAAAAGCAACCAAAGGTACCACTGCTCTCAATAATCAAACAGTGAATAACACATAATAGGAAACAGGGGAAAGCACAAACACTAAACTGAGTTCTAGATTCCAACTGTTAAAAAATGGGTCTACAACAGAAGCTAGTTAAAAGAGATGAAATTGTCCCTAACAATGCACCCAAAAGGAGGTTGTTTTTGGGGAGGGGGAGGGGGGCGGTTTAAAATTTGATCGAAAAAACTAATGTACAACAAATTAAGTAGTGCGGAAAAAGTGAAACACTGAATATTAAGTGGTTTGACACTTAACGTCTGCTTTGTCCCTAGGGCTCTTTAACCCTAGGTCTAACTACCAAAGAAACATTTACAAACCCTTCTTTGATAATGCAATCTAAGATGCCTCCTTGGTCTCTTGTCGTAGAGGGCAAAGATTTACAAACCCTTCTTTGATAATGCAATCTAAGATGCCTCCTTGGTCTCCTGTCGTAGAGGGCAAAGATCAACTCTCAACCCCATCCTATTATGGCTAGGATTAAGCACCCACTAAGGCCATCCTTAACCTTGGTAAGAAGTAGAACACAAACAACTTTCTTTTAAAGTTGGAGATTAATCTTCCTTGACTTGAATCACTTGCTCTCACGATCGTTTTGATGGACACTATGAAATCCAATGAAGGAGTCTTTGATTTGAAAAATTCAAGTTCAAAACTTAGGTTTTAGAAGATAGCCACTGTTTGGTTGGTGCCCAAGTTAGGCATGATTATTTTTCAACTTTTTTATAAAACAATATAAAGTTTTTTATAAATAAATATATGATGAGAAATAAAGTTAGTTAATTGTAAAAATATTAAATAAAATTGGTTGATGTATTGAGAATTGCATAAGCTACTTTATTTTTTAAAAAAATAGTCATGACCAACTTAGACACTAACCAAATAAAGGCAAAGCGCGGAATCATGTTTCTTTTGAAATAATTTCATGTTAGAAACGTTTTATGATTGTTTGAAATAAAAATTAGAAAGAATACACTAAAAAAAGAAATTAAAACAGTTCAATTTTGAATTCTACAATAGATTGGACCATCCTTTCTATGAATCGGACTGTCCGATTAGATCAAATGACAAGTCACTGAGTATTCCAAAAGAGAATCGACATTTCTATGATCGGACTGTCCAATGCATTTTCTCTGTTTTCTAGTCTAGAATTAAACCCAGAAACAAATTATCCGTTTACTAGGATCATGCCATCCTATCAAGTCAAAACTACATGTTGAAAATTTCTGGCTTTTTGTTCAAAACACATTCAAAATCGATTGAAATTTTTCGAGCATGTGTAGTTGACTCTATCAAACATCTTAAAAGTAGTTTCCATTAAATATAATATTTAAATTTAATTTTTATATTTTTATTATATATTTAAAAATATTTTCTAGCAATAGGACCAACTGATATTTAGAAAAAATGTTTGAAAATCTATGAGAGATGAAAAAGATTTTTTTGGCTCACAAAGTTGTTTAATATGATTTTGAAAACTAGATGGATGCTAAATTAATAGAGAAAAGACATTAGTACCTATTTATAAAAATAAAAACAATGTACAAGATTATGCAAATTATAAAGAAATTAAATTAATAAGTTATACTTTAAGGCTCTGTTTGGTAATAAGAAAAAAAAAGAAGATTTGATTGGAATCTTAGCCATTTTTGAAAAATGTGTATGATGTGAAATAAAGTAAGTTGGTTATATTAAAAATTGTGTAGGATGTGAAATAAAATTGATTGATTTATTGAGAATTGTGTTGGATGTGAAATAAAGTGATTGTTTAATGTTGAAATTTGTGTGAGATGAGATAAAATAATTTTTTAAGTTTTTTTAAAATAAATTTAAGATTTTGGCCATGGCTAATTTTAGCCATGATTTTTAGCCTATTGCCAAACAGGGCCTAAAACTTTGAGAGAGGGTGATCGAGCATAAATTACGTTGTGATAGTAGAGTATTATAGAATTTGTTTGATTTATACGAGACAGATCTACTATGGAAGCTATTTATTTGCTGAGAGGTTTAATGAAAATATTTAGAAAGAAAAAAAGATCTACATTTGATTTTCATTGATTTAAAAAAAAAATTATGATAAAATCGTAAATGAAGTGCTCTGAAAAATTTTAGAAAAGAAATGTTTGCACAGCTTACACTCAAGTTATTAAAAATATGTATAAAAAGCTGATACCTGTATCGAGGGTTTGACTAACAATTTTCCTATCACAGTTGGATTACACCAAGGCTTAGCTCTAAGTTTGTATTTTTTTGTATTGATTATGAAAGTTCTGATTGAACACATTTAAGATGAGGTACCTTAGTGTATGCTTTTCATAGATAATATTCTCCTTATGGATAAGACTAAAAAAGGGGTCAAGGTAAAACTCGAATTATAAAGGAATTCTTTATAGTCTAGAGTTTTTTATTTTAGTAGATCAAAAATCTAATATATGGAATGCATATTTAGTCAAAAAATAAGCACTTGCATTGATGATGTGATAATTGATAATCAAACTATCAAGAAGAGTGAGCTTTAGATTAATCATATAAAGTGATGGTGAAATAGATAGTGACATCATTAATAGAATCTAAACAGAATGGATAAAGTGAAGTAATGCATCGGATGAATAGTGCAATAGAAAAATTTCACTTAAATGTAACTTTTATAAAACAATAATAAGATCAGCGATGTTATATAGTGTCAAATGCTGGCCTATAAAGTAGAAATACATAAATAAAATAAATATCACAAAAATGAGGATGTTAAAGTGAATGAATATAAACAAAAGGACAAGATAAAAAATGAATATATCCGTGAAAAAGTTGGAGTAGCCTCAATTGAAGATAAGCTCAGAGAGAGTCCTCTTAAATAATTTGGACATAAATTGTAGGCCGATAAAGACTCCAGTAATTAAAATTAGATTATTAAATGTTACTCATATAAGAAAAAAGAAGAGGAAGGCCAAAAAAGACCTAACAAAAATCTATAAGAAATGATCTTACCTACTTGAAGCTAAATAAGATTTTATTATTTCATAAAGTGCAACGAAAATAAAAGATTCATGTAGTCGAACCCCACTTAATGGGATAAAAACTGAGTTGTTATTGTATTTAAAATATTTTCTATTCATTACATATCACTCGCAAGTCAAGATTGTCTCTATTTTTACTCTTAAAAAATATTTCTAGCATGTCCTAAAGCTAGCAAGCTTAGGATGTAGGCTTTCTTCAAAGCATCTTGATATCTCCTCATTGAACTTTTTTCTTCATTTATCTATACTTAGTTCTTCAAGCTCGTCTCTTCATTAACATTGTGGATTCTATCTAAACATTAACACTAGTCCACAATGTTAGTTTACACTATCGATAATTTGTTATCATCAAACAATTATACCATATAACACTTTCAAAAAACAATTAGACCATATAGGCACCTAGGAAGCATGGATAAAGTGTTATATGGTTAAGTGTTAAAATACGGCATGACACGAAATATGCCATATAACACGAAATATGGATAAAGTATTGGTGTGTCATGCCAATAAACAATTATGCCATATTTCGTGTCATGCCAAATAAACAATTATGCCATATTTCGTGTCATGCCAAATAAACAATTATGCCAACTTCACCACTACTCAGTGTTCGGTAAAATTAAAACCCTGACAGCACTAAAAGTTGGATAGGTTGAACCCCAGCTATGGTTTAAACGTGCCAAACGGCTCTCTTTAATAACAGGACAAGCATCCTGTTTATCCTCTTCTTAGATGGATACGTTCCAACCTTAACAGGTAAAGTTTTGTACTTTTGTTTTCAACCCAGCTCCCAACAACATTCGCACTTTAGCTCTTTATGGGCAAGCATCAACTAGTAACAATGAGTTTAAAATCAAATACAGAAAGTATTTCTTCGCTGCTTCTATTAGTTGTGCACTGCACCAGTACAAAAGATTCAGAACTAACGAGAAAATCATTGGCCAACCAAGAAAACCATAAACGGCTACGATCTTGTCACTCTATGGAAATTTAATCTGATCTCTACAAGCTACAGAAACAAAGCTGCTTCTACTAAAGTATGTCAAATGAAAAAAAAACTCGCATCATCAGTAGACAAAGAAATTTTACAAAATCATTCTACAATTAAGGTCAATATGTTGAGGCTTAATCCAAAACTTTCTGACACATTGTTTTTATTTAAAGAAATGACAGCATAAATATGATGTTATAGCCTTCAGCATAGTCAGCCCAGTTCTTCGTTCAATCCATAAGAAATCACGAGCAGGTTTGCGAAGCTTGCACTTAACTCCCTTCCATTTGAGCAGAATGCTGATATTTCCCCATATATCCATACAAAAATCTTATACTATGATAGTAAAGTAGATAGTTTTAACTCAAATAAGAACAATCCAGGGACATCAAATCAAAACAAGTCTCAATTCTCAACATTTTCCATTTAAAAAGTATTATTACTGTTCACCATAGAGACTGTGATTACATTGGTCTCCCCAATAAGGGGCTTGGGCACTGGGAATTGTTCATTATTATAAAACAGAATATGATAGTTGAGAGTTCTTTACTCAAAACCAGTGATGCCTCATGGTCAACATCACCAATGTAGCTATGTCCTAAGGCGTAGTCTTCACATTTACACTTTCTATTATGTTATTGTAGTAGCTATTTGTGTTTAGTTGGCACTATATGTAACGAGTTGTTATTCATGTTGTTGTCGATGTTAAAGAAGTTTATTCTGATGGAGTTGTGTTATATGACGGAGTTACTATTTCACTATATAAAAAAGGAATATGTATATGTATGCATATATGCCAATGAGATGCAGGTTACAATAGATCGAACCCCCAAACAAATAGTCTGTCCACCATCAGACAGTCTAGAGAAAAAATTGCAACATTCAGCAAATAATCTAATCCTACGAGGAGATCAGCCCAAATTATGTTTGGACCATTCAATCACACGGTTTCAGGAAGATTCAACAATGGTTCAACCGAAAGACCTACAGTTTTCCCCAGTTCTCCAACAGTTGGGGAACAATCCAAATCCCATAGAGTGGGGAAGGGACCTATAATCCAAGTGAAATGAAGATTTAAAGGAGATGGTGACTTGATGATATTTTGAAGCTCTGAAGAGAGAGATCTACTCCATTTGAGTATATACAGGTTGAGACCAGAGAGGTCAGTAATAAATTGAATTTAGACAAAAATTATAATTTAGTTTGTGGAACCAAGCTTGATTCAAACTCAATATGAGATGGCATTAATCAAAGCCTCTAATTGCAATTTTCTTGAAATAAAACTTAGATGTGGTGGAGGGTTCACCTACTATGCGTGAGACGTGAGCTGGCAGCTCGAAAAGATTGACGCCATATGAAAAGGGAGGCTTGCGAAGTAGGTGCGGGCTCGATGAGTCAGATTCGCTTGCCCAGCATGGAGCAAGGCTGGAGTGAAGCTTGAGGTTGGGCAACTGAGTAGTTGATCTATCAAAGGCTTCACTACAATCATGGGCTAGGTGTGAGCAGACGACATGAGCGACGGTGGAGCAGAGGCTTCAGGGCGATCGGGCGAGAGGAGGTACCTAGTTGGTGGGTTGGCGTATGGTGGTGCAGACAACAACAAGGAGCGAAATAAGTGGCTAGTAGTCCGGGTATGCATGCTCGGGTAAGAGGGCGAGTCGGGATCAATAAGTGAAGAAAGAAGGGGAAGAGGGATATAAGGAGGAAACAATGATTCTTTTGTTTTTTGTTTTTTTTTTCACTAAAAATAAAAGAAGATGACTAGGTCGTTGAAGGATTCTCACACAAAGTCAACCTTTACTCTTTTCTTCACCAGAATATCAACCAATTAATTTGAATCTATGCACTTTGAGAACTCCAAATCTCATTTCATCATCCACTACCATAACAAAAGCTATTGACCTAATTATAGAGATCTCATGGCAATGAATTAGAAAATACAAACATAATAAATATGCCTAATTAAATACTTAATAAATAAACACAAAATCAGTCACAATGTGCAAAATTTCCAAGTAGCCATAAACGTCCAAGTCTCATAACCATATCTTCAATTCAACACTAATTAGCCTAAAATGATCTCCCATCATCCAATGGGAACGTTGTGATCTGATCTCGACCATTGAATGCATAACTTGCCTAATATAGATATGTTGAATGATGCCCCACCAACTCTCTCTAAGTCCTCATCTAGCATAGGTCAGCCAACTCATGCGTCTCCAAGTGGGTCAAATCAATCTCCTATGACTTCTCCTTAACCACCTGAAAGATAACAACTCCAAACTAAATTTTCCGATAATCAAATTCAATTTAAATCAATTGCTTAAAAAAGTTTATTCAATTAGTTGTAATGACAAGCATTGAAGTGGATTTAGCCATGAACACTCATGGTTAAAGCTACACTCAAAAAAAACAAAAGGCTAAGGCCTTAGTAGGTATTATTATTGTGTCTTGATAACCACTAAATCTGAAACATTGAATGCTCGACCATCCCATGATTTATGGATAAGTTAACAATCATCAAATAATTATACTTAGAAGATATCCTCACTAAATTGTAATAATTTGGCAACAATATTACTAATTTTTTATTTAATTTAATATGAAAAAAAAAACAGACCCATTCAACAACATAATATGAAATGCAAATGAATATACAATCTTAGACTCTCTAATATGCGATAATAAAGTGAAACAAAATGCATGTAAACTCGACTTTAAAAGAATGACCACCGATCTTATCTCAGCTTATCTTCTTTCTCATGTAAAACTTTCCTCTATCAATAAATTTTTATCTTTTCTCATCTCATTTGATATCAAAACCATTCTCTTTTTGGTTTGTTTTATAACTATTTTTTGTTTTATATTCTCAATTTATGTTTATTTTTATGACTGAGTAAATCTTTTTTGATCTTAGATCTTCAAAGATATGAAATTGAAGGATTTTAATTTCATGCCTTAAGAATGTTATCATTTTGATATTTTGTTAAACCGATATGTTTCTCTATAATTTTGCCTTCGGTCTCCTGTAAGGTTTGAGAAGCCTAAAAAAATGGAGAAAATTAAAAGATAGCCTCGTTAAAGGTTTGAAAGGAACAATGATTTTAGGTACTAAGCAAAATGTCAAAACAATAACATGCTATATGGATGCATATGACTCTTAAATTTCATTTCTTTAAAGTTCTAAGATTGTTTATGATCTAAACTGAAAACCTTGCTTTAATGGAAAAATAGAAAAACTTACTCTAAGTAATATTAAAAAAGTAATAGAAATTAAAAACAAATATATAAAAGGAATAAAAGGAATTAGTTTAGCAAATAATTTTAAAATATTAATAGAAATGTTTGGTGAAATTTATGAACTGTAACATATTCAAGGCAAAAACTTAACCGAATTAAAAGATAACACAAAATATATCCAATGAAATAAATAAATCAAAAAATATTTTAAAAATGTTAAAGTTGATAAAGAAGATAATAAGAAAATATTTCCATTGGATGAACGTTCCTATGAATAAAAACCCATTAACCCCTAAAAAATAGACTATATAAATGTTATATAACATATAGAAAATTTTGAAGAGCTATATAATATTTTTTTAATTAATAAACAAATTTTAGAGAAAAAATATATGAAAAAACCTACATTGAAAAAACTAATAGCCATTCAAAAAGTATATCAAAATAAGGAAGAAAATTTTAAACTATATCATTATAAACCTGAATATAATATATATTCTGATAAAAGTGTAAATGATGAGAATGATGAAATTACTGATTATAACCTTAAAATGATAAAAATGTTAACTATACATGAAAGTAGGAGAATGTAGTAGTAAAAGAAAAAGATATAATGATAAAACTGAAAAATATTACAAAAAAGAATATGCTGACGAAGATATCTAATTAAAGAAAGAATATCCATTTGCAATCATATATAAAATTGAATAAGATTATTTTAAAGTTAAATTTTTGAAAATAAATCCTTATATATTTAACAGAAACAAAATTCCTATTTTAAAAAGAAAGTATTATATATTTCTCGATGGATATAATTAGTAAGAGGATTAAAAAACATATATTCATATATGACAACTCAACAATTATTAAAAATGATAACTTCTAACTTTGAAAGATTAGCCTCTATTATATTACAATCTTTAAAAAATTATCCTTAATTCAGAAGAATAAAAGAAGACAAGAATAATGCAATAATTTTAGTAGAACAATTTTATTATAATTCTTTGCTAGAGGATACTCAGAGAGCACAAGCGATATTAACAGAATAGAAACAATATTATCAAGAATGTAAATAAGAAATATATGCTTTTTAGAAAAAATTTCATAAAAATATATGAAATATATTTGGAAATTGCCTCTGGCTTAATACAATCATTAGGCTAAGGAATACTTTAATAAATTACCTGCTCCATGGGATAAAAAATGTAAAAAAGAATATAATAGATTTACTAAAAAAGCAATAAATGAAGATGCACTCCTTTATGCTTATAATATAATGTCTTGCTTGTCCAAGAAGTATTAAATCTGCGAATCGAACCAAGCTTGATTCAAGCTCAATCTGAAATGGCACTAACCCTTCTAGAAATCCGAGTCCTTGATTACAATTTCTCTAAAATAAGGTTCAGATGAGGTGGAAGGTTCTAGTGTCATGCATGAGTGCGCGTCGAGATCAATGCCATATAAAGACAGGCTTGCGAGGTAGGTGCAGGGCTCGCTGAGCCAGGTTTGTCAACTCGGAGTAGCTGCTCCTCCTCGCCCTGCTCATCATCATCTGGATCCCCATCGGCTTCCTCCTCGCCTGCCTCAAAGTCGCCGCCGGCGCCCTCATCCCCATACCATACCTCAACCACGCCTTCCGAGCCCTCGGAATCCGCACCATCGTCACCGGCCGATCATTTCCGCCGCCAGCAGAGGCATCCAGCAGCCAGAAATCTGGCGTCCTCTTTGTATGCTCCCACTGCACCCTCCTCGACCCTATCTTCCTCTCCGTCGCCCTCCGTCGCCCCGTCGCCGCAGTCACCTACTCCCTCTCCTAGGACCAAAGCAAGGCTTGGGTTCGAGCGACTAGGCGGACGATTTGCAAAGCGGGCACGATCGAAGCTAGGCGACTAACCTGTTCAAGGCTCACCAAAGTTGTGCATCAAGTGCGAGCAGACAGTGTGGGTGATGGTAGAGTTAGGGTGTCATGGAGGATGTGTAAGAGGCAGCCAGTCAGCGGTGAGGCGAGAAACCAGTGGCTTCCCATTCGGGTGCGCACACTTATGCAGGTGGGTAAGTCATACTCAAGGAAAAGAGATGGGAAGAGAGATATGATGAGGAAACAAGTTTTCTTTTTTGTTTTATGTTTTTTTTTTCAACTAAAAATAAATTGAGATAGCTAGACTATTGAAAGATTCTCACCCAAAGCCAATCACCACATGTTCCTTCATCGGAATAATGGCCTACTAATCTAGATCTAGGCACTCAAAGAACTCCAAATTTTATTTCATCATCTACTATCATTACAAAAGCTGACAACCTCATTATATAAAGATCACAATATAATGAAATAGGAAATATAAAATTAAATGTAAGAAATATATAACAGATATGTCTGACCAAATGTGAGAATAAATAAACTCAAAATTAACAATTATAACTCATAAAGATCTCCAATTAGCTATAAATATGTGATATGACGATTTCTCCAATTAGCTATAAATGTCCACAACTCACAAAGATCTCTTGAATTAGCACCAAATCTGCCTAAGATGAGCTCCCTCAATCTAATTAGAACTGTGCAATTTGATCTTGATCATTGAATGCATCACCTACCTAATATCAGTAAGCTGAATGGTGCCACACCAGAAGGCCCGGATGTAATTATTGCTATCTCATTATTGAAGTATAAAATGGTTGTTGACAATGCCATTGGGTCATACACAACTAATATCATCCAGAATACTTCCATTTTATACTTAAATTATGACAAAGATAAAGGATTTCAGTTCTCCTAGATATACCCAACTTTTAATGAATTTGCTTATTCAGTGGTTTCAATAGAAAATAAACAAACCTTTCGATTCCTTATCCTTTTTCTTTTTCTTCAGAACTTTCCCTGATGAGCCAAGACGGAGATATGACATAATTTTAGAAATTCTCTCAAGAACAGAACTATCCACGCTAACAGTAACCATTTCCTGCACGGACACGTGGTCAATAAGTTGAGGATGTTCCATAATAGTATAATATGCTAACAAAATAGAAAAAATACAAACCTCAGGAACTGGACAGTCTGCTTTACTTCTGTGCACAGTAGTAGGGATATCATGAAAGTTATCCTCCTATTCAAGATTGATTATAACACTTTCATCAAGACAATTCAAGAGATGACAACAATAACAAGTTGAAGCCAACAACAGAAAAAAAACAACACTGGCCCAGAAATACTAAAACGAGAGTTTATGGGAGAACACATTCATAGAAAAATAAAGCAATATTGAAGAAAGTAAACATTTTTTTTTATTGTGCAAGTAAACATTAAAATTTAAACACTTGGCATTTGACATCATATGGTAGAAGTCCTGAAAAACATAAAGAGTAAAGATCCCAGCAGTGCAGTGAGTCAGTGACAGAATAAAGGCAGATATACCGGCAAAAAATCAGATCTAAACTAAGGTAATTTAGTATGCAACCAAAAGGGTAGAAAGGACTTCAAGAGAGGGAGAGGGAGAGAGGGAGAGAGAGAGAGAGAGAGAGAGAGAGAGAGAGAGAGAGAGAGAGAACCAATTTATTTTTCTTGATACTAAAAAAAATCAAATGGCTTCTCCCTCCCTTCAAGTCTTTTAATGACAGCAGTTGCTGGCACCACATCGAGCTACATCACCATCAACTGTTGTATTTTCTATAAACTGAAATACAAGGGCATTACCAGCAGCACCATTGGGTGGCAAAAAGGTTTATAGATGTCGGTTTTTAGCAATACTAAAAATGTCTGAAACAAGAAGTTCAGTAAAGGATTGAACAAGGATCTGATAAATTCTTGAGGAAAAACACAAGTAGTATAAAAAAGTCATAAGAAAAAAAACAAGAAACTATTCACAAAAATTCTGGTGCAAATTTACCATATTGAAAATAAAAGTCATTCGTCCTGGAAGGAACATCTCACTAGCTTTTATTACGGTTTGTGGTTTGACAATCCACTGGTATACTGACTGCAATAATTAAATACATTAGATAAGAACTCAAACAAAACCACCTCACAATTCCCGCAGAGGCATTATTCACCTTAGCAGTTGGTGTACGGAATGAAACTGGTTGATCTTCTTTGGGTACCCTGTTAAAAAAGGTTTACATCTCAAAAACCATATTTAAGAAACATAGATTCCCATATGCTGAGTCCAGTGAGCTGTGTGAAAAAAATGTGACAAAATAGAGGATAATTTGTCAATTAATGTTGTACTAACAGCAAGTTGTGCTTAGTCGGTATAAGATACAGCTAATGCAAACAAAATAAGAGAGCCTGAAATGAAATTTGTGACAGTACGGGGATTGGCACAAACTACAAAGCAACCTGTTCTAAACAACACAACCAATTACATTATGTGAATCAATTCACTCATGTACAGGCTTGGAAAAAGGCACAGGCTAGGTTAAGGTTTGACAATGGCCTAGTCTCAACCCAATGCTCGAGCCTATTAATCAGGGGTAATGCAAATGAGAATTTAATGGGCTTCTGACCCATGTATTGCATGTATAAAAGGGTGCTGGTACAGAATTCAGCTTATCAAAGGTGTAAACTAATAAAAATTAAATAGTTCAACCGTTGTCCTTGGATTAGCACTTTCTGTGACTAACATAACAAAAGTAATTGACCGCAAAGCAGAATTTGCAAAAGATAGCGTAAGAAAATTTATTTAAAAAATATAAAGGTAGAAGACCATGGATAATTTCTTACCTTTTACCATCATTTCCATCTTCAACATCAGGTTTCTTGTCCATTTCACTCCTAACCTTGTGAAGCAAGGCATAATCCAAGCCTTTCACCAAATGCGTGTGTTCAATGTCTCCTGAAAATCTCAAATGGAATAGCATTTAGCAACCATAAGTTATCAATTCATCCACAGAAACACATTTCTTATGAAGAAGCAACAGCACAAATCATAAATAAACAATGAGGTTAACAAATGAGCATCCTGACATCGATCAACAAATTTTACAAGTAAGATTATAGATTACAATACAAAGACGAAACTTCTTTTTTAATATAGTACAAAGAAGAAACTTCACTACCACATTTAGTATTGCCTAAAATCACTTCCGTAAGTTGGTGGATTTTAAATAATTTTCAATTTGTATCTTACCTTGACAAGTCACAAGTTCGAACAAAAGGGAAAGTTAGATGAAAGATTACAATGAAACAAGAAATTCCAAAACATCATTAAGTAGTGGATCCTAAATGGTTTTCAATTTGCATCTCACCTTGACAGAGAGAAGTTAAAGAACTGTCTGGCTATATAACTCCTCACTCTATATATTGATAATTCGCTAACTATTGGATCCTGAAATCTTAAAGGGCAGTTGATTTCCAATGTACAGCTGAAAGTAGTTGGAAGTGAGTGTGGTACAGAGCTTCACAAATGTGACCAATGTCCTTTTGTTTTGAACTGATTCATTATGTTGAACTCACCAACATATTTTTTAAGTAGCAAGCTGCAACGAGTTGGAAGAAAGTGAAATATGGTCATTCTCTCATGACCATACCACATTTAATTACACAACACTATTTTAGCATAAATAATAGGAGGTAAAAGAGTAAATTGCATTGAATAAATGTGTATATGCACGGGCATGCATGTATCTGCATGTGTGTTCCAAGGTGCAAGTGCACGTGTCAATTATAATGTTCATCGTGGAGATGTTGAATTCCTACCACAGCAAAATCTTTTTTTTTGCATGGGGAATAGCAGAATCAATCAAGCAAAACCAAAAGCCATAATTTTTCCAAAAAAAAAAACTAAATGCCATGTGTTTTCTGACCCACTTCTAGGGAATCCAAGCCACCAAAAATCATATGGGGCCACCTAAATACTAAAACATAGTGGAAATTAAAACATGAGATTATGTGATAAACAAAATTATGAATTCTTATTAAACATCAGCGTATGCTCATATATAGCACAAAAGAACTTCGCCTAATCTCTCTTATAAAATAGTCACAAGTGCAAACGAAGCAATGGGTTTTCATAAGTTGAAAGCCAGTGTAAAACTTACCAATTCTTATGATATAAATTTCTCTAATATTTTCCCTCAAAAAATATTTCATTAATGTTAGTTAGTGGGGCATTGTGGTGTGAATACCTATGGAGCCCATTATACACGGAATTATCAGAGACGCATCAAAGTTGTTTTACATTCCCTATTTGGTTGGATTGAGCTTTATTTAGTTTTAATTTACTCAGTTGAGCCGGCTTAATTATAACTAGTTGAATATTAAATTTTGGAGTTTATCTATTAGAAATTTTTTAAAAATTTAATTTTTGTTTAGTCCTACCTCGCCAAATTAGATTTATGAAATTCAATCAATTTTAAATTCTGATAGAAAAAAGCCAAAGCCTGGGGTGAAATCCCTAAACCCCTAATTTTATTCCTTTTTCTACGTTCATTTGAACTCTAAGCACCGACACTAACTTTGGTATCAAAGCCGTATTCCACCTCTCCGTTGAGCCACAAAAGTTCACTCATTACATCATCATCGCAACGCTTCGCTCATATGCAGCCCCACTAGCTTACATGTACGCACGCAAACCTGCCTTACACAAGCTCTCATCTAGTGTACCCCAGCTAGGGGTGGTAATTTTTGACTTGACTCGAATTCAACCCAACTTAACCGAGTATAGGTCGAGCTAATACTAGTACTGGTCATAAATAGGTCGACCCAAATTTGACCCGCCCAAGAGATGCTAACTATGAGTTGGTGGTGGTCAACCTGATTTGGACCATATCAATTTTTCATTTTTCTTTTTAGTTCCAATCAGATGTGTATTATATAATTTAGTTATATTTTCGATATTCTTGTTTAAACATTATAGTTATATTGATTCAAAATAAAAAAATAATGAATTTATCAAAATTTAATATCTTAAAAATTATAATAAACGAGCTGGCGAATCGAGTAGAGTAACTTGTTTATTAAACCTTCAGATACGAGTCTTGATACTTGACCTATTTAATGAATAGGTCTGGGTCAAGCTCAAAGCTATCATGTCAAAAAATGGGTTGACCAAAACCCAACTTGCCAACATTAATTACCACGCCTAACCCCAGTCTTAGGGTGCCTACCAACGCCCACAACCCCAGTGCAACCTGCGCACAAGTCCCTCACTCACCTTCACTGACACAGCCATGTGCGACTCAACCAATGCTGCTAACTTGAAGGTCCTTACATGATACACTCACACAGCCCCTCTACGCATGCTACACACGTATGACCTCTCTGTGTGCACCCGTGCCTCTACCTCCTGCCCATGGGCATAGAACTCCTACATGTCATACCCCACAACATTGTGCACTACCGATTCTTCTACTTTGGGTAAATTTTTGTTTTCCTATAAATTTAGATTACTATTGACTACAATTCTTGCTTAAGTAGAAGCCTATTTGCTTATCAAGAATTATTTGATTGTTCACTCATGCGACTCTAAATTTTGACTAAGTGAAATTATTATTGGATAAGTTTGGACTCTTAGATCCTGTTCGTTGATTCTGTAATATAGAGAAGTTAAAACAACTCTAATCTAATAGATAAATTCTGATATACCTTTCAATCTAATTTTCAATTGAAATTTTAAAATGTTTTTTGTGGGATTCCATTTCTTGACTATTACATATTTAGCTTTGAGTTATCCCTTTATCTTCCAAGAAAATTTGTCAAAGTTTAACTTGTTGGTCTCAAAGTGTACTCGTCCTACAATAATTAGGGTAATTTTTCTGTTATTATCTAGCATTGCATATAAGTTTAATAGATTAATTTCTATAATGCATATTACATTTCCATACTTGTATACTCAAAATCTAGCCTAGAGTATACATTGTCTAACTCCCCTCCATCATCGAGTATGGATCCTAATTTGAGAGACTGGCAGACTAGTCTGATAGTTAAAATTAATAACTTGACTGATAGAATTACCCATTTATAGGGGAGAGAAGCCCCAAAGGTTAAGGTTAATCAATATATTAAGCCTGATGAGAAAGAAGGAGAGCAACCTACTCTATGCCCTTGGTCCAAACACTGCCGCTTAGGCTCAGCATTCAATAGCATTCAGATATTCATTTAAAATAACACAGCTAAGTAGAACATTCAAATAGTCCACTTTTTTTAGATATTATCCTCCATATAAAATCATGCACGTAGTTACTGCAAAGTTAGTAAAACAAAAATGATGCATAATAACACCATAGCATTAGCATGACATATTACTTAAGATTCCCTCTGTACCAACCTATAAATGAACCCCCCAAAAAGAAACCTCTATTTTAGAAATGAAGTTGCAAGAAATAGATCATCAAGGCACATATCCTCTAATCGGACAACCATTCTCAATCAAATTTATACCTTCTAAAGAAATGAGCACATGAGTATGATAACAAACCTCCAAGATACTTGCTATTCTCAATAGATATCTTATGCGCATCAGCTGTTCTGCAAACAGCATCAGTAAGAAGAGATAAATCTCTATTTCCAATATATAACTGCAACCAAAATACAAAAGATAGCTGGACATACTCTGAATTCAAAAATGTGTGATGCGTACCTTAAATCAACAGTCCCTGGAGGAGCTACTGCATGAAAAGAACCCAACTCTGTGGGTTCATAATCAGGATTCTGATCTTCCCTGCGTTCTTTGGCACGATCACGGTATTTTGGTGCCTCTGGTTGCTCTTGCTTCTCTTCTCTGTTACACAGAGACAAACATTTGTGATATGCAAAACTGATCCTATATAGCAAATCAATTATAGAATCCGGATTGGAAGAAAAATGAGCAAAATAAGTAGATTACTGCAGTTCTGAAATTAATGCTAAGTCATTATTGCCATATGAACCCAAATGATGTAATTATTTAAGCCAACTGAGGTCATCAGTAATAATAGAAACAAAACTCATTATATTTTAATAAAACTTGTTATATTTTAACAAAACTTGATGGCAACCATACCTAAATAAGAAACAATTAGGTTAAACAATGTTACAAGTTTTACACTTTTTTTAGCCAAATAATCAAGGGTTTGCATAAAAGATAGGTTACAATAATTATAACTCTTTCTTTTCTTTGACTTCCAAAAAGAAAAACATTAGAAAATATAAAAAACTCATATAACAAACAAAAAATTACATTTTTGGTAATTTGGGATCCCATAAAACATCCACCAAACTACATTTGTTGTGTTACTCAAACTCAAAGGTAAAGAACAAAAAGTTCCAAAATGGTCTATAAACAGTAAATTTGTTCTATGATAGTAGAATCCCAAGAATTGAGGGGAGAAATTGAATACCTATAAGTTTGACAGCTAGAAGGAGACAGTAAACACAAAGGCAGGAGACTGAAATATTTGGTAGTGGTGAGCTAAATTTAAGCCAGTTTGGAAATTTTTGACATAGAAACAAACTGTAGTAGACTTCAGAGAGACGCCAACACATAAATAGAAATGGAGAAAATAATTTGGACTTATGATAGAAGGTTTCACAGTTTTTATTTTATTTTTAATAGAACAGAGTCAACTTAAAATTTAGTTGCAGATGATAAAATTTCATTTGGCAAATAAAGAGAAACTAGAAATTCAATGCAGAAGTAAAACAATGACTTACTTCTTTCGCAGCATCTTTTCTTTGTAATGCTTTCTCGAAGACATGGTGAATGTTTACTGCAACAACAAATAAACAAGCAAAAACACATAAAGCACGAACATTTTATAGATACACATTTTGGATTCTAGAATCTTTCATAACTCTGGTAACTAATACGGTTTAGCTTCTTCAGAATATAATGTGGATTGCAGAACTCAAATACAGGGCTTAAAATAAAATCGGTATCATTATCAAATGCCATCAAAATTTGCAAACTTAGAATTTAAAATCCCACAACAAAAGGGTGTAATTAACAATGCATAAGATTTAAATAATTTACAGTGCAATTGATGAATAAGATTTATATTATCAAGAAAAAGTATGCTAGGTTGCAATCATTCATACATATTTTTAGAGTGTAATTGCATGCTTTCGCAACTCATACATATTAAAATACGCATGTCCACATTTAGAAAGATGTGCTTATCTTTGAGCATCCTAGTATAAAGAAAAAGGTTCACCAACCTAAAATAGAAAGTTTTCAATAACCCAAAACAAGAAGACTACTCTAAATAAGAACAGTTCCAATCAACTTTATCGTGTATTTGCTTAAAATTTAATGTTAACCGGATAAATTTAATCAAACAAGTCACATCATACAGAAATCCCATGATTAAAATTTAATAATACTCACATCCTACACAAACTTCTAAACAAATAATTAACTCACATCTCACAAACATACTAATAATAAATAAGTTTCATATCCTACACATCTTGACGTGGAATGCATATGAAAAAAAGGAAAAAAAGATAAAAAGAAATAAGTGAAAACTATAAAGAATACTAATCAATCATCCCAAAGTCTCTAAATACAAAAATGTAGGGCTTATTTATAGCTAACTTTACCTCAACTAAATTAGAGAAAATCTAGACTAATAATAATAAAAAATAAACTCTTACTAATTATTCATATTAATGAAATTATTTTAAAATTTATTTAAATTTTGAATAATAAATAGTTAAAATTTAAACAAATTATCATTATCTAATTAAAAGAAGAGTGAAGAGAGAAGAAATAGGAGAGAGAGATGGAATTAAAATCATAAATTATTAAAATTAAAAAGTGTATTTTGAGAATTTCAAAAATTCAGCCACTTGTACCACTCAAATATATCAAATTATATGATAAAAATTTTGAATATTATTTTATTATTAATATTGATATTTGAAATTTTTATAAAATTTAATTATTAGTATTGATTTTAATTTTTTTTTTAAATTTTATCAAATTATAAATTATTATTTAAATTTAACATTCATTCTGAACTCACTCGTATTGTACTTGATTTAAATTCAAGTTAATTTTCTTTTGATTTAAAATTATTTTACTCAATTTAATTAAAATATATATTTAATTTTATATTTATAATATAAATAAATTAAAAATATATCATATACTATTATATATATATATATATATAAATTTATTATATTTTAATATTTTAAACAGAGAGAGCGAGTAGATGGAGGAGAGGGAAAAAAAGGGGCAGGTGGTGACAGTGAAGAGAGAAGAGAGAGGGAGAGGAAAGAGAGAGGGGAGAGAGAGGAGAAAGAGAGAGGCTGAGGGCGGCTCGAGAGAGAGAAAGTAGATAAAGGAGAAAGAAAAAGAGGGACAGGTAAAGAGAGTGGAGAAAGAAGAGAGAGACGAGAGAGAGGGGAAGCGAGAGAGAGCAGAGAGAGAGAGGACAAAGATAAAGAGTAAGTAAAAACGAAAATAGCAAGGTAAAAATCGAAACAGAAATTCAGCAGCTTGGTACCATCTTTAATAAGATATATATTAATGTCTTAGACCCTGTTTGTCTTTAAGTTAAAAATTAACCTGATATAATTTTAACCTGGCATATCACATCACACATAGAATTTAATATTAACAATTAACTTTATCTCACATCCTACACACATTACTAAAATAATAACTAACTTATATCACATCCCTCACACATCCCTCACATATCCCAATATAATAACTAACTTTATTTCACATCATTCATAACTTTCAATAAAAAAATATCTCTATCCAAGTTTAATTTCAACCTTTTTAATTTAACCTTACAAACAAATAAACCTTTTAGATGATTATAAGAGATATTATAAGGTGTGTTAGTTTAGTTAGTTTAACTTTAACCAAATTAAACTTAAATTTAAACTGTGATATTTTTACCTTGAAAATTTTGTATGCTAAATAAATTTAATTATTATATTGAGAAGTAATGGCAATTTACTTGAGAGCAAATAGATTATCGACGTACTTATTTTAAACGCAAAGAAAGATTAGATGACTGATTTTTTTCTTAATTTATGATTTTATGATTGCTAATATTTTATTTAAGAAAAGATATGAGCATATTTTGACTTACAAGAATGATTATTTTTTATAAGAAAATAAGATTACTTGGATTGTAAATATTATAAAATTATTTTAAGTAAATGATTGATGACCCAACATCAGTTAATAGTCTTAGATTTCAAGATAAAAAACTAGGAAAGTAATAGTAAGCTTAAATAATATTCTCGGACTTCATTGTGAAATTTAAAGAATAAGAATAGAAACATCTTTAAGCAGAAAGTTCCAAAACTTGGGCAGTGAAATATTGAGAAAAAAATTGATTTTATGTGGCTAATAATTCATAAATGTATCCGCAAAGTGGCGGAGAATGTAATAAAAGAATTCAAAGGAAAGACTCTTAATGATAAAGATGGTTGGTGATGGAAACAAAATGTATAATGATTAAGAGAAAAATATTTGCTATAAAGATTAGTATAAATGTAAGAATAAAAAGAATTGAGATAAATAACCCAATGAGAGTCTAAGAAAGAAGTATGCAATGCAAACAATGTAGCTTTAGAAGATATAAGAAGTCATTTTTGATAGAAATATATATAAGAAGTTAAATACTAAAGAAAAAAAAAAGACACATATATATGCTTGTTAAGATAAAAGATAAGAAAATAAAAAACTTCACTCAAGTGAAATAAATTAAAAACTTTTCAATGAAAAGGATGTCCAATACAGAAGAATTGAGTTATTTTCAAAAGTTTTTAATGATGGTTGTGACAATATAATTGATCTTATTTTTATTAACATCCAAAAAAAAATTAGAAATTCTCTTATATTCGACGTATTAGTAAGTTGAAGTTTGGGAGGCTTCGAAAAAGCAATTTCTCTTCCAATAACTTTTTTTAGGCTTCGAAAAAGCAATTTCTCTTCCAATAACTTTTTTTCCTGGAACGGTAAGGAAAACCTTACATAAGGCTTATAAATAAAATCAATTTAAGACATTCAAAAGTGCTTGAAGTGAGCATGCTCAAAGAAACGTTACCTCAATATAGATGCAAATACTTTTTTATTTCAATGAATTTTCTTGTACTTATGTTTTGCTTTTAGAACCTGCCATAGAACCTGCCATCAAACATTAAAGTGTAAGCATAAAAAAATTAAGTAAAAAGCTTATAAAATTGATGAACTATAAAAATTTAGATTGCTTGCTTTAAAACAGCAGTTTTCGCATTACAGATTTACAGTATCATAAACATGCAGTTCATAAAAATTGACATAAAATAGGTTTTCAATTCTACAAAACCAAATAACTTGTAAAAGAGAAAATTCAATCCCATTAGAAATAGTGAAAGTAGTAGCATTACAGTCTAATACATGAAACTATCAAGATGTCTTACAATCAATCTAAGACAATACATATAGCATAAAAAAGCCAAAGATGAATGTATTTCATGAAAAATAGGTAAACAGGATTCATTATTCTTCCAATCACAACATATGTATCAAAGTTTCTGCAGCTATAAAATTCTCTATTTATTAGAATAAGAACATATTTATACCAATAAAGATCGAGTTTCACAAAATGGCATATATGGATCTATAAACATTTTCTATCGATCACTTGTTATCATTGTACAAATCAACCTCAATTGGTCTTTACGAAGAACTAATTTTCATAAGAAAATTAATTTTCCCCACTTATATAAAATATGCTACAATAAGCTATTATACAGTTGACAAGATATTCTTATGAATCTTGGATCAGACAATTAAGGGTTAATTATGAAGAAATTCAGGGCAATTATAAGCTCTTTCATCTATGATAGAACAGAGCACAATCAAATATGTCAGCTCGTGTACAAAAAATGATCCTAAATAAATAAATAAATATTAAAAAGAAAATATCTTACTCAACCAAAGTAGATTATAGAGAGGAGGAGGTAATTCAGGAGGCAAATTAGACTACAAAGAACAATGAAAATTTCAAAGAATCTTATTTTTAAGAGAGATCTATTAACAATTTACCCTTAAAAATATTCATATTTTTCTAACGGCCTATTTGGTACCGAGTTTGGCTTCAGAATAAATAGAATCGAATTTAGGGCCTACGAGATAGTGGATTCAGCTTCAAAATAAATAGAATCAGATTTAACGTTTAATGTAGCTTCAGTTAAGTGAAGTGGCTTCAAATTTAAATTCTATTTGGATGAAAAATAGCTTAAAATTGTTTTGAATCTACTTTAATTTATTTCTATTTGGATGAACATTAATTTAGAAACTTGTAATCTCCTGAAACTATATTTTCAGTGGTTTCAACTTCGTGGCCTTGAAGCCGCTTCACTCTAGTGAAACGGATTCGATTTTATCTGACGAATGGGACTTATTTGGCATCTAAAAATGCTTCATACTGCTTGAAACCGGTTGAAACAGACTATCAAACATGACCTTAGAGCTTGAAGTGGCTTTGGATAAGTAAAGAAGCTTCACTTGAATCCAAGTTGTAGAAAGTTTTGACTTCATAGCTTTAAAATAGCTTCAAATCATTTTTTTGGATTCAACTTCATCTTATAAAAAAAGGTGTTTAGTGGATTCACTTAAATGAATCAGCATCAAAAGAGTTGAAGCCACTTCATTTTAGCTACCAAACAGACCCTAAAGCTCTGTTTAGTTGAAGGATAAAAAGATGATTTGAAAAAGTTTTGTGAAAAATTTAAAAAAAATATATATGATGTGAAATAAAGTGACTTAATTATATTGAATGTAAAATAAAGTAATTGTTTAATATTAAAATTTATATAGGATGTGACATAAAATATATTTTTTAAAATTTTCAAAAATTAATTTAAGATTTTAACCATGACTAAAATAAGTCATATTTTTTAGCATGTTGCCAAACAAGGCTTAAGAATAATTATGATATAAGTGTTTAATTTACTAGATTACTATATTGATTAAATTTTAATTACCAAATAATTTAGAGAATTAAAAATTTAAATTATAATTTTTGAACAACTAGGAGAGAATTAGAAATGTGGAGAGGGGGAAAAAATTCTTCATGAATGGTTAGGATTAAATATTGTTGATTTATTTATTTACCATAATTTTTATTTTTATTATTCTTATTTTATCTCACTTCGTTATTTAAAAAATAGAACACCGGTTAATTTTGTTGGTTCAACCGCAAATCAGTTGGTAACCCGATCCAAGACATAGATCAAAAACTATTTTTTTACATAAAAAATCATTAATTTTAGTTTTACTGTTTTGAATCCCAAACCGTAATCTAGTGAGTTAGTCGAGACAATTGAGCATAAGAAAAAATCCTAGCCATTTCTCAAGCCGGCAGCGTTTAATCTTCTTTTCCTCTTTCGATGTCCATCACAACTTCTGGCGTTCTTGCTCGCCGTTGGGAACCGGCTGAATCACCTACTCCTTCCTCTTACATATCCTTGGGGTTCGAGATACGTGTTGGCTGAATTTCCTCTTTCTTCCTCCTCGCCGACAGCACAAGTGGCTGAGTTCTGATCGATTCAAATGCCATATCCACAACCCAAAACAAAACAATAGAAATCACCTCTTATCCTGAGTGCGCAACAGGCAGAGTTTGCATCTTTCTCTTTTCCTTGGGATTTTTATCGTTCTTTGTAGTCTAATTTGCCTTCTGAGTCACCTCCTCGTCTCTATAATCTGCTTTGGCTAGGTAAGCTTCTTCTTTTTAATATTTATTTATTTATTTAGGATTTTGTTTTGTACACGAGCTGACATGTTTGATTGTAGTGCTTTGTTCTATAAAAAATCTCACCGCTTTCTCTCTCGATTGAAAAATGAAGTATGTCACAAACTTTAATGATGTGTCAAAGGACACAGAAGGGAAGAGAAATATCACTACCCTGTCATCCCATGACTTCACAAAAGCCTTGCTAGAATTTTTTCAATTTATCATAAATGAAAGATTAAGTCATTGAAAGTAATATCCAATCTTCCATATTGAATTTAAAACAAGACTACCTGCACTACCAACGATTCAAGCATAAAAGTACTAAAGGTATTTTGTAAGCCTAGACCAAAAAAAAAAAATTAAGGGCCCCTAATAAAGTATTTCATGTTTAAATACAACTTGATGCTTTCATGAATAAAAATAACCAAGTTGCCATTAGTTTCACAAAGAGTTCCTCATATGGTAAAAACTAAAAGGGCAAACCAAGCTGTATGGTCTTCAATGATTTTCAAAATCTCCACTTTTCAAGTTCTACTGTAAAATTCCATAGATAAAAAAGATTCACTGGGAATAAGGGAACTCATGTCACCAAATATATACAATACCTACAGTTTTATCAAACTGATTGGGCCCGAACTCCTAATATTAAGTTAAAAAATATTGCATAGAAATGTAAATTGTTAGTTTGCAAAATTATCTAATTACAAGTGTATTTGATAGAAAAAGAAGTCTACCAGATAAGTATGTAAAAAGCTACCCATTCAAGGAGACAAACAAAAAGAAAAATAACAATTAATGGTAGGACTTACCCCAATCTGCCATATTTAAATTTTCGTTGCTGCAGAGATGATAATCAATGCACACGACACCTACAAATAGAACAAGTTAAAGCAAGTCAAATTAAACCAAAAAAAGCAATTATTTTCAGTAGAGTCTAACTTGAATGCATAAAAAAAAAAAAGGTAATTACCTATATGCTACAATAAACTTGTCATTTTATATACTACACCTTCATACTTGATAATTTACACTGTGCATATTTTATTACACTATGCACACCATAAACTACTAAAAAGTTATATTAAACATACCACAACTGTGTTATTTTACATATTACCAATTCATACATAAAAAATTACATTGTGCACATTTTTATTACACCGTGCACATCATAAACTACTAAGTGTTATACTGAACACACCACAATTATGATATGGGGTACGCTTTGTAGTGTGCGGAATATAATTTATCAAGTATAAATGTGTAAAATATAAAATGATAAGTACATTGTAGCATGTAGGTAATATCCCAAATAAAAAAACCAAGCAGATGAAAGAGCCATTAATGTAAGGCTGCAGGTTTAAAATGTGGACAAAATCATTTAATAACAAGATCTACAAAATTTGATTTTCCCTACACCATAGTAAGGAACAGAAGATAAGACAATCCATGTGACATGACTAAAACTTTTGTTGTCTAAATATGTTGAGAGATGGATGACAAAACTATAAATGAAAATAAAAAATCATAATATGCATAGGAACAAGATCTAGAAAATAATAGATTATCTAGAAATGAACAAGGCAGCATGAACAATGCATATAAGAAAAGAATGGAAGATTTACCATCAAATCAAATAGATAAGAAAGATGGGTAGGGAAAAACTAACCTTTTTATAGGCTACAAAAAAAAATCTTTGGATAAGCTAATATTGACAATACGTGTTGCAATAGGAAGGAATAATCAACAAAGATGATAACAATGATGATGACAAAAATTTCAGCAAGGAATGAAGCTGGAAGGCAAGTATTTCATAAATCTTTCAAATTAAATCATCAAGAGATACTAATATAAAAAAGCACCCAAACATAAACAAATATTTGATAACAACACCAATGATGATGATGATAATAATAATAATAATAACAATAATAATAAATTTTTAGAAAGGTGTACTTAGTGCCATAAGCCTCCAATCACTATGAGATATAGAAAATTTCGATGACAAAGCTTTCCTCTGTATACCTGAGATGCTGTTTTCTAGATTCAGATCCTTGACTCTAAGGTCAAAAATGATAAATCCTAATTTTTGTTTCAAGAACTACCCTAGATAATTAATAATGTCCATTATAACTTGAAAATTTATGATGCCACCGAATGTTAACCATATGGCACACAAAGATGTCACCCCAGGCTTTTGATAACACATCCAAGGCAGTCTTTCTAAGAAGTCTACAAAAACATTTTTAATTATCGTCATTCAAAAATGAAGGGGTGAACAAGGATCTAAATCCATAGACAAAAAATATTCATCTTCAGCTAGGACACTAAATCTGTCACTATAACAGCAAAACGCATTGCAATAAACACCAAGGTGCATATCCAGTAAAGTAGATCAAAAAGTACGAAAGACTAGAAATTTTTTTGATTTAAATCATTTAAATAAAGCTATGTTGAGATGGATGACAAAACTATAAATGAAAATAAAAAATCATAATATGCATAGGAACAAGATCTA
>JAEMOT010000748.1:74438-90081 GCA_019297695.1 Apostasia ramifera
TAACAATAATAATAAATTTTTAGAAAGGTGTACTTAGTGCCATAAGCCTCCAATCACTATGAGATATAGAAAATTTCGATGACAAAGCTTTCCTCTGTATACTTGAGATGCTGTTTTCTAGATTCAGATCCTTGACTCTAAGGTCAAAAATGATAAATCCTAATTTTTGTTTCAAGAACTACCCTAGATAATTAATAATGTCCATTATAACTTGAAAATTTATGATGCCACCGAATGTTAACCATATGGCACACAAAGATGTCACCCCAGGCTTTTGATAACACATCCAAGGCAGTCTTTCTAAGAAGTCTACAAAAACATTTTTAATTATCGTCATTCAAAAATGAAGGGGTGAACAAGGATCTAAATCCATAGACAAAAAATATTCATCTTCAGCTAGGACACTAAATCTGTCACTATAACAGCAAAACGCATTGCAATAAACACCAAGGTGCATATCCAGTAAAGTAGATCAAAAAGTACGAAAGACTAGAAAATTTTTTGATTTAAATCATTTAAATAAAGCTATGATGAACTACTGGTTAATATAATTCAAATTAAACTGGAGAATTAAGGAGGAGAATGAGCAAAAATTGACTGCATAGACAGCAATAAGACTCGCAATACAGAGGGAAAAGGGGCGACCAAGGATGACGGGCAAGAATATATGAAAAGTACGTAGTAATATATGCTCTTCGAGAATTGAAATTATACAATCCATACCAACCTTCACTTTACTGAGCAAAAAACCAATAAATCTTTCGACCTAGATAAGGAGAAGACGGCACAATATAAGCACAACATAAGTTCGGTTCACCTCAAAGAGAGCGACTTGCAAAATTAACCTAGCAATCGTCGAATTTCATGGCCTTAGTACCGACCTGAGATGATTCCGGCCAACAAGGAGAGGTTCCGGCGAGTCTAGTCGGAGGTTGAATTTGAGGACGAGCGTGGAGCAGCCGGAAGCGATGTCGGCAGAGGTCAGATAACAAGATGGGAGCTCCGTAGGGCTTCCTAAGGGTTATCCTAGAGAGGTGGCAGAGCTGAAGAGCAATTGGCGGGTGCGCTAGGGTTTCTGCGGCAGGAAGGATTGACGAAGACAGCAGACGATCCACCGCATAGAGGCCTTCACCGTTTCGAATAATTTATATAAGGGGGGTAATTCCACCTAAAAAGCAGTAGAACTTAATGATATTTAAAAAAATATTTAAAAAAATATTTAAAAATTTATGAAAGATAAAAAAAAAATTTTAGTTCACAAAATTATTTGATATAAAATATAATTTTGAAGATAAGATAAATGTCAAATTAATAAAAAAATATATTAATACTTATTTATAAAAATAAAAATAATATACAAAATTTTATTAATTATAGAAAAATTAAATTAATAAATTATACTTTAAAACTTTAAGAAAAGGTGATCGAGCATAGATTACATCGTGATAATGGAGTATCACAAAATGATTTAGTTTTATACCAAACAGATCTACTATGGAAGCTATTTATTTGCTAAAAGTTTTAATGAAAAAAAGAAGATCTAATTTAATTGTCATTGATCTACAAAAAATTTATGATAAAATCCTAACTCTGAAAATTTTTAGAAATGAAAGATTTGCACAGCTTATACTTAAATTATTAAGGACATGTATAAAAAAATTGCTACTTGTGTCTATAGTTTGACTAAGAATTTTTTTATTATAGTTGGATTACACCAAGTCTTAGCTCTAAGCCCATATATTTTTATATTAATTATGAAAGTTCTGATTGAATATATTAAAGATAAGGTATCTTAGTGTATGCTTTTCACAAATGATATTCTTCTTATAGATAAAACTAAATAGGGGGCTAAGACAAAACTTAAATTATGAAGGAATATTTTATAGTCTAGAGATTTTTGTTTTAGTTGATAAAAAACTAAATATATGAAATATATATTTAGTCAAGAAAGAAATACTTACATTAATAATATGACAATTGAATAATCAAACTATCAAAAAGAGTGAGAGCTTTAAATACTTTGGATTAATTATACAAAGTAATGGTGAAATAGATAATGACATTATTAAAAGAATCCAAGTAGGATAGATAAAGTGGAGGAATGCATCGGATGAATTGTGCATAGAAAAATTTCACGTAGACTTATATGTAATTTTTATAGAACAGTAATAAGACCAGTAATATTATATGTTATCAAATGCTAGCTTATAAAACAAAACTATATAAATAAAATAAATGTCATAAAAATAAGGATACTAAAGTGAATGAATATATGTAAAAGAATAAGATAAAAAATGAGTATATCTGTGAGAAGGTTGGAGTAGCCTCAATTGAGGAGAAACTCAAAAAGAATCATCTTAAATGATTTAGACATATAAATCGTAGACTGATAAAGTTTCAGTAATTAAAGTTAGATTATTCGATCTTATTCATGTAAAAAGAATAAGAGGAAGGCCAAAAAAGATATGACAAAAAATATAAGAAATGATCTTACTTACTTATAGCTAAATAAGAATTTATTATTTCATAGAGTGTAACAAGAATAAAGGATTCATGTAGTCGACTCTACTTAGTGGAAGAAAAGCTTATTTGGATATATAAATCGTAGGCTGATTGAAGCTCGAAACTATAAGGAGTGATTCTACTCACTTAAATCTAAATAAAAATTTATTAATTGATAGAGCGCAATAAAAATAAAAGATTCATGTAGCCGACCACACCTAATTGGATTAAGCATTGGTTGTTGTTGTTGTTTGATAATTATGTATTAAATAATATAAAGTAATTTTTTATATAGGTAGCATTCTTTAAATCTAATATTTACATACATTCTCTATTTTGAATATAAATTTACATGCAACACTTATATTTTAATTTATTTTAAATGTGAATTTATAAGTAATATTTTTATTCTAATTTTTATTTAGAGGTGATATTTATAAATATTAAATTTAAGATATATTATTTATAAATATTTAATTTAGAAGATTTTATTCGTAAAAACATTTCTTTGAAAATAACGTATAGTAAATTTTCTCATAATTGTCCATTTGAACCGCTGGTCCAACTGGTTGAATCCATCAGACTATCAGACCATGATCAGACCGGTTGGATCTCCGGTCCAGTTGCGAGTTAGGAAAATTACCGTCGGGTTTTCTTCCCTTCGCGGCGCCTCTTCCGCCGAAGAGTGATTTTCGTGCACCTACAATCGTCGAAAGATATCATCGGAGAGCCAAATCGCTGGAAATCTCATCGCTTTCTCTCCCGATTGCTTGTTAGATTCACTCGGCGCTCAAAAAATAATCCATTCCGCCGCCTTTCTTGCCCGAAGGTCCAGTTACCGCTTTCCTAGTGATACGAAGAAGCGTGAGGAATCCGATTTGGCCGAGCTTAGCAATAGAGATAGAATGAAGAAGAAGAACGAGAAGCGGATCGGAGGCAAAGGCCTATCCCTTGAGGCCTTCACCAACGCCAAGTCTGGGTCTTCCGGTTACAACCCCTCTTTCATTAGTAAGTGCATCATGACATTATGCCTTGTCACTTCTTCCCCTACTGGTTTTCGTAGGAGGTGTATTTTCATCTCCAAAGTAAACGAGGCAAAATACTCACGATCTACATTATTAAGGATGGTGGATCCGCCGATTTGGGTGCAACTGAAATTTCATAGTTTTCATCGTGGTTTTGAACTAGATATTGAACTTCAAATCAACGTCCTTCCCAGCTGAAATTGAAGGGAAATGCTTTTCAAGCTGTTGTGTCACGGTCCTTACTGTTTCTAATTACTTTCATTGACATTTTTTGTGCTGGTGAACACTTCAACCGAGTTTCTTTGTCCTCCAATTTTTGATCACACGATAGAAGTCTTAAGTTAGATGGAAACTGTTGATTGGTGAAACAACCCTTCTTGGAATTATCACTGTAAATTATGCTCCCAGGCACCCCTGCCTATGTTTTAGTCCTTGCATTTTTGATTTTTTTTGTTATTTTTTTCCCTAGGCGCATGTAAGTGAGAGCAGGTCTTTCTGTAAAGTGTACATGAATTAAATAGTTGAATGTTAAATGCACAGGTCTAGGTTAGTGTAGTGTAGTACATTCACTTGTGATAGGGATAAGAAATATGATAGAGATGGCGTTGTAATAATCGGACTTTGTACTGTTAATATAAACATTTATGATGGACACCTCAGCAACAAGAGTTTCCATAAATGCCAATAATCAACGGTTAAGCAAAGGTCCTAACATTCTGCAACTGTCATAGAAGTTACACAATACAGCACTAAATATGACTTCCTGGCCGGTTATTGCATTACAAGAATTTGTCCCAAGTTTTACCTTGTGAAATAACTGTGAGAAGTTTAATCCATTTATCTCATGACCCAACCACGAGATTGTTCACATGGCTCTGCTAGCTACAACCACTGATAGTACTTCAAGCCCCAACAACAAGATGGTTTGGATAGCTATGCTTTGACTCTAAGACAAGCTCTAGTTCCAAGTTCGTAGGCTGCACATCCAACAATGTTCCCTCCCTTTATATACAGCATAAAGTTGGTTTTGTCTCCACTCTTGATAGGCTAAATTCCATTTTAAAGTGAAAATCACTCGTTGACTATCCCTTTACGACAAAAATCGTAGCATGAGGTCTTCCTTCAACTATACTTTAGGAAGGAGCACACGTCAATATGGAATGCCAGCTCAAAGTAGGAAGGATTGCCACCTGTACCACTCAATGACTCTTGGCCTCGTTTGGTTCGAGGGGAGTTTTTTGCCCAACACAAATTTCAACTATAAAAATCAACTTTATTTCACATCTAATACAAATACGAATACCAAAATTAAAAGTATTTCACATTTTACATATTTTCTAATAGTAAAATAAATTTCTCTTCCATTAAATTTCATGTTTAGAAAAAAAGCTCGAACCAAACAAGGCCTTAAACCTGAGAGGACACCTTATTAAGGGATAATCATGAAGACTCTCTCATGGAACTAAAGACTTTCAAAAATCTCGAGGTGATGAGAAACCTCCCAAGGAGTGGATTTCCTCAATAACCAAGGAAGATTGGAAGGAATAGAGACCGAGGTGGTGATTCTAGTCGCCAACTCGATCACAAGAGAATAAATAGCCCTATTTCCCCACCTATTAGGAAGGATCTCAACTTTTGTGACTACCCAAGTTGTTAACCAAAATGCTTTTAATCTTCACCCTTTCACACTAATGTGTGATACTCTAATACTATTTCGTGTATACTCTCATATTGTAACCTGACAAGAACTAGTGGAATCTTAAAACCACTTATGGGTGACATGATTTTGCCTATTTGGGGTGGGTTTCCATGTAAAAGAGTATTGTCCATTTTATTTTTATCATATTTTCTATTTCCTCTCTTAACCTCCATCTTCAGTGGTGCCCTCCTTGTTGATCTGGTCCACAAACCCACGCTCTAAGGTCTCGCGAGATTCATTGTCCATCCAAGTTGATGAATTTTTATTTGAATAGAATAATTAATTAATTTGAAGAGAGTAATAAAAGACAATGCGACCCTATTTTGTATACAACTTAGGTCTAACTTGATCGAGTCATTTTCTATGCATGTCCAATGCAATATAGTATTTGTAGAAAAGCACTACTGATTCCGTGTATAGGATAAATAAGTCCATTCATGTTGCATCATGTAGGTATTTCCCTCTATGGACACTTACCCATTTAGTTGGAAGAAAATTTGGTGACTTTTTAGCTACATCTTTAAATTGTGTACGATGAAAAATAAAGTTTGTCAAGTTGAAATTAGTGTAAGATGTGAAATAAAGTTAATGGTTATATTGAATTAGTGTGAGATGTGAAATAATTTTTTTTTATATTGTAATTTGTGTAAGATGTGAAATAAACATTTCTTATTGTTGGGAATCAAGGTTAGATGTGATGTGTCGGTTGACATCAGGGAAAAAAAGCTAACTTGGCTTGGCTTAAAGAATTTTCGGTCATATATTAATTCCTAACAATATGACATGCTGTTATCTACATAAGCTCCAATAAAAGAATATCATCAATTGTTTTTGACATTTTACACATATTTTAATATAACAATCTAACTTTATTTCTCATCATGCATGAATTTCGAAAATTGCCAAAAAAAAGCCAACTTCTTTCCTTGAAATGCATATTCTTTGATTCTTGAATGTGAATTTGGAATTAAGAAATTTGTAAGAGAACCCTAACCCTGATTTGGGTAATGGCCATGGTAAAATAATAATTATAAGCTTCTCTCTAGCAAATTGATCATTTTGGATGAATACTGGACACTGTTTTTCAGATGAGTAAACTTTTATGCTATAAATGTGTCTTGTTGTTGAGTAACCTGTCACCAACTTGGGCTGTGCTGGGTTCAGATCGACCACAAACTATTCAGCCTGGTTCGTGTCACAATTTCTGATCCACATATTAATGAGGTTAATTATAGCTTATTAGATTGGGTCAGATTCCTGTTCACAACCGCTCTAATTGATGCTATCATTATGCATGCATGGACCTGCACATGGTTACATTGCTGCTGACATTGCTTTGGGACTGGGAATCTGATCTTTTGTCTTCCTGCTACGATTCTATTATCAGTGGAAACTCTAACTTCCATTTCATTGAAGAGGTTTATGTTGACAAACTTTGTATATAGGATTTCTTTCATATTAATTTTGACAGCTAGCTATCCACCTAACATCAACCCGCAACCTTTTATAAGGGATTGAGATTGCCAACTAAATTTGTTAAATATATGGATTTGTATTATTTTGGTCAATGGAATTAGAAGAAAACAAGGTAGCCAGCATATTAGATAAAATATTTTGAGTAGTTGAGATTGACATCAGAGTTTTTATTGGACGTGAACAACTAGCCAAAAGGATTCTTATGGCTAAACTCATATAGCTCCGAATTTGGGATAAAGCTATTGATGATTTATGTAAGCATAAGCTGGAGGTCTGTCTTGGGTTCTAAGTCACAATTCAGGTTATTTCAATCAGATAGTTGATTGAAATAAATTACTATTACTCTTTTCTTCAAAACAATGGAGCTTCTTCATATCAACAGTAAATGTTAAAATGCCTATAATGTCAATAACTTGAAAATGATAGCATTTCAGCACTCTAGAATGAGACAGATAGTTGTCCGGCATGCAACTGTTCATCACAAGACGTTTTCTTTTGCTGGCTCAACATTACACTAGCTGGCAATTCAAGTAACGTTCATATGATAATTAATTTACTTTCAATTATGTCATGTAATTGAGATGCTGAAGCTTGGAATCCAATATTTATCATTAACAATATCATTAACAAAGCACGTGTAGACTTCATTTATCTGGCTTTTTGCTTCGATATGCCAATTTCTATCAGTTTTATTACTTCTTTTTTGGTCTCATTCCTTAATCTCAACCCTTTTCTAGAGAAGCACAGGGAGTTCTACAAAAATGCTAAGTACGTTAAAAAGTTCAAGAGATCAGTCAAGCGAGAACAGCAGTTTGATGAGGGACGCCCTTCATTGCTCAGTGTGGAGGTTTGCCTTCTTTTGCTTTTCTATTTGGTACTAACTTAAGTAATGCTGGGCTCTCCAATGGCCTAAGTTTGTGATCTTTTCTTTTCGGTTTTTCCATTAAGCAAAAAATGATCAAAATTTTATTTAAAGATGAAGAGGCTTGAAATGAACTAAAAATAGCTAAACCGGACGTTGAGTATCGCTTGAGATCCATTTGTACCACTCTGATATCTCTGTGAACAAGTCTATGATGGTCGCTCATCGAATCAATGACCAATCTAGTGAACTAAATCTGATGAGTCTATTTGCTTTCTTTAACATATTTTTTTTAACTATTCAAGAATTTTAAAGAATTATTTCACGGAGATGACCAAGATGATGAGAATGGAGCCAAGCATCATCGGCACAGCAAAAGGAAGAGAGTGACATTGAAGGTTTTAGGCGAAGAAGTTGAGAAGAAGAGAGCGGATGACGAAAAAGCAAGGAGGGAGAGAGAAGCAGAGCGCCGAGCTAAGAAGGAAAAGAGAGAAAAAGCTGAAGCACGACGCAAATCCCTCAGGGATAACATGTTCAAGAGAACACGGTCCGGTCAGCCAGTCATGAAGTACAGGATTCAGCATATCCTGGAAGGATTACTCCAAAACCCCAATAGCTAGTTTGTTGTTATTGTTATGAATTGGTTGATGGTATTTTGAAACTTTGAATGCAGAAAATATTATCACTGATTTTTATTTTTCCTTATTCTTGCATTGAGGAATGCTCACTAAATTGAATTTTTAAGGTGATTTAAACCAAGTATACTAACTTTATATTCCATAAATGTGTAAAATCCTCAAAAATTTGTATGAAATATTTTAAAACTTATAGACTTGTTTAAAATGCTCTATCAATCTCAAGAATTAGCATTAAAAAGTTTAAAACTTATGAATTAACTTTTATCAACCTCATGATCCAGAGTTGTTTACCCATATTACTATTGAGTACTTCACAATTTAAAAATAAAATCATTAATCTTGGTAAGTTGTTGCCAAAAATAATGGTATTGTGGTGCAATTGGTGAGTTGAGTTTCTTTCTGTAAGAATGCAAAATGGCTGATGAAATTCTGAGAATGCAAATTGCATTTTGCTCTTGATGCGTTAATCATATTATGTGTTATATATTACACTGAAAATTATGTTTTCATATTTTTGTATACTTTAATCTGTTTAACTGTACATTTTTTCTAGTACACTTGCATAGTTGCATTACACATTATATATATATATATAGTGCATATATGCTACATTTCAAATCTGTTAAAATTTGAGAATTGAGTAGTGTTTCGGTTAAGTTTCAAGCTCATTTATTAACAGTCAAATTGAGCCCAAGCTTACTTTGAACTTGTTCGAGCCCGTTGATTCATTCACATATTATGATATGTTTCAGCTTTGTTCTTGTTTAATTTATAAACAAACTTTTGTAATTTGATCATGAGTTCATATAAAAGTGAAAACTACTGAACTAATTTAATAATTCATAAACAAACTCTTTTTTGTTCATAAATGTGCTCATAACTTTGTTAATTCATCATTAATTAATAAGGTATAAGAATAGTTAAATAATCTCTAAACCAGCTTCATATCGAGCCTTCTAATATCACATAAATAACTCACAAATATTAACAAACCAAACATCAGTTGTGACCAAGCTAATTTATTTACAATTTCAGCTTTTAAATTTATATTTAAGCTTATTTATTAAACTTAACAAATTGATCATAACTGAGCTCTTATCGGACAAAATATCAAAAGAGTTCATAGAACATGACTCATTTATCTCCCTAAGTATAAGCCTGATTATGTGAATACCAGGTTGTTGATTCTGCATAAGGAACAGGATGCATATAAAGCTTGTGGATTTAACAAATAATGGAATGAATACTACAAAATTAATAATTCATAAATGACAAATTGCAAAAACATATATTTCTCCATAAAGAACATTAAAGTGGACCAAAAAAGTAATGTTAGAAAATCACAACAAAACAAAATGCAATCATATATATGCTACGATTTTTATAGTCATCCCAGATACAACACCCAAAAGGTAAAAATAACGTTCATAATAAGTTAGCAGTGCACTTCCTATCTGATTAATACAATAATGATTGTTGAAAGTAAATAGCTCATGAAGAACTCTAAAGATGAATCTGCAAACAAGTAACCTGGAATCTTCTCCTTCCATCACAAAATGAGCTGAAGCTCAAACCGCCTTTTGAGATCCACGCAAAAATTGCAATGCACGATGCAGATAGATGGCAGCTTTAACGGCGGCCTCCACGACCACGGCCGCGACCCCGCCCTCGTCCTCGTCCCAGTGGTCTCCCTAATGCAAAAAACAAAAAATTTATAACAGAGTATAGATGATTTATGGGTGTAAATTAAAGTGTTCTAAAACAGCTGAAACAGTACCAGCAGTAGGCTTCTTTGGCTTGACCCTAGGCGTCTCCTCAACTAACAAAGTCTCCAGATTCAGGCTGTCTGGAAGTATAACATACCTAATGTTGGTTCCCCTAACACTTAAGTGATCAAAGGTAACAGGATTTTTCCCTTTAAGTGTAAGTTTCACAGCCTTGAGATGTGTATTCATGCTAATATCCACACCTGCAACAAATCGGATGCCTCAGTAGTCATCTCATTAACCCCCCCCCCCCCCCCCCCCCCCNATGCTAAATTAGACTGGCAATTGTTCTGGTTTTTCTTTTACTGACTTTAGTTTTACAAGCAGGCGGCCCCCCTTCCCCCCTCCGGAGGGAAGGGGGGAGGGAGAGGGAGAGAGAGAAAGAGAGAGAGAGGAGAGAACGATAAAAAAGTAAATCATATAAAATTTTTAAAATAAAGATTAAAAAGAACCTAATTGATGTATCATGTTTTACACGAGGACCTAGATGTTAAAAATATAAAATCGTGAACATGAATGATATTATGCCATATATTCAGAAACCTGGATGTAATTTATCCTTAGAAATAGCATGTTCGGAAAAAGTTTAAGAAGTTCAAAGAAAAAATAATATATTATTTTGCAAGTTTGCATAAATTTAAGAAGAAAAAAAAACTGAATCCTATCATTTTCAAGAAATAGATTGTTTTAGAAGTACACAAGTATATAAATAAACTTAACACTTTCAAACAAACAGGTTAACTACTTCCACAAAAAAAGAACCAAGAGTTAATGTGATCGACTGAAATAACAGAATCTGTCACATACACTTACATAAGAAAAGAGGAAAGTGCTACAAAGATATTGTGTTATAATAGCAGAGGAACAATTAAAAATCAGAAATTACAACTATTCTGGCTTGCAATTTGAGATTGTTTTAAATTTAAGCAACACATGGAAGCATGAATGGCTTCAAATGTTTTAAATTTAAGGAACAAATGGAAGCATGAATGGTTTCAAATGAGAAATAGAACTTTTAATTACTTCAACCTACATAGTAAAAATTACTTTCTCCTGTTAACTAGTCGAAGTTTTATGTAACAACATTTGCCACATGAAAACTCAAATTAGTCTTAACTTCTACCCAATATATAACTTAGTCTATTGACAAAAAATTCCACCAGATAGATCTAATGGCGGTGAAAAATGCAGCAAGGAAACGAAAAACAAAGAATATGCACATGTATTACATGAAATCCCAAAGGAATGGGAATACCACTACACTTTACTGGAATTTTGAAACCCCTAATATTGGTTTTAGCACAATATAGGGGGTGGAGTTACAGTAAAAAAAAAAGAACAGTTACAATTGTAAAGGAGAGGAGAGCTCAGGTGAGACTAGTTCTCTGTCGTTTTGGACTGAGTCAAAGCTCCTGGAGGAAGCACTGACCAGCAATGGCAAAGTGCTTTAAGTAAGCAGAAGATGAAGGAGAAGTAAGTCCAATCCTTCACACATCTTTTTTGTCTCACGAGGATGATGAGGGAGCAGGATGATCTCATCACTACGTGCCATCATTCCTTGGGCATCACATTTTAGCGATTTGTGCAGTGGTGTCAAACCATCGTTTGCCTTTTTCGGCCAAGGAAACATAGGGATCCTTTGTCAAAGAAGGTTGTTTGAGCTTTGTTCAGGTTCGTTGTTCAGCTGACCAACATGGGTAGGTAATTCAAGTCACCTATTCGACGATATTGTGTGAGTGGCCATTTCTTGTGTTATTTTCTTTGACCATTTACTTGACATTCTTCCCCTCTTACTGTCCATGTGAACGACCGTGATCACTTGTCTTTTCTTCATATAACAGTCAATCTATGGGATAAGAACCAAACATTTTAAACACCATGAATATGTTTCACCATTAAGAAGATAGGATCATATTTACAATACGAATATACCAAACCAACTAATTAAATTTTATTTTGACGAGTTGAACTTTAGCATGACCTTTGAACGATCAATCCCAAAGTAAAGGCTCTCAAAATTTTCTAGATGCTAACGAAAATGAACAGATCATATTACTACTGAACAAAGCTGGACAAATCAACATTTTCTAGATGCTAATGCAAACGAACTGACCATTTTACTACTGAACAAAGTTGGACAAACTAAACACACACTAGCACATACTCAAAATAAGAAGAGAAGAGGAAGAAATGCAAAAAAACTACACCAGGACCAACACATTCGATTAACAAACAGCAAATTACGATTGAATAATACTTTCAAAGACAGATCCTCGAAATGGGAGAACAAATTGCAAATATATGGACGAAAATGGAACCAATATACCAATCTTTAAAGATCTTCAAATAATTTCGCACAAACTCCATAACCTTTGCATTATATAATCCCTGTAAAAACCCTAGCAACCAACATTTTCGTAATCATCTATTCAAACCTTGTCTACCATGCACACCAATTACCACTAACTAACAATTTCCGATGCCACAAAATCAATTGCATCCCCGACATCATTCTAACTTTAAACAAAGCCCAGGACCAGAAAACCATAAAGTATGGCCCCAAATTCACCTCAGGCATCCAAACAAAGACAAACCCAACACTAAAAACTCATAAATACACAATAATTCCCAACGAATTTAGGATAGTTTCAAATAAAACATACATTTCACCTCCACCAAAACCCTAATTCGTCCACCAACAGAGTAGTCAACCGCCATAAGTGTATTACATTCAGAATATATTCGGCAATAGAGAGGGAAGAAAGATAGCAAAACCTGTTATAGTTCCATGAACAACGGTACCGTTCTTGAGTTCAATCGAGACAGTCTCGTTGTTGAGCTTCATCAAAAATCTAGAGAACAAGCGAAAAATCCCACAATGATCAGCAATCAGGAAACAATAAGCTGATAGAAAAGAGTAATGGCTAAAGAAGAAACCTGACAAGCTTCATCTTCGTCAAAAAAATGCAGCGCTTGTGCTTCAAGCGAACGCCGATCTGCAAGACCGCGAGCAACGAGCCAAGGCGCAACAAAACCCTAACCCTAGCCAAGAATCTATCACCTAGCGCGAACCGGCCGAACAATGAAGCTTGAACCGGTGATTTTTTTTAAATTAAAAAAAAGTGATATATAAGAATATGAAGAATTCATAAATTTAAATATTATAATTTTTCTTTAAAAAAAAAAAAAAAATCACCCAAAATCTTAAATAGTAAAGAATTAGCTCAATTTACAAACTACATTTCACTTCTTATGTTTCTTATTACTATAATATTTAGGAGTAATCTTGGGATTTTGAGATATAACTTAAATTCCAATCAAATTTATAAAAATAAAAACGTATTATCTAGATTAATTTGATATAAAATATTTTTCACATAAATATTTTTAATAAATTCTATTAAATTTAGCAGCTAAATTATTATTTTAAAAAAATTTAAAATTTATATTTAAGTATTGTAAATATATTAAATTATTTTTAATTACTATTCTAAATTAAATTTTTTTTTACATCTTACTTTTTAATATATATATTTAAATTTTTTAAATAATAATTTAACGACTAAACTTAACAGTATTTATTAAAAATGACTCACATTAAAAAAAAAAATACTGAGCGGGAGGAACCTAAATTATATATTTTCATTTTTATGAACATCTATGAAATCGAGAATCTACCTCAAGAACTTAAATGAAATTGCCGTAATATTTAACTCTCATTTGGCTCGTGAGGTAACTATGGCTAGAATTTTCGGGTTGATATTGTTGATTTGTCGGAGATGACAAATTGGTCGTTCATCCACCCATCGATCTCTACTCATTCGATGTAAATGGACAGAGGACAACCATCCACAGAAAATTAATAGTAAAATTCTCTTATTGTTATGCTTGTATAATATATTTAGTGGTTCGAGGTATTTTTTTAATTTAATATAAATTTTAATTATAAAAATTAATTTTATTATAAATCTAACACAAATATAAACATTAAAATCAAACATTCCCCTTTATTAATTTTTCTATAACATAATTAATTAATTAATTAATTATATTTATTTTAAAATAATTATCGATATAAAATGTTCATGGAAACTTTATTAAGAGTGGTCATTTAGTTAGTTAAAATTAATTTTATTAATTTTTATTTGATATGTCACATTAAAAAAAATTATTTTGGAAACTTTATTTGTTTGTTGCTATCTGTTGATTTTATTCTAGTTTTTCCTACTTTCTAATTTTAAGATCTGAAAGCTTTAGTTATTAGGATCCTATTTAGCATAAGAACTAAAATAGAATATTTTTAAAAAATAATAATAATAAATAATTTTTTTAATTAATTTACAGAAATTTTAATATAAAAAAATTATTTTATTCATATATTTAATAATTTCAATAAAAAATATCAATTTTACTGAATCTAGTATTTTGATTTAGTATGNTAAAAAAAAATTTGAAATTTTATTTATAATTTTGAAAAATATGACTTTTTTTGGGTAATTATTTCTTCCATTTTTTTAATTGTGGTTGATGCCTTGATGGCGTTCGATGCACGCGGAGGAGCAATAGATGAAATAATTATGGAAGGTTGGTAGGCGTGATTTATAGTGGAAATATTGTTTTCAATTTTGACAAAAAAAATACAAATTAAAATTTTATTTTATTTTCACACAACCAATTCAATTTTTTTTTTAAATAGTTAATCAAATGCTATATCATAAATGATAAATGTTTAATTGAAATAACCTTCAACTTGCTAGTTATATCTCAATTTTATGTAAAATATAAAATTTAAAACTATAGAAAATTACAATTAATACATTTCTAATTTCAAATTCATTATATGTACTTTATATATGATAATGCAAATATTATATATATATATAATGGGACATTTACTTACAAATAGTAAAAGATTTTAAATATTACTTATATCATTTTCATGAAATTTGAATTACATTGTGATATTTATATAAATATGAATGTAATATGTAAAATTTTGAATGATATATATGTAAATGTGCCTAAACTAATTTTTATAATATTTGATATTTTATCTAAAATTTTTAGGTTAATAAAAAATGAACATAATTGATATCTACTCTATCTCATCTAGTTCACACAAGTTCTTATATGTAAGTTCCAAACCTACACGCATACATACATGAATTGGGTAATTAACATTTGAGTCCTTCTATTTTGTTCTTATGTGCATATGACTCTCTCTCATTTCAAATTAAACAAATTAACGCACCAGTTTGGATAAAAATATAAATAAAATTTTCATTTATAATGAATGTTATTTTTATAACAAAATACATACAAAAAATAATATCTTTTTAGTATTGTTGAGTGAAAAGCACCATTACATAACTCACTATCACAAAAACTAAAAAAATAATTAATTATTTTACTATAAAAATAATATTTATTACTAAAAGATTTATTTGCACTTTTATTAAAAGTAACCAATCAATTTCATTAATTTAAAAATTAAACTAATATATAAATATATATATTTTTTTTAAAGTCAAACGGGGATAACAATTAATTGAACAGCACATGAGCTCATACAGAGAAGTCAGAGTTAGATGAACGAGCTGAAATAAAAGGTCAATGCAAAGGCAACAACTTTGTAATAAATCAAAGCCTGTGTAAATTATGTGAAAATTATATAT
>JAEMOT010000748.1:90100-137823 GCA_019297695.1 Apostasia ramifera
TTTAAAAAAAATTTATTAGGCCCCACCAAGAGCGCAATGAAAATAAAAAATTCATGTAACTGACCCCACCTAGTGAAATTAAGGCTTGATTATTGTTGTTGTTGTAGGCCCCCACCAGATATATCAAACCATTTTATTGTTTGAGTTTATTTTGGCTCAAAAGTCAAAAAAATATTATAAATAAGTCTTAATTTTTAAAAAAATCTTAATTTTAATCTATTCAAAAGCACTATCATTTGATCACACCCAAGATAAAATCATTACCATTATATCTTCAACGAATTTTAAATCACTAATTTTTTAATTTTTTAGAGAATATAGAACATAAGATAGGAGAAATTAAATTAAATAATATATTTAAATTATAAATTTTTATAATATAATAGATGATTCAAGTTTATCCAAAAAAAAAATCAAATATTATGTTTTTTTTGTCGAGAAGAACCCTCGAGAAAGGCAAAGTCCTAATATAGGGAGGGACCAAATGATAATATTTTTATAATATCAGAGATTAAAATTATAATTTTTAAAAAATTAGGACCAATTTGTGATACTTCTTCAATTCCAAGAGCTCGGATGTAATTTACTCTAAATTATACGTATGGTTGACTTGGTCTAAATATCGAAAAGTCAACATTCAACACCTAATCGCCAAACTGCGCTTTAAAAGCTTGAGAAGGACGCTGGAAGGAGACGACGGATAAGAATATAGCAGGGTCTGAATAAGGAGAGACAGCAAGAACCAAAGGCTGGAAGTGAAGAAGCTGCTTACCGCAGTCCAGAGATCTGAGATGGCAGAGGCGAGCTTTGAAGATCATGGAGGTGGGGACGTCGTGTTCTGTGTGATCATCTTGTGGCTCTCCATCATCTCCGTCACCATCTTCTCCTGCTTCCATCATCCGAAGCATTCGAAGAAGGATTCGAGCAGTAATGGCTCATACCTTTCTTTCTGAACAGCTCTGAATCTTGATGCCTTTTTCTCTCTGTTTTCTGATGATTGTGTTCTCATCAGATCACCCTCCTGGGGACAGTTTCTGTGTATAAAAAGATAAAGAATGTTTGTGAAGTTTGCAAAAGTCCCTGTAATTTATGTCAATATTATGAGTTTGATGACATGACTTGGCATTTATGCTTGAAAATTCAATCTCCACCAAGTTAGTTTGTTCTCTAAAGAACAAAAATTTCATTCTCTGTCTCTTGATTACAGATTTCTGATTGAATTTAATTAGATTAGTAATGAATTTTTCACAATTGGAGTGAACAGATCAACCTAGATATATACTTGGAGATCAGTAATGAATTTTTGTATAGATCGGATCATAATAAAAGTATCAGAAGATAACAGCAGAAAGTTGAGAGGGAATTGTCTGCTCACAGATTTAATGCGCCGCTGGTATAGGTAGTGATCGATTTTGTAAGTGGAAAGTCTACTTGTTCATCTATTGAAATTTGGTTTAAATTCTCTTTGTTGTCATTGATCAATTATTTTTTTTCTAAAAAAGAAGTTATTGTTTGTTGTGTTTATGCTTTAGATTTGAATAGAGATTGTAATGGGGTGGCAAATAGGATACGCCAAATTAAGTTCTGTAATAGTTGGCTGATTCTCGCTCCACCTTTCAGTTAGGAACCATCCTTCTTGAATGGCTAGGAAGTTTTGCTAGTAGAATTCTTGTGTGTCGTTTTTGTCCGCAATTTCCATTTGGAATGAGCCTGAGCAGATTGTTGTTGAATCCCTCCATATCAAAGAGGAATGAAGTTCGATAAAGAGTTGAAGAAACACCTTGTTGGAGCGTGAGAATTGGAGTTTGGTGTTTACGTGGAAAGGATATCTCGATAAAGAGAAACTTCAACAATCAAGATGGAGTTTGCTAAACCCTTTGAGACTTTAATTTCGGGAAGAAATATCTATCTCTTAAGAGCATTAGGCTTCTAGAATGTTACAGAGAATCAAAATTGTGAAGGGGTGGCCACAACAGTGCCATTTGTAGAAACCATTTAAAGAAATAGGCTAAATAGGACAAATGAAGTGACAGAACTTATAATAATTCAAAAAAAATTAGTTGCTCTTAACACTAGGGCCTGTTTGTTTGTAAGGTTTAATTTAACAAGGTTACAATTAAACTTGGATAGAGATATTTTATTATTAAAAGTTATGAATGATGTGAAATAAAGTTAGTGATTATGTTGGGATATGTAAAGTATGTGATATAAAATTAGTTATTATATTGGAATATGTGAGGGAAGTGATATAAGTTAGTTATTATTTTAGTAATGCGTGTAGGATGTGAAATAAAGTTAATTTTTAATATTAAATTTTATGTGTGATGTGATATACCAATTTAAAATTAAACTAGATTAATTTTTAACTGTCAAACAAACATGGCCTATAAATAGATAACTTAAAGTTCCCGTAAGAGCTGTTTGTGGTGTAGTTGCTAGTAGTTACGACCTCTAAAAGAAAATAACGAAACTGCTGAGGTAGCAGGCTACCATGTGAGATACGAAGTGACAATACTTCAGAAAATCTATGCTAACTGCAAAATTTGGTGGTTAAGAGGTAGCGAAAAACAACTTCTCATCTAGTGTAACATCCAAGAGAAATGAAACTTCTAGTCAAATCCCATATTAACAAAGCACCGGAGAGATGCTAGGCATATGAGAACAGTCATTTACCTACGTAGATGTGCTTTAAAATTGTGAGATCTATTGGGCTAAAGTAGACAACATTTACAATGGGTTGAGTTGTTATATATGATACAGAGCCACTTTGCGTTGACCATTAGGCAATGTTGAGGCAAACATTAGCAAGAACGTTGAATCCTAAAAGAGGGGGTGTATATGACATCTAAGAAAAAATGACTCCTCTATGCAAATCTCATAACAGCAAAGCACGGGAGAGAGATTGGGTATTAACACACTCTTACTAATGTAGACGCGTTTTAAAACCGTAAGGCCCAAAGAAGATAATATCTACGATGACTAGATTGTCACATCCAAAATAAGTTATCTTTTCCAAAGAAGATGAATAACAGAGAAATCAACCGTCTATTAGCTATTTGGCTGGCTTGGTATGATTATCAATGGTTTAACAATTGCATTATTTTGGTTATATGATTTTTTTTCAATTTAATATCTACGAAAACTTAATCAACCAAATTAAACAAATATCACGTCACCCACACTAACCATTGATCTATCATGTGGACAAGATTACGTCATTAGCATATCAATGAAACAGGATCAACCAGTTTTCCCCTCTAATCGTGTCTCCCACATAGCATTTTGATCCTGATAAGATAAATGTGTTTTTTGTTATAACTTATTTAATCCATTCAATATTGATATGCTTTGTTTTCTGGTCTTTTACTCACGTCTCCTATCCATAGTTCATATATTAATTTTCTTTTTGAAGTTATGTTAGTTGCAAAATTCTGTAACAACATTTTATATTATTGTAAGATAGTTCTAAAATTTTTGAATCCTATCGGTTGCAAAATTTAGTAACAATATTTTATATTATTGTAAGATAGTTTTAGGATTTTTGAATCCTAAAATGTGATTTTTAGTTTTTTATCGAAACAAATCAGACCAACTGAGTTTTATTTTGTCTGTTTGGTTTTTGATTTATAATCTTATTTATTGGGTTTGATTTCTAAAATTCAAAACTGAATCCTATTTTTACTTTCTGTTTGGTTAACTAGATCATTCGAATGCACACCCCATAAAGATCACAAGCAAAATTCAGCCATACCAAGAATCTTGAGAAAAATATTAACCAACTAAATTTCCAAAGCAGAGCAATTCATTCATAAGTAGTATGCGGTATTCCCAAAAAAAAAAGGAGATTTCAAAAAATATGTACACAAGATTAAGATTTGCAATGCACGAGTAATAGAAACCCGGCAGGGAGAGAACTGCCCCCGGGATCGCAAAGAAATCACCTAACTCCCAATTTAATTTAGAGCGCAGCAATCAGAAAAGAAAGAAAGGGAAACAGAAACCCTAGACAGAGAGCTAGGCTTTTAGTGAAAGAGGGCCAAATTACCGTGGCCATTACGTTGCCGAAGACGAGATCCAGCAATCCAAAGGTGAAGAGGGAGAACGGCGAGCGTGATCTCCTTGACCGGCGGCCGATTGCACACTATGTACGAGTCCTCCATCACGTTATTCTTTCACCCGAGATCGAGAACGAGTCCCCATAAATATTTTATTTAATAATTTATTTAAATGATTTTTTAAAAATAATAAAATTATAATTAAAAAAATAATATTTAAATAATATAATGTAACACTAAAATAATATTAAACTAAATTTCATTAAATTTTTTATATAAATCTATGTTATACAAATAAAAATAATTTTATAAATGACATCATTATCATATAAAATTTTTAATTGAATTTAAATCATTATATCTAAATAATGCATTTAACTTAAATATTTTAAAAATTATATATATGTTTCACAATTTCTTATAATTTATGTATATCACCAAATTTTGCATATCATTTTAACTTTATTATGGTAAATAAAACTTATATTTTATTAGAGTAAGAGAACATTTAGTTCAATATTATCTTGATATTATATAATATTATTTAGAAAAAATAATTATTTAATTTAATAATATCTATAAATAACTTTTTCAAAAAATAATATTTAAATATTATGATTTATAAATTATATGACATAATATTAAGATGATTTTAAATTAAATATCTTCTAAGTTTTGAGCATACTATGTATAACAGAATTAAAAATATTTTGGCAGAGCTAAGAAAGATATAATTTAGAAATGGGAGTGAAATTTACAATTTTTAAAAAATTTAAATGAAACTTGTAGTTTGAGCGAAATTTTATATCATGTTTGTAAACTCTTTTTTTCTGATAGAGTAATTGAATTTATTTTGTAATATGATTTGAGTTGATTTCATATTTCATGATAGTCGCACCAATCAAATTTATAGAATATCATATATTATTTGCACCGTGTCATATGTATCTTAATAATCTCTTGAAATTTTCTTAAATGTGATAAAAAGAACCTAAAGATACATTAGAACACAACTCGCATAATCGCTTTACATCAATAAAATCATTGACTGTGATAACCAACTCTCCCAAATGGCTTTCCTCATAAAAATAATGAAACTATTTTTATTATTATATATAGCACTTGGCACAAAAATTAAGTTGAGTTTGCACCAATGACAACCAACTTTCTTCTTCGATATTGATTGGTTAAAATTAATAGTATTAATGTAATATTTCGTAATCTCAATGTAGAGGTATTGTAGATTTTAGAAAAACTGCATAGGAGGTCACCCAGTACTACTCCAGCCCAAGTACGCTTAATTATGAAATTTTCTATCATTAGCCTCACGGTTTTGCCCCAAAAGACGTCTCTACAATTTGAAATCATGTTATCTATTTATAGAGCTTAGGATCTCCCTCTCTTTCTGATGTGGGACGATTCATTTATGTGCCTCTCTTACTACTTATTATTCGACTTAGAAGCTTGTCAGGAGCCACACTTTGCCTTAATAATTTCGTTCTCTTAGGACATCACCCGACAATTACTCCCTGTCCTCTTTGACCACAGACATCACAGTTAATCTTCAAAAATCTCAAGCTTCTGAGATAGTTGATCGGTGTCACCAATCCAATCCTACTAGCAAAATTATCTAAAAAATAAAAAAAAACTATATATATACATAAATGTGAATTTGAACTTCAACTTGAACTTGTTGATTGGTAAATGAATCACTGTTAATTTCTTTAAATATCAAGGAGACTCAAAGGAATTCACTGCAGCATTCAGTTCATGGCAATTCTCCGTAAACTCTAAATCCTAAATCCTAAATCCTAAAATCAAAGAGTAACAAGAAAGTTTTATTCAAAAGATAATTTATTTTTAAATTTGTTTTACTTATTTTTCTTTAGATATTACAATTTTTTTCAATTTTACATAAAAATTACGAAAAAATATAGCTTGAACTTAATAAAACCTCCTGATACTCAGATAAATTTTTTCTATACTGTGCTAGAAATGTACCATCATTTAGTTGAAAGTTATCTTATTGATTTTAATTTACTGGTTTTTTTATTAATTTTAATTTACTTTCATCTTATTTGATTTTAATTATTAATATCTTTAATTAAAGAAGTAGTTCATCAAATTAATTAAAGCTAACTGGTCATTTTTTTAAAATAGATTTTGAGTAATGGTTCCAGACCAATAACCTTGAAGTTCAATTAAGATTTTTTATGTTGTATCATTATTTCATAAATAAAATCAATTTTAACTTTAAAATTTGAGATTATTTAAGGAGGTCTCAAGGAATCTTTTAATTTAGAATAATCCGAATTTATATTATAGGTGGAGCAATTATTTCTTAAGTATTCTAAATATAATTTAAAATTAAGTAGATATTAATTAGAAAGAATGATATAAATATAATAGTTATTATTCTAGAAAGATCTTATTTATTTGATCTCAAGTTATACCTATTTTTTCTATATAAACATCTACTTTATTCGATAATCGAATTGATCATCCAATCAGAATGAACAGAGACAGTCTGGGAGTCTAACTTGACAGCCTATCTAGTCGCTCAACGACTTATGAAATTCTACACACTGTGAGGCTCATTTACTTGTGTGACATCGCGTGATTGGCAGGCAAATCGCTAACCTGGTTCGCTCGTTAGACATAATAATTACTCCAATTGTTGGGCTTAATGTATTATAATTTACGGTGAAAAATCAAAAGATAAATGTGAAAGAGATGGTTATAAATTTATAATTTGACGAGATTTATTTAGGCAATATAGAGATTAACAAATTTGTTTCTATAAAAAAAAAAATTTTAAAAAAAATTAGATAAATAAATATTTTTTAGCCTCCTACTCAACAAATTTAATTTCTAACAATTTCTCGGCCTCTCCTTCTCTATTTCATTCATCGCTTCCATGATGCGCTGCGCAGGCCAAGCGAAACTTTTTCTCATTCCTGGGATGAATAGTAGAAAACTAAAAATGCATTTTTTTCAAGAAAAGAGAGATTTTTATCACTATAACTAAATAGAACTACAGAAATACTGAGCAGCCATTAATTCAATTGAAAAAAAAAAAAAAAAAAAATGCCGATACCTTCAAGAAATTCAAGAACAGTAACCATTTCCTTATGTGATCTTGGAACTACTAATAAAATGCCAAAATCAAACTCTCTCAGAAATTCAGAAGAAAACCTGATCCTTCTTCAACCACAGAGAATGAGCTTGGAGGCGGGGAACATCATCCCTGTAAAACAGAGGAGGATGAAGACCACCGCATTCTTCGAGAACCACCGCAATGGCTTCCACTTAGCCTGAACGACGCTCGAGCTCTGCATCCTCCTCAAGATCTGCGGCTCCTTTGACAAATCGAAGCTCGCCCCCTTCATCCTCAGTTCCTGAACGCACCGAGCCAGCGATCTCCCTTCCCCTCTTTCCCTCTGCAACTGGCCTTGAACCCTCCAGTAGGTGCAGATCGTCAGTTGAACTGAGGAGATGAGGACGACGGAGGTGACGAGGGAGAGGCAGGCGGGGACCCACCAGCCGCGGCACGCCCGGCGCTCCTCGGATTGGCCTAAGGAAGAGGTGAAGAGGATGGTTAGAAACAGGCCGTAGAAGAAGAAGAAGAGGGAGCAGAGCTTAAAGGCTTCGCGTTTAATGGCATCGAGCCGGGATTCCTTTGCCCCGATTCGGCCGGCGAGGACTCCTTCCTCGCGCTGCCAGAGCTTCAGGAGGAGGAGGTGGCCGGGGCTCGAGGAGATTTCTGTCAATGGGTGGTGCTGCATTGCGGCAAAGAGCGTTTGCTGCGGCTGATGGTGCTGGTGGCATCTGTCGTCCCCGGAGTCGGAGGCGGCGGCGATGCCCATTCTTGAGGGGATTTGGATTACGTGGGTTTCTTCCATTTAAAGAAGGAGAGTATAGCGGCAACGAAGAAGGAAAATGGTGAGTTGAGTGCGCAGAATGGAAATGGAAAGGAGAGCGGAAGGAGGAGTGAAGAGGAGATCCGAAAAGGAAATAATGGAGATGTGGTAGGGGAGAGAGACGAGAGTGGCCATTTGGTAATTCTTCGAAACGCCAACTCCAACGGTCAAAATGACTCAGGGTTTAGGATTATTAATTTATTTTTTTAATCATAAAAAACTTACAAGTTTTTTTTTTTAAATTAAATTTATATGCCGGAGGCGTTTCACGCAACGGTCGAAATTAGCGTGTTGAACTTCCATCAAAAAATAAAAAAAATAGCGGGTCGAAAATATGGATTTCGTTGTATTCATATTCAAATTATATTTTTAAAATTCATTAAAATTAATTAATTTCATCAATTTTATGTCAATTTTGATTAAAACTCATAGAACTTATTTTTTTTACTTTTGCTAAAATTCTCACATTTTTTATCAAAAAATTTTAAAATTTAAAATTTAAATCAAAAATAAAAATTATAACACATTATGTTAAATTATCAAAATCAAAGTTAATAAAATTGTCAAAACTAATACTTTTAATTTGCAAATAAAATCTTAATGCTGTTTTAAAACTTTAGTTTAAATTCATTTTATTTTTCATTGTTCAAATTCATTTATGGAGGAGCTGAGCTTTGCGTTATTATGTTTAAGCAAGAATTATTTTTAAAAAATATGCAATGGATCTTCTTAATCAAATATTGATTTTCAAAATGATCCAGTTTATCAATGAATCAAATTTGCTTATAAATAATTAGTCAATCATTAAATTAAATTATTCAATGAAAATAATATAACTAAAATAATAAACAATTTGTTATTTATAGACTTGGACACTGCTAATAATATATTTGAATCAAATTATAAGCTCAGAACTTTAGCTCGAATTTTCTTTTGAGTTAACTTTAGCTCACTCAAAATTGCTTCAGGCTTGTGCTTGAGGCTCAACACAAACTTTAACATTAAAAATCAATTCCATACATCTTCCTGACTTTTCAAAAAAAATTTATTTTACATCCAAATAATTTTTTTTTTTTTTTTCGTATAACATCATTAAATTATCACTTTCACTCTTTTATCTCAAAAAAACTCAAACTAACCCAAAACATACTCCTACCAAACAACTGCACTTAAGCAGCAGCAAGCTTCTTCTTCGGCGGCGGGTTTCCTCCGGCGAATAGCACATATGAATAAAAGCATAACATTCCAGCGCTGAGAAGTTACCAAGAAGAAAGAAACGGAAAGAAAAAACTTAATACTAACTGAAATTCAATTTAGGAGTTCATAATAGCAATCAAAGTTTACCTAATGAAGATATAAAGCCCTGAAGGGAACACTTTCTTTGTCTGTTCAAAGAGTAAACAAGCAGCTATTGTCAACGTTGTTAGAAACAAAGGGAAGAAAACTATAATGAATGGCAACATTTACCAATGAATAAGACCGGAAATGCTTCACAAGGAGAGCAGCAGCAAGAGCTGCAATGTCAAATGAAGCATAACAGTTAGCTCTTTATTAAGCAGAAAGAGAGTACTATCAGATACTACAAGAAGTACTCAGTATAGTGGAAGCTTTGCACACGAGCACTGTGCTATAGACTCTCTTTAGTATCACAGATGAGAATCTATACATTAGTGATCATATTTCTTTTACCTGCTTGGCCAAACATGAATGGTATGCTGGATAGCCCTTTCCTCCAGACCTTCAGACTGATGGCTGCTAGTCCCAGTATGGCAGCCCCCAGCATGCTTGTCGCTAAACTTACAGGATTCCTTGAGAAAAGGAAGCCAAAAAGTCCACCAGCAAACAAGAAACCACCTGTGGCAATTCAGAAAATTTTCCATTGGTTACATGTTCTTATTAAGAACATGAAAAGCAGGTATGATAACAAGTATCTCAATATATATACACGGTGAAAGGAGCAAAATTAGTGGAAGAGACAATCGAATGTTCAACAAAATACAAGCACTGAAGATACTCAGCAAAACTCTACCAAATATCAGTAAAAATCAAGAAAATCATGACGCTTTTTATATGCAGTTACACAAATAAGACAGGCTTAACCAAATAATCGAATCATTACTGCACAAAAGAGCTTAATAGATAGATTATAAGAAATAGCTAGGTTGGTGAAGAAATATTCAGCCACAATATATTCAAATCAATACTCACCGTACGGGATACCAAGGCAAAAATCATGTATTTTTGCATAACTTTTCGTTTGTACAGCATCCTCTTGATTTGCATGCATATCAGTTCCTACCTTTCCAGCATGCTGTTCTGTGAGTGGAAACGATTCAGTGGTCTTGTCGATATGATCTTCTGCATAAGTTAGAACATTGTTTTCCTCGTAACCTGGAACTCTTGTGTTGCTTCCATTAAGGCACATAGAAACAAAGGGCTGAAGAGAAGGGAAGAAAAGTTAGTATCTCACAAGTCAAATGCTACAATATTTGAAAGAAATTTTGAGAAAGTTCATATCTTCTTCTATTAAACCAAAAAATAGCCTGCTAATAAAATGATAAAAAAAATCAAATAGTTATGATGCGAGTCAGAATAGAGACAATTGTGTCCAACAATGAGCTGCATCACATTGTAACAGCGCTTTAGTTCAAGAAAGCCAAGGACTGTTACATTCGCATACAGGAAAGCCAAGGGCTGTTACATTGTGATGCAGCTCACATTCAAGAAAGCCTAGAGCTGTTACATTGTGATGCAGCTCCTTGCTCGTGGTAGGCATTTACCCATATATTTAACCTTTTAGACAGAATCATCATATAGCTCATTTTATCAGGCCCAAAAGTCAGTCAAGTATTCTATAGCATCAAGGGCAATCATATTCAATAGGAAATTTTTGAGTTCAATATGGTTGCAATTTACTTTTTTGAGTCTCCAATTTAGATGGAGCTAGCACTCTATCTACAAGGAAGCCAGTTTGACAGGTGACTTGACTTCACATAAGAAACAAACTTCCATTTGAATCCTATTGACAATTTTGTGTAGGAAAATCTGTCATAACGGATAGATTGCCAAGATGCATGTAAGATGCGAAGTAATCACACAAATTAAGTAAATAATAGGCCGGCCAAAGGAAAACTGTAGGCGGCTTCCTCTCAGTGACTTCAATTATTCATTGGACACAAATGATCTGAAGTACCGGATGGTAAATCACAATATTAGCAACTTCAATTCAACTAAAACTTTGGACGTAAATGATGGCCTTTAAAATATGAAGTGACGACAAATTACTTCTCTAAGAGGACAGTTGCATGAAAGATCAACAAGGACAATTTTAAATAGAAGATTAAGCTTTTACTGATCAATAACCACCATATGAGACTCCTTTGTGACATGCTGGGTTTCTTTAACAGCACCGCTATCTATTTACATGTTAACCTCTGCATCAAAGAAGAGAGGGAGTGGAGTGTGCGTGAAAGGGAAAGGAATCTGTAAACAGTAATCAAGTTGCAAAAAATAATAAAAGGGAATTCATTTTAATTACTGCAAATAAGGGGACTGATTTCAAGAAAGGTAAAATAAAATGATAAGCATAGTTGCACATAATTGCAATTATCTCATTTAAGCATAAAAATCTTTATAGAATATTATAATCCAGCAGCAATAAAATACGGTTGATGATGGTTCCTAACGTGGATGATTTCTTCAAAGGGAAGCTCATTTCCTTTTAAGGGTGGTTTAGTTTAATGTTATTCTAGTGTTATGTAATCTAGATATCATAATATTTAGATATTATCTTTCAAATGATACTTTTATTTTTTTTAGAAGATTATTTATAGATATCATTAAATCAAACAATTATTTTCTCTAAATAACATAACATAACACCAACAAAATATTGAATCAAACGCCCCCTTAAGGTAATCTAACAGATAAAGATTACACTTAGCGGAAGGAGATTCAAACAATGACACTTTACAATTTGAAGTTCTATGGTTGCCTCATGAAGGCTAACTTCACAATTCTCTAAGCAGGAAAAACAAGCTCTCACATGATGGATGGCTATCGTGTTAGACAAATGATTTTTTGTTTTTGCGCTTTAGATACCTTGAATCAATCATACAAAATGATGGTGAAATAGATAATAACGTTATTAGCAGGATTCAAGCAGGACGGGTAAAAGAGAGAAATGCTTCTGGTGTGTTGTGCGATAGAAAAATCTCATCCAGAATCAAAGGTAAATTTTATAAACCTGTAGGAAAACCAGCAATGCTATATGGTGCTGAATGCTGACCTGCAAAGAGAAAACATACAAATAAAATAAATATTGCAGAAATGAAGATGCTAAGGTGGATGTGTGGATATACACGAAAGGATAGAATGAGAAATGAGTATATCCGAAAGAAAGTTAGTGTTGCACCAATTGAGGATAAACTTAGAGAAAGTCGGCTTAGATGATTTGGACACCTAAATCGTAGGCCAATTGAAGCCCTAGTTAGAAAATTTGAGCTATTGGATTTTGCCCATGTACAAAGAGGAAGAGGGAGACCAAAGAAGACATGGCAAGAAACTATAAGGAGTGATCTTAGTTACTTAAAACTTAGATAAGAATTTGGTAACTGATAGAGCGCAATGGAAACAAAAGATTCATATAGCTGACCCAACCTAGTGGGATTAAGGCTCGGTTGTTGTTATTGTTGGCTTTCTTTTCCCTTCATCTCAAAGCATATTAGGATTTTTTGGTAAGTGAAAATGATAGAAATTTAGACTTGGTCATATCTAAGACTGAGTTTGCATCAATAGATCTATAATTTTAAGTCCATTTGAGGTCGTGCATGGTTCAATTCTAAGACTCCTATTGACCTCATTCTCGTACCTATAAATACTAAACTATCTTACTCCGCACAGTTATTCATTGAGTATGTAATGCATTTGCATGAAGAAATCAAAAAAATGATTTTTTTCTGCTCTTTTTTATGTCCACGTGAATATGAAAATGGAGTCTTGTATTTTTAGAGCCTTGGTTCTAATTCTCTACTGTTTTTATATGGAGATCACTAAAACAATTACACGTTGCACGCTAATGTACCTCATGCTGCATAGATTCGAGTTGATCTCAATCACCTAAGGTGTTGTGGGCTTCCCTTCCAGCATATTTGACTCATTCTAAAATCACAGTTTTACTTAAATGAAAACTCTCATTAAGAATGGTCTAATATGAATGTTTATAAAAGCTCGTTTCAAAGAGAGGCAAACTCCTCTTAAAGCAAAATAAAAAATGAGAGACTAAACTAAGCCCACTAAAATGAACAATATAAGCAAATAAAAAATCCCTGACTGAGTCAATTCTAATAGACATAATGAACAAACATAATTAAATAAAATAAAACCATTTGCAGCAATCATTCAAAGCCTATCATACAGCCCATTCACCCCAAATAGACACTCATCATCAAAAACATTACTAGGGATAAACACTGAGAAGAGAAAATAAATAACACAAACATAGAGGTTTACAAGATTCATCCATAATAAGATACATCTCAGTAGTGGCAAAATCGAAAAATTTGACTAGGATAAACAAAACAAATTATAAAAGAGAGAAGAAGGTTGTTACACATACGTGAGAGAAGTCACATAAGCAGCTTAGAAGCAACCCTTTTACAACTAACAAACATCCTAACTCAAGTAGGTAGCATTTATATAATAGTTCAAAAACAGAAGTCGGCTTCCCAAAACACCTTGCATGCAATCGCTGAAAGTCGAGGCCATGCCAGAAGACATCGTTCATGACCCGAGTGGTTTGTAGGTTCATGGATAGATAATTCATTGCGCGGATAATGTCGAGCATCATAAATGTTAGGATCTTTGGTGCTACCAACCCTCCTAAAAGCTTAAACTAATAGGAAAAGCGCAACCATTTCACTTATTAAACTGTGCACCCAACGCCCAAAGGTCGAAACCTTCTTTTCGACAGTGGCACACCCATTCAAAATTATGTCAGGTAGGGCAATGATACTAAGCTAATGACTGCATACCCAAGCCATCCAATCAATACTTTTCCCAACAATCCCCCTCAAAAAAAGAAATCTCACTCTCAGCGCACTGCCAGAATTCGAACCCGAGATCTACTCTAATACCAATTATTAGGATCCTTGGTTGATAGAAATGGCGCAACAAATTCACTTATTAAACTGTGCACCCTGCAACCTACGGGTTGAACTCAATCTTCTTTTCGACAATAGCACACTCATCCAGAGTTATATCAGGTAAGGTGATAGTACTAAACCAGTGACAACTATACCTAGGCCATCCGGTCACTATTTTTCCCAACAATATATAACAATAATGTTTGAGAGTGTCTGCAAACGTTGGGTTTGTCAAGTGTCAACACATTCGTGACTAGATTGTTGAATCGAAGTAAGGGCTCAACCTTGAGCAAACCATCATTGTGGTAGTAATGTCAAGGCTCGACTGATGTCAAGGTATGCTGCTAAATCAAGGCCAAGGCTTGGCCTCAAGTATATTGACATAGACAGACTCAAAAGTGATGTCGTTGGGATTCAAAATGGGCAGCAAAATGGGATAGACAAAGATAGTCCAGAATTCAAGGTAAACCAAACAAATATGAACAAAACATTGCAACCACTGCATTAAAGAACATCTAAAATGCAGGAGGCAGTAAATTATTCCAAAACTTGAGAAAAAAGACATACTGTAATAAACCCATAAAAAACCTAAGAATTCAATATAATGTTAGGTTTTTGTTGACAAATTAACAGTGTGTATTACCTTTACCCTAGTAATGTTGAGCATCTTGACACCATGTATATGCTTCATATTTGAAATAGACCTCAAAGAAGAAGCCTGTGAAGTAGATGAACAAAGATACCACCCCAACATAATCTTCTTATACGAAATGCTGGGAGCAGAGAAATGAAGAGCCGCCATAGATAATATTTAATGGCTTAAAACCTACGAAACAAACAAGATTAGCGCACAGAAAGATAATAGAAATAAAAAAATAAATGTAGAACTCATGACTTATACTTGATAGTCATATTGAAATAAAAAGCAATGAGTCAACACAATATTAATAAAGTAGATTTATAGGAAAATAATTAGAACAATGCTACTAGGAATTTTGGGTATTGCCTTGATCCACTAATTGAGGGACTTGAGAGGAAAGTACATTATACCATCCCCTCAATTATTAGCTAAATCTAACACCCAAAAGTCCTAAAATCTTTGAGGTTTAGTTTTGGAGGCTCCATATCATTTTCCAAATAATAATTACAAAGAAAGAAAGATACTAATGGGATACATGGTAAAAAAGAAGAAATCTAATCATCAAATCAAAAGAGGATTAACAAGCAAATGTTCGTACATATATAACGAAGATTAACAACTAGTTAATTGATGAAAAATAAAGACTATTTTCTTTAGAAATAATTAAATGGTTACAATCCATAAAAGAGGCTAATTTCTAAAAACAAAAAACCAATGGCTCATGGTCTATATTACCATTAATTAATCAACAAAACACATAATCGAACTAAAAATGAATGTTTGGGCTCATTTGTTCAGCAGGGTTAACTTAATGGATTATGCTATATTATATGTATAATCTGAAATATAAACAATTAGTATCTTGATATATGTGTAAGATATGAAATAAAGTTAATCTTTTATTTTAAAATGTGTATCATGTGAACATGAAATTTCATGTTAGAATTTCTGTAGAATATGAGTTGTGGAGTTAACACTGATGAATATTTGAAGCATATTGGAAAACCATAAAATAAATAAAATAAGTGATCAAACCTAAAGCCATTGGGACTGAGAGAAGAAATAGAGGAAGAAAATTGAGAAAGCTGGTTCATTAAACTCTATACGTGCATTGAATTGATAGGGTGCTCACTTGATCACATCTCATCATATAGAGAGGTGAGAATTGATACTCTTTTAAATAGATAAATATTGGGTTGTGTCCCCATCATCACAACCGTCAATTTCTCATAATCATCACCGTATATCTTTAGTTGGTTGTGTAAATCCTTTTAAAATTTATATGTTTGTTAGAGACATGTCAAATAAGAGAAATGACTAAGTCAATTATAAATCAACATTCACCTACTTGTCTCAACTAAGAGGTCCAATTGAAAATCAAAGTTAATAGATAATTATATGGTGCCATTATTAAAATTCACATCCAACCAACTAGTGATCCTTTTACTTAACCATAAGATAATACGAGTTATAGCAGTAAATACCTCCTCCAATTGATGTATTACCTTCCATGACCACAATGCTATTAGTTTCTTATTATTAGTATTTTATATGAGAAATACTTGATAAATAGATAGCCTCAAATCTATTTCATATCGTTCAAGATTAAATCTGATACGTCTAATACACGTATTGAATCTTTTCATCTCTATAACATACAACAATCTTATATTTCATTTTTATACTTTTTAAACTTATATTAATACCTTAATCTTTTAAATATGTACAGATTGTAACATAACATTTTATATTCCAACTAGGTCTTATTTCAAAATTTCAATTTCAAATTTAAAATTCAAATTCAACACCCAATCAAATTTTAATATATTACATGCAAGTGTCATGATGACGGCTAAGCTCAATTAAATCTCAAAAGCATTAACTGGAAGCTAGTGAAATTCTCTTACCAACACCCCATAATTATAAGTTGCTAGTGCCAAAAACAAATAGCATATAAGAAGCCAGCCTCCTATTTCCTAATTCTCCACTCTTACCCTATTTTTCCTTTTTGATCGAAGTCTATGAATGATATGACATTGCCCAATGTCACGTTTGCTAGGTTTGGAGAGAAAAGAACACAATACCATAGAAGTGATCTTCACATAGAAAATTAGGATTCTATTTAATCAAAAACTATTATTATAGCCTTCCATTAGGCTTGTACAAGAAAACCCTAAAACTTAACTTAAAATAAAAACACATGAAGATTGACCCACCAATAAACTGAATCCTACCAAATTAATGACACTAAATCTGGCTTAACACGATATTATTTAGCTTATTAAAACAAATGATAGAAACTAAAAATAGGAAAATAATAAAAAGACAATTTCGAACCATTATTACTAAGAAGTCCGGCTTCCAAAGATCTTTTCGGAATCAGACCTGTAGCAAAATTTATGATTGTTTTCAGAAATAGGAGTCAAATCCTTCCCAAAACAACTTAATTGCATGGAATCAACATGGACTTGGCCTGATCAACTTTGTCCCAGTATTCTAGCATATGAAGGTTCTTCACAATACAAAGACCAATGTTTAAACAGCTTCACCTCCAAAATGGTAAAAGCTTCATCCAAAATTTGAATGATCCTAATGAAGATGTGGAAGACTCCAGAGAAGATCCCAAAACAAAGCACTAATGGATTGGAAATTGGAAATCAATTTTAGTAACTAAGAAATCTTCAAATCAAAGAAATTAATTAACTCAAGTTGGAGTTAGATTAGCGCATTGGAGTTAGGCTCAGCTAAACCCAAAAAAAGTTTGGAAAAAACAAAGACAGAGGGGTTGACTGTTGAGTTTAGGATTGGCAACAAATTGATTTTGATTGAGCCAAAGTCAGATCAAAATCTATTTGAAATATAAGAACTCGACTTGAACAAAATTCAAATTCTAAATTCAAGTCAACTCAACATTAAATTATAGTCGTGGTGTTTTCCTAGCCCAATGAAGATGGAACTTGCCAAGGTATCAGGGGGTCTCAGGTTTAAACCACACTACCATCACAATTTCTAAGTGAGGTGGGAAAAATTGTAATAAAAAAAATTTAAAAAATAAAATAAATTATAGTCAACCGAGAAATCACAGTTTTCTTGAAAAAAAAAATAATTGGAAAAGGTGAGGAGCATGGAAATTAGCCCCATGAGCTCTTCTTTCACAATCTTCAACTTAAACATTATACTAAATGTATAATTGTATGATAAGAAGAATTAAAATATATGTACTTCATACATATATTCAAATCACCTCGAACATACTTTCGATCGAATCATACCTCACTCAAAATCAAGTCAAAACTCAAACTGAGTCAAAGATGACTAGAAACTTTGCTCAAAATCATTCGAGTCGATTTCATCTCAAGCTAAATATTAAGTTGGCTTAGATTGATTTTTGAATTTCAACTAAGATTGCTAGCCTTATTTGAGTTAGTTTAGTCAATCAAACAGGTCAACACTACAACAAAAATAAGTAACCGTAACAATTTTCTTGCAGTTCTATATGACAGAACATGGTTGTCGAAACATTCAATTTTCACTAGCTTTTCAATCAAGTTTTGCAAGTGAATTCTTATACAAACGTGCAAAAACAAAGCATGATATTGAAAGTGCAGAAGAGTACAGTTATACAAAGTGCTTTAATTACGAACCCCAACAGAAAGAACTTCTCTAAGCTCTGGGTAAAGATCAGCCAAATTGAGTAGGAAAAAATGACTAATTTCAGTAGTTTGGGCAGTTCAAACAATGACAGGTAATCTGGAACTATTACTCAATAGAGAACACTGTAATTAGATCATAAGCAGATTTAAACTTAGCTTGAATGTTATCCAGCAAACGCACTAAACGAGATCTCTCTGTAGTAGGCAGAGCATCAAACAGAGCGAAGCCATAAACAAAATAAACAACTACTCACCTGGGAAAGCTTTATACAGAACAAGAGGTAGGTTGGGCGGTTACGTTTGGATGGGCCGGAGGAGGTGCTGCGGAGGTGGACGACGTGGGTTGACTCGTGTGCCGGCAGAAGCTGGCGAGGGCTGTTGTTAGGGCTTCGTGCGTCGTAGGCAGAGGAGAAGTGGGGGAACGCCGGCGAGGTGGCCGCGTCGTGCGCGGCTTGGTGGCGGGGAAGGCGAGATCTGGCGAAGTCGAGATTGGCGACCTGGCGAAGGCGAGCTCGGGCCGAGCGGCTTCAGCTGTGAGACCTGCGACCAGCCGATCCCTCCGTTCGCTTCGGCGCATTAATAATTTGCGCCACTATTTTTTTAACATTCATTTAATCTCTTATGTAAATATTAATATTAATAATTTAATTTTATTCTATATTTATATAAACTTTATATTATACATAATAACAATATTTTACTATGATTATAGATAGTCAAATCAACATGATCATCGCATAATACCATGGAGCAGACATATTTTATAGTTATTTTTTATTTAAATAACGTGCATATAGTGTGAAGTATAGTTAATTTTAAGCTCTGTTTGGCGCTAGGATCAAAATCAAGACTAAAATAATACTAATTTAAAAAATAATTATAATAATAAATAAATAATTTTTTTTAATTATTTTATGTAAAATTTAATATAAAAATATATTAATTTATTTCACATACTAAATAATTTTTAATAAAAATATTAACTTTATTTCACATTTTAGATCAAAATATTTTGATTTAAAATATAAAATAAATAGATATTTTTATTAAAAATTATTAAATATATAAAGTAAAATAATATTTTTAAATATTAAAATTTATATAAAATAATTAAAAAATTTATTTATTATTATTATTTATTAAATTAATACTATTTTGATTTTCTAGCCAAACAGAGTCTTAATATTAAATTCTACGTGCAATATAATATATCATATAAATTAAACATATTATTTTTAAATTGTTTAAAAAAATAGGACTTATTGCTTGTAAAAGAACACGATGATCTGTTTGTTTACAAAAATTTTATTAAAGTTAAAGTTAAATTATTATATAAATAAAATAATAACAATAAATAAAATAATAATATAAAATAAAATTAATTATTATATTAAAATATTATATAAATTACTTATTATTTTAATATAAGTATAAGATATAAAATAAATTTAATTTTTATATTAAATAATATATATAATATAAAATAAAAATAATTTTTAATATTAAATTTTATGTGTGTGGTGAGATGCTTGATTAAAATTACTTATCAATGAAAATAACAAAAGATATGTAGAGGAATTAATATAACAGGCTTGTATTTAACATGGTGAAATTGAATTTCTTCTATAAATTATGTAAAAAGAGATCATGGGTGATAAATTTATATTTTTAACTTCGGGGAGAAACCATTATTTCAAAATAAATTCAGCACCATTAATCCAATAAAAAACTCAATTTGTGGAATTCTTGATTCCTTACACATTGATCGTCACAAGAAAGAAAAAAAAATGCAAGTATGTTAGGAATTAATCTCGTCTAATCGATAAAAACACAACAAAAATAGAATCAATGAAAATAATAAGAGCAAATCAGACGATAAAGAGATGCCAAATTTATGTGGTTCAGTCCAGAATTTTTTCGAGCCTATGTCCACGGGAGAAAATACAAGTATAGTCATACAATCGGGCAAAAACAAACTCTTAACCTTAATTTTCAATATACTCAATCTCACTTCCCCAAAATAAAACTCTTTTCTCGCAAAAGAGAAATATTCTCAATCTCAAAATAAGAGAATATAATTGAAAAGAGCTTAAAAAAGAAGAACGTCAAGAATTTTCTTTACTTCTCTTCTTGCCTCTTTGAAACTTAATTTACTTAATAGGGTAATGGAATTTTTCTTCATGCCTTCATAAAGGCCTATTTATAGCTAAAGATTCGAAACCGAGTCCAAATTAACAACTCAAATTCACATTCACTTTTACCAAAAAGTCTTAAAGGTTAGGTGGTTATTTTGACCATAATAAACACGTAGTCAAACTCATATCCAATTCACACTAGTCATCAAAATTTGATTTTAATTTTTTTTTATACAAATACGAATATAGATCATTTATTTGATTATAATTTTCTTCTAGAAATCTATGTAATATTTGCTCGAATATCAATGTAAAATCACAAATTTACAGTTTGTGAAATGTAACAGATGAGATGTGCTTAACCTTATCTTCTTCCAAATCTAGCTTACTATCTATCCACCACAGCACTTTCAGACTTGTCAAATGCTGAAAATCAGGATGCACTTACAGATTTTCGCAATACCTTATTCGTAGGTTGACGCCTGTGGCCGAAGAGGGCGGGGACTGATGCCGGGTAATGTCCTAAGAGAAAGAAATCACTGAGATAAAATGCGGCTCCTGACAGGCTTCTAGGCCGAGTAATGAGTGGTGAGAGGGACACAGGAATGAATAGTCTCACATCGAAAAGGGAGAGAGATTCTGAGCTGTATAAGTAGATAACGTGATCTCAAATAGTAGAGGTGTCTTTTGGAGCAAAACCGTGAGGTTAATGATGGAAAACATCATAGTTGAGCGTACTTGGGCTGGAATAGCATTGGGATGGGTGAGTTGGAGTAGCACTGGAATGGGTGACCTCCTGAGAAGTGCTCAAGTCATGTAATTTTCCTAAAGCTAAAGCGGACAATATATAATGAGATCACAGGATGTTACAATATAGAGCCGATCTCCTGCAGTACGATGTGGTTCGTGATGTGCTTCGAGGACGAACTAGCCGGAAGCTGGTGGACCTCCTAGGAAGTGCTCAAGTCACATACTTTTTTTAAAATTAAAGCAGATACCTTTACAATGAGATCACGGGATATTACATAGGTGCTGCAGCTTGGGCTGCAGCTTGGCCATGGCGCTCGCCTGCACCTTCAACCTCTTCAAGTTATTTAGATGTAGAAGCATCAGATACCGTAGCTGTGGGAATCCCCCTGCGGAGCAGACCATCTCCTTCCCCATGTCTCAGCTTCGGTAGCTTCTCCAACTCCTCCATGGGATCTGTCGCAAATTGAGAATTCGATAAGACAAGCTTTGTCAAACGTGGCGGAAACTCGTACTCCTTTAACGGCGTTCACCAGCCTGCGTCGATTCCCAAAGACTGAAGCTGTTAGTGGAAAGCAAATTCCTTCGTAGGCAAGTAGAAATAATTTTTGCGAATGATGCACTCCAGGGAGAGCAACTGCGGCAACACGGCGAGGAAGACGGCGCCGGCGCTTGGTAACTCGGTGACATTGGTTAATTTGAAGCTAAGCTTTCGCAAGCTCGGCAATCTTCTCTTAGCCGGCATATTCCCTGAGCCGAACATGCATTCTAGTGTTTGCAGGTGGCTGAGTTTGGCTTCAGATTCCGGCGGAAGATGAACTGGGTCTGTTGCCCCAGTGAAGCATACATGACGTAAAGTTGGAATCTTCCAAAATGCGTCAGGTATGGGGAGACTGTGCATGAAGATGGGGTAGAACCAGGATATGTCAATTGTTTCAAGGAACTGGAGATCGCATATTGAAGGTGGAAGATGTATTTTGCTGGCACCCCGAATTCGCAGGTACCTGAGATTGATCATGGCTGCAATATCTTCCAAAATGATCTCGCGATAGAACAATTTAATGTCGATCACTCTCAGAAGCTTGTAACTAGAAGTGATTGTAACTCTTAAAGGGCCGGGAGAAGAAATTGCCCTGAATAATAGCGTGCGGAGATTGATGCTCACTTCGCGGAAGGTGGAGGCTTGTAAGATCATGCGCCGGGTGTCCGTGGTGATCACAGCGTCGGCGGTGTCACGAATGTTCTTCAGGAACCCAATCTCTTCTGCTTCGGCAACCGCAAATTCACGAAGTAGATCATGAACTCTGCGAGAAATCACTCCTCCATCACTGTGATCTCGTTCGATAACCTGAACCATGGCTCTCTGAATCAGCTCTTCTAGATACTCCTCTGCCTTCTCCTCCATAGTGGACATCCCCTTTGCATCATCCTCCACGAAGCCCTCTGCCACCCATAACCAGCTTTTCCATAATCATGACGATCCACAGGAAATCCAGCCAAGTAGAGGAAGCATGGTTTAAGATGTTCCGGAAGATCCCAATAGCTGGAGGCCAATATGCTCATGCAGTTCTCTTCATTATTTGCACCATTATGCCAACTCAACGTCTTCAGGACCTTCAACCATGAATGGAGCTCTACCTCTTCATTGCATAGGCGGCCTCCAAGCACTTCTAGAGCTAGAGGCAAGCGCCCGCACCTCTCTAGAAGCTGCTCAGCGACTGAACGGAGTTCTTCAGGACAATTCTTGACAGGATCTTCTTCGTTGGGGAAAGCCCTCTGGAGCATTAACTCCAAGGAATCTTCATCATTTAGAAGGCCCAGTTCATAAGGCTCGATCTCTCTATCTGCTGGAGAAATTTTTGCGTGCATCAGTGCACGATGCACAAGCCCAATTAGTGCACGACACATCAGCACGCATGACCACTTTCATCCATGTGTCGTGCACTAATTGGACTTGTGTACCGTGCACCGGTGCACCCAAAAATTTCTCCTATCTGCTGATATTGCAACACTTTTGAAGCTAGTGGTCATCACCACTCAACTCCCATTCTTTCGATCTGGAATACCCGAACCCGACTCATTTAATAAATGGGTCAAAATTCATGACCCATATCCAAAATTTGCGGGTCAGGTTCGGGTTTGGGTTCATGAATCGAGTCATATATTGCCACCCCTAATATCTATAGTGATAGATGTTACAACAATTCACTGAGGTATCAAGCTAAAGCCTAACAAAGTGAACCTGTTGGTTTCTATAGGGACTCGTCAGCACTGCTTATAAGCTGCATTAGACGAGTACCCAGTTATACATATCAATCTATCATATCTCAAGCATGTATAGGTCATGTACTCCAAATATAATGAATCATATATATAATATCGAATATACAAAGATAGCAAATAAGCACATAATAGAGCAAATGAATTTGAAATAATAGCAAGTCAATCATATAACCAGAAATCAAAGGGTATTCAAAGCAATTGTACTTTTATGGTCACTACTTTTGAAATGTCATATAAATACGATAAAATATATATACACAAAGTGGGCGCATATATATAGGAATGTCATTTAATTAAATAAGAACTGCCCACCTTAAATAAGTCCAAAACGATTCAAAGCTCACCTTGAATCTACTGCCTCTTCATTGTCAGCCAAACCTAAAATCAAATATATATTTAGATTATTTACCTCAAAATTACTCGAATAAATTCATATATTATACTTTTATATATCTTCAGTTGATCTAGATAATATATACAAAATTATCTGTATATATAAATTAAATCCAAATAAAATTACAAATTTAAAATTAACTCAAAAAATAATTAAAAATATTTATTTAAATTAAAATTTATAAAAAATATTTCAAAATATAGTGAAAATATGAAAAATTTCTCAAATATATTACTTAATTTTAAATATACCTTTGACTTGAGTTTTTTATCATGAAATTTGAACTCCAACAGCTCGATTTTGGCCTTAGCGGCAGAGAAAAACGGCGAAGGGAAGAGTACAGCGGGAGAGAGACGCAGAGATGGAGAGAGAGAGAGAGCAGCTTCTTCTTCCTCCTCCTCCTCTTCCTCTTCCCTTTTTTTTTTCTTCTTTTCCTCCTCCTTCCCCTCTTTCCCGCGTTCGGGCGGAGAGTACAGAGCGCGAGAAGCAGAATAGCAGTGAGGAAGAGAGAGAAAATAGCAGCCCATTTCCATTCTTATCCAAAAATTGCATTTTAATTCCACTTTTTTCATCTTCTTATAAGTAAATTCAAAAATCCAAATTTTTTTATTTTCCTATTAATTCTAATAATTCATTTATTTTAATAAAATAAAATAAAATTAAAATAAAATAAAATTATCATTCCATAAAAACAAAATTATCATTTCAAAAAAATAGAATAATAATTTTTTTATATAAAATACAAAAATAAAAAGTCAATAAAAAAAGTATTGAAATATTTATAAATATATAATTTAATGAAATTTTATAACATATATATATATATATGTATAATATACATATAAAAATATATATATATGTACATGTGCATATATATAAATAATAATAATTTTAAAATAATATTTTAATCTATATTGAGTTAAAATGATCATTTCATTAAATATAAATTAATAATAAATTTTATAAAAAAATTTATTTTATTAAATTAAATATGAGAATAATTATTTCATAAATAATAATAATAAAATAAAATAATTATTCTTTGGAAGGAAAGACACTCTAATAAATGTTAAAATTATTCCTCTCCCCCAAAGAGTTTTTAGCTAAACTTGCGCCAAACTCACTTGAGCTGAATTTCACGCCATCCCAATCATCAAACTCACAATCTTCAGTGAAATGTGGACTCAATTGATGGAATCAACACACTCCAAAACTACAACAATGGTGAACAATAAATAAATAAATATATATATACATATATATTAGAGCTAAATTTGCATAAAATGACATTATTTTGCGAAAAAACTTGCCCTGCAAAGTTAGATATCGTCGTGATGGATCAAAATTAGGAGTCGATTCAAAGCCGAGAACTGTATACCTCTGGTTCAAGGAAGGGATACTTCAATCAGCCACTAGATTGTAGATGCCAAAGCAGAAAGAGATTCCTGGAGCACAACTACGGTTCTCAAATAGCTCGAATTGAACATAATCAACACATTATTCTCGACTCAAATTCTAAACTCGGTTAAAAACCAAGTTTAATGAATCATAATTGAAAGCAGAAATTTCTCCACCAAGAAGAAGTATCAACATGAAGGCTATAGAGGATATCTCAGAATGGTAGCATAATTTGATAAATTCATCACCAAGCATTCATTTTTTTAAGTCATTCCAATGCTTTATATTTTTCCGACGAAGGAGAGAGTAAAATTAAACGACTGTCTCCGCTCTTATACATCTATTTATATCCATTGCTTACATTACAAGCTCCTGTTATGGATTGAAGGAAATTCACACAGGTGTTTCTAGTTCAAACACGATTGAGACTTCAAAGTATGGTGAATTAGAGGAGTGATCACTCGCCGTCTTCATCAGCGCCGCCGATCCCTAGCCACCGTGTAAAAGCAAAGAGGAATTCCTTGAAGGTGACCATCCCATTTTTGTCCCAATCCATTTCATCTGCATATATAAAAGAAATGGAAGATGCCGATGAGTTCTCTAAAATTTTGAAGATCTCCGGGCCGGTAAGACAGCACTTTAGTTCATAAACAACATTGGCTTCATGGCAAGCTTGTTGATGCATAGAATAAATGATCGATTAGATGAAAAATAGAAGCAGATCAAAAAAGAGTGGTCCTTTGTTGTATTTAAAGATAATACATCACTTCACAGCATACATAAGAAACAAAATAAACAAGGATCCTAAATCATTACCAAATTTAAGAGATAAATGAGTAATGTTTAGACTAGACAAAACCAGCATAAACAAAACTAAATCTATCATAAACAATCTCAAAAGAGAAGCTTTATATAACTAGAAATATGACCAAGTCCATAAAAGGTCCATCATGTTTCCCCTTAACATGTCATTTTAATGGAATTTGCAACAAAAAAAAAATCTCAATACTAAACACGTTATCGAACATAATCATATAAGAGAATGAAAAGGAATACTGACGAAATCTTCTCATGGCGATCCGGCCTGACGAACGTCCACCTGAGGTAGACTCGTTCAGGGCTGTAACCATTTCAGACTTGCTAACATGCCCATCTTTGTTTTTATCTAGGAAGACAAAAGCATCAACCAAAGTCTGAAATGTGGCCTCCAGCTCTGGCAAGTCCAATCTTGAATTCTAGGAATAATGTCATTAAAGCAAACCACGTGGCATAAAACTTGCATGAAAAGTGTGTATATTTCAATATGGATGCTGAAAGTGATGGCAAATGTCTTGGTATGCGAATGGAAACCTTACTGGAATGAGAGAATAGAAAACGTTTCATAGATTAAATAACTCAATTAAAATTTGATCAACAGTATCGTAAATCTGATAAAGAGACAACTAAACATCACTTGAACAAGATGAGTGCAAGGCAGAGACTCGGGAAGCACATGCTTAATACTTTCAATCTGATAAAGGAACTGCTCATTGGACATTATTATTTCCTCCACGCATTATAATTCACCGTATAACACCCAATAAGAAGATAAAAATACCAAGCAAAATGAATCTGAAGTAACATGAAAATGAAATCAGCAAGTCTAATAAGAAGATAAACAAGGATACTGCATGTACAGTTGTTGGCTCCTTCAGCAGATAAACAAGGCAGATAAGGACAATGAACTCGTTGAACTTAATTCCCATATTTTCATCCATATCACAAGCCTTAAAGATTTCGCCGATCTCCTCGTCAGTAAAATCAACTTGTAACTTGTCAAAACAATGTTTAAGTTCTTCAAGATCAATTGCTCCATTGGAATCTTCATCTAGAAAAAATACAAAAGATTTTATTATGTATTTGTGGTTGCCCTGGAACTTGAAGCTAATGCCAAAACAAAGTCAATATGTATCACCTGAGATACAAAACTTGTCCTAGCAGCTAGAATATCATTCATTCACTGATCATCATATATTGTTACTGCAGCTTCAACCTCTCTCGAGCATTATAATTTAACATATTGTTTACTTTTTTATATTTAACATAGTTTCACAATTATAAATAAAGAAGTAATAATACTTCATAAAGCCTAACATATCCGTATCAAATACCAATACTCCTCGATATTCCACCGATACGTATCCGATTTGTCATGTGGTGTATCAATTTTTATTTTTATTTTTTAAAAATTCGATACATGTCTGATACTTATCTGATGCTTCTCGATACTTTTAATTAGAGAAACAAATGTTACAAAATCAGTTTGACCAACATGATAAAAAATACAAAATGTTCTATACATATACATATATTCGAACATTAAAATTAAAAGAAAAGTACGATGAGCTCAAGTAATTAGAATTACAGAAAGCTTCATGTATACTAGTGTTTTGACAGTAGAAAAATTTTGGTATCCTTAAGCTGTTATATCATCTACTTTAGCTGATCTCTTTTCGTGGTTGTACAAATACTAGTAACATTGCTGCCTTTTTTATCTCAACTAATACTTTGTCTTTGTTTTTGTTGGGCGTCAATCAAAATTTTTTATACCTAATCAAGCTTATATTGCGAAAATAATACAACTTTGATTTTATTTTATTTTACCTATTTATTGAGTCAGACACAGAGAGGAGAATATATATCTACTTTGACCAAGTTGGTATATCTGGGTTTAGGTCACATCTGTATTATTATCAATTATATCTCATTTGCACCGAGCTAATTAATTTAAGTCATATTTAAATTGAAATTAAAAATAATCTACTGATATATATTTAAACTCTTATTTCACTTAGATAATCTGTAACAGATTAGGAACTAATTAAACAAATTTTATAAAATTATTTTAAATTTAAGAGTATTTGAAATTTAAGAATTGTTGAAGGATATTTTTATTTTTTCAAGTTGAATTGTCCATAATATTATTTTTAGTGTTATCAAGAACTTTAAAAAAATGCAATTAATTTGATAAAAGTTCAAACGATTTTTTAAAATTTTATAGCTATAAGGTGCATATCATTCTGACTACTATAGAGATGTACCTTAGATATAAGAATATGACGTATTATATACACAAACATAATAGTCGTATTCTAACATATTTGTATCCTACTTTTTTTTAATTTATCGTATCTTCGTATCTGTATCATATTATATCTGTAGTGTTGTATCATATTCATACTTCATAATAGAGCAAGGAAATAAAGAGAGAGAAAAAGTATTCATTTTCACTCACTCAATATGATTTTTGTCTTCTTTTTATGCCAAAACAATTATAAGTAGATTGTTAGCAACTATAGCCTTTAATACAAGGAAAACTCTGTAAAACTAGAATTTTAAATTTAAGAAATGAAGGCGGTTGTAAAATCAATAAGAGTATTGGTGATTTTTTCCATAATAATCCTATTCAAAAGCACAAATCCTAAACTTGCAAAACTAAGATCATCTACATGCTATTATGCATCAAAACCAAGTATTCATTTTCACTCTCTTAATATGGTTTTTGTCTTCTTTTTATGCCAAAACAATTATAAGTAGATTGTTAGCAACTATAGCCTTTAATACAAGGAAAACTCTGGAATTTTAAATTTAAGAAATGAAGGCAGTTGTAAAATCAATAAGAGTATTGGTGATTTTTTACATAATAATCCTATTCAAAAGAACAAATCCTAAACTTGCAAAACTAAGATCATCTACATGCTATTATGCATCAAAACCAAGTATTATACAGTCATTACAAATGCTTGATCATCAACTTAGATATTGTTTCCAAAAGGAACATATGTGTGGAAGTATATTACTTGTAAATAGAATTCACACTCTGATATCAAAACTGATCATAAAAAAATATGCTTGCAATTGGCATATAAATAAATAATTGAAACAAATATACAAGTTTTAAGTCTTGAATAGACTCCAAATGAAAAACATAACAAGCTTCAGTCCTAGAAGACAATTTAAGCTTTGTTAGGAGAATATTGGGTGATCTGTGGCATCACCCAAATGAATATATGAGCTAAGAATGGAAAATTTATCACTTAAAAAAAAAACTACAATAGTAACTTGTCAAATTAGAACATGTCAACTATGGATAACAGCCAAAAATGTTCATCATGAATTAGACAAAATAAAGGGGAACTGTCATAAGAGAAAAAAAGCTTCTCACTCAACTTGCCACTAGAGCCTATTTGTTTGCAAAACCTAATTATAACAAGGTTAAAGTTCAACATAAATGAAGATATTGTTTATTGAAAATTGTGAATAATGTGAAATAAAATTAGTTATTATGTTGAGACGTGTGAAAGTTGAAATAAATTAGTTATTATTTTGGTATATGTGTATGATGTAAAATAATGTTAATTTTTTATTTTGAATTATGTATATAATATGAAATATAATTAATTTTTAATATTAAATTTTATAAGTGATGTGACATACCTGATTAAAATTAACCAAGTTAATTGTAAACAAGCTAAACAAATAGGCTTAATAGTCTGTATTTCAAGTAAAGTTCAAAAAATAGTTCTGAAGTTTGATCAACCATAACTTCCGCAACAAGGAAACTTGTCCAATAGTTATTCTATTATGAGATTTCAAGTTGTTTATAGAATTCTCGTAGAAAAATTAAGCAAGCTTGCTAAGGCATCATCTGTAGAGTTCAATCTAGAAATGCTCTGGTACCAAACCCATGACAGACATAAATCCCATCTATAGGCTTGGAAGCTACTTATCATATCAGTGACTGAACTGAAGTCATATTTCAAACATGGGTCAAGCAAGAGTGAACCATAGCCTAATCACTTAGCATCTGTTCTGCCAGTTCATCTTAAATCGGATAACAATTTCTATGACATATTAATTGAGCGAAGCCAACACAAGAAAATCTTACCAAATTGCTCAAAAATAGCCTTGCAATTTCTAAAGCTTTCATCTATTTTGGGAAACTTCATGATGATGCTATTGAATGATTTCATGGTACTTCCTCTTGCTGCTCTGTGACGCATAGCCTCAACCATCTTTGCCTCAAGCTTTGAAAATGGTAATTTATGGCTTGAAGAATCATTTTTCCTTAATGCAGCTCCCATTTCAAATCAATGAAATAAGGCATGCAAAATATAATCCAATCGTGTAACCTGGCAAAGACAAGAAAAGGTAAAGATGCATCAATGAGTCAAAGGGCACTGGCGCAAAGGTCAGAAGCACAAATAACAATAAAATAAGTAAAGAAAATGATATAACTGCTATACACCTTATATCATAATAAGAAAATAATAAACATAAAAAGAAAACAAAGGTGCATCTTCTGATTTGTTTCTTCCTCCAATAACAATCAAATGACACACTTGTCCTTATTATCATAGAAAAAGAGAGAGGGTGAGTGCATATAACATAAAAATATCTAAATGCCTAATAAAGCAGTACACAAATCTCGAAAAATGAACCACTTATTAACTATAAGCAAACAAGAAAAGAGTAAATAAGCATAAACTTCATACCATAGATAAACTATTAAGGAGGCAGGAATGTCAACAGCATGTGTTCTGCTATCGTCTCCATAAATTCACACATATCATATACCACTTACAAACTCTCGTTGAGTGAGCTAAAGTTGCAATAACTATCGGCATAGGTTTGAATTTGACCAGAATATGTGCACAGAGATGATGGCAGTGAGTGTTACAAATTATATTAAAAGGTAAAATAAACAATAGGTTTCCATGCCATTGTACAAGACTAAAAACCATAAGGATCACAAAAGTTTGAGGGGAGAGTTATCATCAACCCAAAATGCAAGCTAAATGTATTGTATTTAAAATTACCAAGAGAAACTATATAATTAAAAATAGAGATAATTACATACATGTCCTATTAAACTTACTATTTTACATATTATCCACTCATACTTGATAAATTACAGTGTGCATACTTTAATTACACTATACACACCAAAACTACAAAATATTACAATAGACACACCATGATTATGGCATGAAGATAATTTTTATATACTTTGTAGTATGTAAATGTAAATTATCAAGTATAAATGTGTAATATGTAAAAATAATAAGTTTATTGTACCATGTAGGCAATTATCTCTTAAAAATAATATTGCATTGTAAACACAAAGTTAACGATTTGGTCAAACTTAATTCAAGGACCCATATAGTTAGCTCATACCCACACATAGGTACAGTACTTAAACCTATAACTAGTAATTACAGAAACTAACTAAAATTAGGTTGGATAGAATCTGGAATTAAGTTATTCTGATACCATCCAATACATCTCTGTAGGGAGAAAGAAAATGATGAATATAAACAAAACAAAATAAAAAACATGAAGCAGCATGTGGGTGGAAGGGGTGGGCAAGAAAATGAAGTTTCTGGAGCAAAATTTTAAAAATTTTAAAGAAAAAACAAGAAAATAGAAAATTTATCAATGCAATATAGAAAGCTACTATTAAGGTGTCATCAATAGACTGCTGACTGACCACGTTTAGACTAAGACTAAAATTTTTAGTCAGCAGAAGCAACCTTGCAGACTAAAAAGACATCATCCTAAGAAACATCATAAGACTTGAAAATCATGAAAATGACTCCTTGCCCATCAACTATCTTGCAAATTTGTATAATACGATATGTAGCAGTTACCATCAAATTGTTAAAAGTCAGATTTGATTGTCCTGCTCTTTAGGAGTTTGTTCTATTTTTGGTGCTGTAAGTGGTTTGTTCTTAGCCTATTTCAAATGGATATTGCTTAATGAATTGTGTGGACTAAGAAAATAGAATTTTTTTCCCTTCCCTACCCATATAAGATGATAAGCAATTTTCCTATTAAAAAAAACACAAAAGATGATGAGAAATTTTAGTTAAAAAGAAACTACGATGTATTCAATATCACCGATAAAATTAAGGAAAATGAACAAACCAGACCGAATCCTATGCTGTTAACGAACATTTGATTCACCAACAGAAGCTGATAGCCCCTTTACAATAGAAGAGAACAGAAAAGGCTGAAATTCTGATGACTAATCAGGTCAAAGAGCGCAATTTTTTCACCTCGAAAACCATCGATCAGAAAAGGGGCTAAAGTTCTGATTATTAACCATGTCAAAGATCACCAATTTTTTCACCTCGAAAACCATCGATCAGAGAGGCAATAAACAATCGAACGAAGGTAGCACGCGAAATAATCTGATGGATACAGAGAGTCTCACCTTCCCTTTATTTTAATCCGATCTTTCCGATTCCTCGCAGACCTAACAAATATGCCGAAAGCACAGATCAGACAACGACAATCAAAGGAAACACCCTCACACCACAGATTACAGTTAAGCTCAAAACGAAGAAGATTATACAAGAAGAACCCTTGCATTCAACATAAAACCTAAACCTGAGTGAACAGATCAAATTACCTCCTCCTGTCAAGCTTTTCCTGCAAAGATTACGCGATTTAACAAACGTTTGGATCAAAATGAACACGAAAATGGAGATAATACTTTCATTCGGACTAGTCGAAAAGGTTAGGGATTTTGTCGTTGTTTTTATTCATCCCTGAGGCAGAGGATTATTGGAATGTGATTCACCATTAAATTTTTTGCTTTTGAGAAGTGATCTAATTTGTGCAATATATAAAAAATAATAACGAAATAATTTTATTTATATATTAATTATTCATCAAAATTTATTTATACATGCGCAATTTTATAATTTTTAATATTATAATAATAATATTTTATTAATATTATTATAATTAAATTATGATAATTTTAACTTTATGGCTGCTAGCGATAGCCACTAATAATAGCGGATGGCCGGATTATAACAGTAAAGTGTTGATAAAAATTTTGTAAAATGTTGATGAATTGACATCAACTATAAATGAAATATTTTATATATTTTATATATATATTATTTATTTTTAATAATTATAGTGATAAAAATGTTTAATAGACAAAAGTGTAATAAATTTGAAAAAGAAAATATATAAATTCAATCGTGAGGTGTAAAATTTTCTCAATAAAAAATAGTTTATTGTGTGGATATTTTCATAAATGTGAAATAAAAATTTAATTTTAATATTAAAATTTATATGAGAGTTTATATATATTAATTCTGAAGCCAAGTCGTTTTAGTTTTTTTAAGCTGCCGCCCAATCACTTTGGTTAACTAGTTTTTAAAACTTCTATCAAAAAGAAAAAAAATTGTTTTTTTAAACTACTATACTTCTTGTAAAACGCGAGGGTGATTCAATTATTCAAGTGAGGATGAGCTTCAATAAAAATAAATAAATTATACATGAGTTTTTTAATTTAGATTATATTATTATGTAAATATATATTTTCAAAATTTTAATACGTAAGTTTATGAGTTTGAGCTATTTTTTTATTTTTTTATTAATAAAATTTTTTAAGATTTATATTTTACCCATCTTTTTTCTCGTTTATCTCCTGTTCTCTCTCTCTCTGATGAGGCTGCTGGCAGAGGAGCGAGGTTGAGGGACACCAGCTCCATTTCTCTTTTCTCTCTTTTTCTCTCTCCTTGTTCTCTTTCTTTCATTGGCAAAGTGGCCACCTACCGACGAAGGAGAATAGGGAGAGGGGCCGCTGCCCCCTCATATCTCTTTCTCTATTTAGATTTTTGCACAAAGAAAGAGGGAGAGGGGAGCGATCGTCGGCTCCCTCTGCTAACCGCCTCTCCTACCCCTGCTCCGTCGCCAATAAATTTTATGAGTTTTAATATAATTATTAAATAATTTATTTTTTAATATTTTTATTAATAAATTTTTTAAAGATTCATAATCTACTTATCTTTTCTCTCGCTCATCCCTTCGTTCTCTCTCTGGCGAGACTGCTAGCAAAGGAGTGAAATTAAGGGACACCAGCCCTCTTTCTCTTTTCTCTTTTTTTCTCTTTCCCTGTTCTCTTTCTTCTACCGACGAAGTGGCCACCTGCAGACGAAAAGAAATAGGAAGAGGGGCCGCCAACCCCCTCCTATCTCTTTCTCTATCTAGGTTTTTGCACAGAGAAAGAGAGAAAGATGGAGAGGGAAGCGATCATAGGCTCCCTCTACTAGCGACCTCCTCTACCCTCACTCCGTCGCCAACGGCCCCGCCAAAGAGAGAGCGAGAGAGATGAGATCGAGGGGTAGAGGGGTAGATTAGAAATTTTAAAAGAAAATTAATAATAAAAGAGTTAAAAAAATAACTAATTTAATGATTATATGAAAACTCCATAACTGAGATATTCAAATATTAAAAACATAAAATTGAGTAATAATATGCTCTAAATTAAAAAATCTGACTATAATTTACTCAAAAAAAAGTGAGAATGAGCTGAAATCTAGATTGAAACTATTGATTTAAAACTTAAATTGTAATCAATCTAACGGCTATCTTGTTAAATCAAATTTCAATTTTGATCGATTTTTAATCACAACTTTATTATTTAAAAGCTACTATTTGAATAATATAGCTTTTCAAATTTTGCCCATAATTTATAAAATATAGCATAAAAAATTTATATTACTTGCCCAAAAAAAATCTCAAAAAATTCTCTTTTTTCTTCATCCCGACACCTGTTTATTTGTTATATAAAATCTTAATTATTATTGTTTCAAGCTCGATTCAAATTAATTTTTTTTAATTTAATCCCTAGTTTAATCCCTATTAACATAAAATATCAATATTAATTAAGACAACTGTTAAATCTTTTTCTATGTACGAATATATCTCTTGTTTAACCCTTCACAATCTCTATAATATTTTTTATTTTATTTTCTTAAATTATTATTATAGCTCAAATTCATTCTCTTAATTTAAGATTTTTTTAAAAAAAAAATATTTGAAATTATACCTGAAGGACTGAGAGTAATAGGGTGGGTATAGAATAGTAGAAATGAAATGAGGAATGGGTCTAAATTTCTCATAAATTTATTGTTTTATATCACCTGAAACTAGGGCCGGCAATTTTATTCGAAAATCAAAAATCGCTCGAAACTTGCTCGATAAAAAATTCAACTCGAAATCGATTCGAGTCATTTCGAGTCGAGTTTTGAGCTATTCAGTGTACTCGAAATTATTTCGAGTCGATTTCGAGTTTGGCTTAACTAGGTCGAAAAAAATCGAGCTGACTCAAAATAAGATTATTTATTAAATATTTTTATTATATTATAAAAGAGTGACACATTGAAAATTGAAAATGAAAATATTTTTTTTAGTTAAAAAGTAACTATTTTAAATGTGTTTTTTTATTATGTAATTTAAATTTATCCAAAAACTGAAATCTATTCAAAATCGATTCGAACTCGAGTTAAATCGAGTCGAGCTGACTCGACTCAAAATTTTTCGAGTTCGAGTTGATTTCGAGTCTCGTTAAAATTAAATATTTCAAGTTCGAGTGTACTAAAACTCGCTCGAACTTGGCTCGATGCCACCTCTAGCTGAAACAAATGTGTTGCCATTCCTTACCTCCAAATGAGAAATTTATGTGAAAGGCCTCAACAAAAAATATGAATACCTTCTAAAGAACGATAAATCTAGGAACTCATTTGTAATTTACCCAATAAAATTCCTTTTGACGGCCAGATCACGGTGGCTTCCACTGCAGAAGCTGCAGTCAAGTGGTCCCAGAGAGAACGATAAACTGCACTGCAGGCGCAACGTAATCGCACCCCCCTACCAATCAACAGCCATTTGACCGAGCAACGCTTCATATTGAGAAATATCACTTGCTCGTCCATATCATGAAAGAAATCACAGAAAGGTCCTCACGACTCTTTATAATCACGGGGCGTCAACTATTGCTCTCAGAGTGTGAGCAAAGTTGCTCATTTTTAACCCAATTTATTATTAAAAATAAAAAAAAAATTATTTAGAACGAGGCCATGCTAATGCTCCTTGGCCTTTTAGTTTATAATGATTATATTGTTTCTAATTTTTGAAGCTCAATGAAATATTAATTCAAAAGGATTTGAGTCAGGTCGACTTCGATCGAGTCGGAGCTCAGGTTTTCGAGTTTAATTCATTTACAATAAAAATAAAATAAAAAAATATTATATTTTTATGAATTAATTAATTATTTTAATATAAAAATTAGTATTTATAATATATATATTGTGAATTATAAATTTATAAAAATAAATTATAAAAATAAGAATATTATATACTATAATTTTTTTATATAATTTGTAAGAATATTTTATTAACTAATTATAATGATATTTTTTATTTAAATTTTTTTGAAAAAAATATTAGTCATAATATATTTTTATATAAATTATAAGGTTAAATTTTAAATAGGTTGAGTTGAAAGATGATTTATATTCAATTTATTTATTTGTAAATGAAATGAGTAAATGAAATGGATTAACGGTTGGATTTAATTGAATCAAAATTCGGATCTGTCAGATCATTCGAATCCGTTGACTGACAGTCAAGTTTATGCGGTCTCTCCGCGTCTCTCCAGCTTCTTTCTCTTCTTCTTTTTGAAGCTTCTCTTTCTCGGCCGGCGAAGCTTCAACGCAGCAAAAAACGCCGAATCCAATCCTGCGCGTCGATTCTCTGCGATTTGAAAATTAAAAAGAAAATCCTTCGTTTCCTTCGCCTTATTGGTTCCAGATTCACAGATTCAGAGAGAGGGAGTGGGTGGGGCTCTGGGACGATACTTCTAAAAATGTATCCAGGGCATTGTTTCTTGATGCGAATCGCAGCTTTTTTGCTCCTTGCGGGGCTAGCCATGGCCGCCCCCTTCATCTCAGGTTGATTTAGTTGGTTTATTAGTAATACAAGGGCTAATTTGTTGTTGAATTTCCCGTCGGTTCTGCTGTAGGTGGCGCTCTTCAGGGTTGTGGATCTACGGGTCGGAGTCTTCTGCAGACAGTAAAAAGTAAGTTTATTGTCCTTTCGATTACTGAAGCATGTTTTTCATAAGAAAAAATGCGCTTACCCCCTTTCTTTGTGCTCCGTAATCGATTATACCATCTGGAAATTCTTGTGGTTCTTTTGGTTTGAAAAGAGTACCATGGATTAGCCGGGTTTTGAGTGAATAATGGCATTTTTGGGGATCTGGTTTACCTTTTTGGTCTAATTTGTTATAGTTTGGTATCAGATTTCTACTTTTCCAGTGATTGTATTGATCCTAGTGAGCTAGTCTCCTAGAAATTTTCTGGATTTTTTTTGTGCCATTTCTTTAGCTTTCATGTTACTGAATATTTCTTTCAGCATTTCTGTATATTTCCATTCTATGTATTTTATCATTGTTTCCTTCTATGCCGTGATCTTCATTACAGTTCTTAGAATATTTTCTTCTTTATCGGATTTAATCTACAGATGTAAATTTAATTAGTTACAGAGATTAATGTGATTTGTGCTTATAAGGATAGGGTTGGAGTTTTAGTTACCCTTGGCTTTTTACCTTTGTGTTATAATGGGGACAGTATTTAAAACATCAGGAGGCTGTTCGTTTATGGGGTTATTTTTAATTGGGGAAAAATATAATCTTTTTTGATGTGATATTTTTGTTTTGAGATATGTGAAAAATCTAAAATAAAATTAATTTTATTTTGAAATATTTGTGGGATGTGAAATAAAGTTAACTTTAATATTAGAGTTTGTGTGAGATTTGAAATATTGTTAGTTTAATGTTAAATGCTGATTAATGCATTCCTTTCAATCAGCTAATTTGGTGGTTGTATCAAGTTTCAACAAGTAATGCGAATTTCGTGCCTTAAAGAAAAAGTTTTCCTTTATATTGGTGAATATTAAACTTGCTCTCTCACAGATGATAAAGTCTTGAAATAGATTATGAAATGGTAGAGAAATATGGCATGACATTTGTTTAGTTGCTTTGAATGATAACTGGTTTGGTCTCAGTCTCTTTCCAATATCTTATCTGAGCCCTACAGACCATGATGTGCTATGCAAATATTTTTCGGATCTACGGTGATCAAAATCATTGAAAGAGATCTATTTTTTTGAAGGATACTTTTGGGATTCTATGTTTTATTGTAGTATATAGAATTTCTTTGTGGTTAAGGTTAGGGTATGTGAAGGGACACCATGATTGCATGCATACGACCCTGTTTTTTGGTAGTTTATTATCGAATGTTGAGATGAACTCATGACATATTGATTCAATTTATGAAAATATCGTTGATTTTGGCTTGTTAGATTTGATTGAAAGATTCTTGATTTGCTCAATGTCAGTTAAAGATATAAATTTGAGTTGATTTAGAAGGTTACAGATTCGCTATTTTCTAAGTTGTTTTTTTTAATAATTTCTTATTGCATTATTTCATGTCACTAATTTCAATGGAAAGAGACCTTTAATCTGATTTGGAAGATTGCAGGTTTGCCATATTCGAAATAGATTTTATTTTTTTGTATATTTTCCTTACGCTTTGTTGCATGTTTCCTAATTTTAATATAATGGAAGAGGCTGCCTCTTAATGTGATAGTTAGGGTTTTATGAATCAAGTAAATTTAGGCATTATATGAACTTTTAAATCCTGCTAAAGGAAACGGTCAAGTCCTTTAGTGAAAATCTTTGAAACCAAATTATCAAGCGCGTAATATCGATCATCACCATATATTCTTTCTAACATTATATTCTACCGGTGAAATTTAACTAAATTAAAAATGTATGCATTTACATATTTAAATATAGTGGAAATTATGTATCACACTATATGTATCAAAAAGTACAGATTTTACACCATTTCTAACCTTATTTTTCACATTCAGCACCCTTACAGCGCTGAATCGAGCTCTTGTTGATTTTTTGCTCTAACAGAACCATATAATTAGTTCTGAATATTTTAAGAACTGGAACCGGCCCGTATTAATTAACCAAACTAACCTGATCTCGATGAGTGATAAAATATAAAACTCAAAAATAATTTTTACTAATTGCTTTAATTTAATTGTTTGACAATTCGATTCTATTATTTTTCATCGTCATTTCATGTTTTCATTCTATTTTCTCAGTGTGATTTCTCCTCAATCATTTTCTTTAAATTATTTCTATTCCTTTTTTTAATAATATCTAGTTTTATCATACATATTCTTTTTCTTTAAAATAAGCATTCTAAATTAGAATATTATTATCATAATATTTATTAAGAGATTTATGTTTCTTAAATTAAAAAAAAATTTATTGAACCTAAACACAACCTAGACTGGACCCGAACCGTTGTTCGGGTCTACGTCGGGTCCATGGGTTCATGGGTCGGATCTAGTTTCCACGGACTTGACTCGAGTCGGGTACATAATAAGTGCGGAACCGAACTGAACTGAACCGACCCATGTACGCTCCTACTTGGACGTTAAATCATCCACTACCTTGTAGTTACCTTTTTTTTTTTTTAATAAAACCTACCTTGTAGTTTCATTGACAAGAAGAATAACATTTTGTATTGCTACTCGTTAGAAGATTTCCAGCAAATGAATTTATTGGATCTTTTGCTCAGGTTGCCCTATTAGCTTTGAGTTCATGAACTACACGATCATCACAAGCAAGTGCAAGGGCCCCCGATATCTCGCCGATCCCTGTTGTTCTTCATTCAAAGAGTTCGCCTGCCCTTACACAGAGCAGATCAACGATCTCACCACTGACTGTGCTTCTTCCATGTTCAGTTATATAAACCTCTATGGGCATTATCCTGCAGGTCTTTTCGCTTCTGAATGCAGGGAAGGGAAGCAAGGGCTTGACTGTTCGACTTACCTCAACAGTACGGCAAATTCTACGACTAACTCGGCATATACGTATCACGGCATCTTCCCTCTGGCTGGTTTTCTGTCTGGGTTCCTTGCTGCAGTCCTCATTCATTGAATCTGTGGCCTCGAGCCCAAGTCTTCCCCAGACGACAAGATTGCCCATCAAGAAATTCTCTGGTTCATGACAAGATTCTCCAACTGCTGTGATTGTTGTATTTTTTGTGTTGAGGCTTCTCTCCTTTCTGTTTTGTTAGCTTGTTTATTAGTGCTGGTACATCTTGATTCAAACAAATGAAGTTTTTTTTTTTTTTTTTGAATTAAATACAAATGAAATTGCTGAAGGCTGAAGTCTTTTGGGCTTGTACTTACTGAATTTCTATGTGTGCGTTAGAATGTCATGCTATTTGTATACCTTGGATTTGCCATTTACCATCTTATATTTTATAACCTGTCTCCAAAGGTCTTATGTCGCTTTTGTTTTTGAAAAATTACATACATATCATTCTGAAAGATTGTATTTATATATTAATCACATTCAAAATTTATTTATGCTTGGCCCATACAATCTTAAGTCTTACTCAGCTATTAAGATTTAGACTCGTTAAGAATAAATAAAAAAATATTTAGAATAATTTATTTTTAGGCTGTCATTAGCTTAGTCTTATCTGCAAGCACCTTATCAGTTATGCTGCTACTGTAATTTGGTTATTATCTATTGCTATACATTGGTTGACTACCATAAACAACTACACTATCGGCCACAATCGATGCTTATGCCGCTAAACATTATTGGTAGCCTTCGTGGTCATTATCATTAGTGTTTGTGTTACGTTAATTATGGTAATATTAACGGAGTGTTACTGCTATTATATTAAAAATTATAAAATAGTAAATATGTAAATAAATTTTTAAAAATAATTAATATGTAAATATGATATTTTAGAGTAGTATGTATGTAATTATTCCTTTTTTGAATTTTGACCTGAATATTGTAATTTTTTTTATCTCATTGAAATTTGTGGTTGTGTTGTTCGACTTTGAGATCTTCTTTGATATTCTCTTTGGTATTCGTGTAAGTTTATTTTTCACGAAGTTAAGAGAACAGTACTGCTAAAATTTGATGATTCTATCAGGATTTGATTTTATTATTATTATTATTATTATTTTTTCGATGTAACGTCAGAATTTTATTATTATTGTATTAGAATGTGGAACTTCTTTCCGATCTCTCTCCCAAATTTGTTATTTACTCTTTTGGGATTTTGCTCTTGAAGCTGAATTTTGATAGCAGCTTGGGAAGTTGTCTTTATTAGGGAGAGAGATTTTTTTTTGGTAATTTATAAAAGATGTTTAATAAATTTTTTTTTATTTTTTGGTCTGAATAAAATATGAAATAAAATTAATTTTTTTAAAAAAAAATTATGTAAAATTTGAAATATTATATTTTAATATTTAAAATCATGTATGATGAGATATACAAGATGGGAAAGGCTGTATAAATAAATCAATTATGATTGAAGGATGCTCATTTTAGATAATGTGAAAGCCTAAAAAATTTAACCAGACATAAATTCAAATATTTTTTTAGCATTTTTAAAACTCAATAACAGTTAGAGAAATTAATTATTTAATTTAGTGACATATTTATATAATTTTATAAAAAATTATAAAATTACTTTTCTTACATATTATTTAAATGTCATTCAAAATTAAAATGATATTTAATTTGATATTATCTTTATGTTATATTCTGATATTTAAATATCACTTTTGAGTAATAATTTTATATATTATTACAATACTATTTACAAATATTATCTAATCAAATAACTATTTATTTTAGATAAAATTGGATCAAATACCTCCTAAGTAAGGGTCTTAATATAGAGCGAAGATTAAAAATCGATCGAAAATTGAATCGATTTTAGATCAAATTAAAATTGAGTCGACTAATGAGTTAAAAGTTCAGCTCGGTAATGATTTCGAGCCGGGGTAGGCTTGACTCGAGATCGACTCTAATTAAAATACATATTATATATATATGTATATAATATATAAAAATCGAGGCGAGCCTAGCCGGCTTGAGATCGGCTTAAAAATAATTGAGATTTTATTTTTTTGATCCGGCTCAAAAATAACTAGAAATCGGCTCAAAGTCGAACTCAATCGACTTTGAGTGGATTGAAATGTGATCGATCTGATTTCGAGCTGGTATTAGCTCTGCTCGAAATCAGATCAATAACAGCCCTACTCTTAAGTTCCCCTAAGTAACATCTGTTTCGTTGTGGCCCAAAAATCTCCTAAATTTCTGAAAAAATATTTTCATTAATATTTTATTTTTATTTAATATCATACATATAATTAAATATTAATTTTATTTTATATACTACACAAATTTTAATTTTAAAAATTAACTTTATTTCAGAATCTGCATATAATTTAATTAAAAAAATTAATTTTATTTTACATTCAGCACAATTTTTATAATTATTCAGAAAACTACCCTTAATAATAAAATATTTTTATTTCACATCATAATATTAAAATAATTTTAATTTTTTTTTAAACTTAAAATATTTTAAAAATATACTCAAACTAAATAGAAACTTAGAGATTACTCTAATCATAATTGGAAGAAGTGAAACAAAATTGATTTATTATTATTATTATTATTTTTATTTAAGGAGTTTGGCTCTATATTATCTTAATATTACAACATATTATATAAATATCATGACATCAATACATTATTTTTTGAGTTATAATTTTATAATTTTTTAAAATATTATTTAAAGATATTATAAAATCAAATAATTTATTTTTTTAGATATCATAATATAATATCAAAATAAAATTAAATTAATTTTTTTTTTAGTGATAATATAAATATTTAAATGGCATTATTATTCAGATAATATTCAAATTTAGATAACATTAAATCAAACACCCCAAAACTATAATGAACTAAGAGGATAACAATCAATATGAAAAAAATATTTTTTTTTTCCTTTAAACTCAAAAAATAATAAAAAAAATTTTAATCTCCAAAGAAGTGAGATCGCAGCACTCTGCAGATAATTGCTGATATAATGAGGAGAAATGGAGATCAAACAGAGATTTCATGGGAGAGGGGTGATATCGTTGTGCTTCTCCTTCTTCAGCAGCGAACCTTGCAGCCCCCTTTCATCCCAGTTCTCCACAATCTGCCTGAGGATCTCCTCCTCCTCCAGCGTCATCTCCTCCATAGCCTTCTCGAGCTGAGCGATCAGCTCAGGATCAAACGCATCATCCTCGTGAATCTCCTCCTCCTCCTCCTCCTCCTCCTCTCCTTCTCCTCTTCTCGAATCGGCCGCCGAAGCTTGGCCTCCTTGTAGCAGCCAATCCCTCAGGCTCCCCGTCCTGATGAGCTCCATTGCCGGCCCCTTCCGAGCTGCAAGCTCCCTCGCCATGGCCTTCCTCCTCCACCCCTTCTCTCTGTCTTCTGTTGAATATCACAAATCTAATTTTCATCAGTTAAATTCTAATACATGTTTGATGTTACTGTGCCCCTATGTCTTGTTATTGAAAAAAATTAGAAGAGTGGATGGAGAGCTTGAGCACTTGAGTTCAAGTTACACCTACATCGCTTTGAATGTTTGATTGAATCTTCACTTGAATGTTTTACTCACTTTTAGAATAGTTGAGAACGAAGGTGATTGTTGGGAGTAATTAGAGAGTACAATGAGCTAAGAGAAATGACCCAACAACCCTCATCTCCTTATATAATGAGTATTCCAAGGGCTAGAAAAATAGAATGAAAAAGACCTGGAGATCGACCAGCTAACCGTTGGAGAATCAAAACAGGCCAACAGTCGGCTCCAAGGTCAACCTCAGGTCGACCAAACTATGAAATATAAAATTAGATTGGCTATATATTGCTAGCTTTTAATATAATAATATTGAATCAAACAAATAGTTTAGAAATAATAAAACAATTCGCAGCTGAAGAAGACAAAGAGTGATCGTTGGGTGATATCTTAAAAGAGCAAAGTGTGCTTCCCAATAATCTTTTAGGCCAGATGATGAGTGATGAGAATATTATAGAAATAAATTGTACATCATAAATCATGAGATTGATGATGAGAAACTTCATTATTGAGTGTCCTTGAAAATGAGTTGTACTGAGATAAATGATTTTCTAAGAAATACTTAAGTCATATAGTTCATGTAGTTTCTTAAAATTAAAGCAAGCAATACCGCTGCATTTGAATCACAGAATATTACAATAAGGTATTAAAGTCGATCTTCCACAGTACAATATGGTTTGAGGACGAATCAGGTGAAAGTTAGTGGGCCTGTGATGAGTCGTGTCTGAAAAGAATGGGGAGTGATTGATAGGTGATATCCTAAAAAAGAAAATCGATGGTGCATGGTGCAGCTCCTAGCAGATTTCCAGATCTATTGAGTGGTGAGAGGAGCAAAAAAATGAATCGTAAAAAAAATGAATCGTACTATATCAGAAAAAGAGGAGAGTTCCTGAGCTATATAAGTAAATAGCGTGATTCCAACTAGTAGAGATATCTTTTGAGACTAAATTATAATGTTGATGATGAAAAATTTTATAATTAAGGGTGCTTGAGCGGGAATAGTACTGGGATAAGTGGCCTCTTAAGAAGTACTCAAACCATGAAATTTTCAAAAATAAAATCAGACAATGCATCTACATTTGAATCACGAGATATTATGAATAACATAGACATTACTCCAATAATCGATGCAAAATAGAACATCACGTCACAAAGTTGTGAAAATAGAACATTGCAATGAGTACAGAGAATACATGAAGTGTTCATTAAAGTTCATATGATATTCCGAAATAGATACAAGGTCTTGAAGACACTCTTTTATTTACTCTTTTCTATAACTGCACATGATATAGAGATTTTGAGATGTTAGGATTTTTTTAGGCTGCTATAAGAGAATGACACCATTAAAATAGACAAAGGCTTGAGAATTATTTGATCTTCCTTACAAGATCAGCTCACACAATCACCCAAGAAGGTCTCCTTGAGATGAATCAAAGGCAAAAATTGATTATTTATACAGAAAACAAGGAAACTAGAAAGAAGATATAAATATATATATATATATGAGGTTTTTATCTAATAAATATATCAATGAAAATTTATTTTAAATTATAATTCACTAGATTATTCAGTATGTTCACCTGTAGTACTTTCTTTTTTGACATGTTCCTCACGCTTGGAGCTCCCAGCACTCGAACTCGAACTCTTTGAATGGCCTTCTTCAACCTCGTCTTCCAAACCGGCCATCAACTCCCGCGCGTCGATCGTCTCCATCTTCTTCCTCTTCCCTTCGAGCCCATAGTCCCCTCGCACCGGAGCCGCCGCTGAATTGGAGAGCCTGCCTCTGGATTCTGCATTGCAGGTGGGAGATGATTGTTTAGATCTGCAGAAAATCGCTAACAATTGGTCTGCTTCTGGTTTGGGAATTTGAATTTCTTCATAGCCGTTATTTGCTGCTTTGTTCTGCAGAAGCTTCAGCTCTTCTTCTCTGAAGCTTTCATACTTTTCCAAGCTTTTGGAAGAGAAACACCCCATCTCACCCAAATCTACATCAACAAAAAAAACAAATGAATCTAAAATTAACATTGAATATATTCTCAATCACAAATACATGATCACAGCTATAGATAAGAGAAATATTATGATGAAATAAGTGAATTTATGGGAGAAAATTGATCAATTTGGAGATAATTTGCAGCATACCTTGTGAATAGAATCATCAAACTCTCCCTCCTTTCTCTTCCTCAGCTGAAAACTACAAAAGCATGCTCCCACTAGGCCTTTTTTTTTATATTTCTCCTCTAAAAAAGACAAATTTTATTTGACCAATTTATTCATTTAAAATGAGATATCTGCAGTACTATTATGAACTTCAGAAATTTATAAGGGGAATAGTAGGGAAGGGATGAATGAAGTTGAATAGAGAGAGTCTGCCTTAGACACAAAATCATTTTTCGAGTAATTTAGACGTTTTATTATATCTAAATTACTATTTGTTTGGCATAATATTATTATATAAAAAAAAATTAATCTGATATTAGCGCCCTCCACTATAATTGTGATATTTAAGGTGTTATTTTAAAGCGAGTCTCGTAATTCATTATACTGCTATTTAATTCATCAAATTAAATAATTATTTTCTCTAAATAACATAACATAATATCACAATAATTGTCTCATATAATTTATTTTATTTTTAAGTTAAATTAAAATTAATTTGTGAGATTTTAATTTCTGCAACTATATTTGCCTTATTAATCTGTTCGAGGAATATTTTCATAAACTCATGTATATATAACTAACGGTACATTCATCGTTAAAGAAGATTCAAAAAAAAGTGACAGAACTATTCAATATTCATCATTTCACAAAAATTTAACCTGGATGAAAGGACTAAATTGAAAATTAAAATATTACTTGAAGGACCAAACGTACAATTTTTTTAAATTATTACGGATAATTATGTACATAACACTCCATATTACCATAATTACGTGTATCACACCCAATTTCAAAAAACTACACTACAGCTTTAGAACAAGTGTGTGGGGTGTAAGAAAAGTGGATGTAGTGTAATTTTTAGGTGTATGACGTATAATTTTTAAAAAGAAAAGTTTGATATGTAAATATGGTGATATGAAGTGTTATGTATGTAAATATCCCAAATTATTAATGCATAACATTACCATATAAGTAATCTTAAATGAAATTTTAAAAACCTAAAAGCATATGCTTAATGCATATATGATTTATTGAGTTGATTTGGAGATATATGAAATTTTTTTTAGGTCATAAACTCTCAAATGATTCTTCGAAGATAATTTCCAGAGCTAAATCTACTGTGAAATTTGATTGAAACCTAAAACTCGCATATATTTTAGATGATTTGAAATTAATTTGATTTTTTTACTTGAAGTTAATTCCTTCAAAATAAAATCTATTTAATATAAGAATAAGACTTTTACGTGGAAACTACATAAACGGGTAAGCCATGGCACCCTAGATTTCGCTGGAGGAAGAGTTTTATAGAGGGGTTAGGTTTACATTAAAAATGATCATTCCAATAAAAGAGAGCTCCCCTTTAACAGTAAACGAGAGTTTATAGTCACAAAAACTGTTGTTATTTATCACATTAGGAATATAGTTCATTCTATTAAGTACGGCCAAGAGATGGCTCTGAAGCTTGCATTGATGGCCCAATTGACTCGATTGTATGGGAAGTACAACTTGCTCATTCCTCTTTAAGATAGCATGGGAGTCAACGACTTGTACTTGCGTGTTGTCATTTGCCAAACAGTTCGGGTTAAAGCGTTCGACATGCAGTCATTGACAAGGGTCTTTCGGCTACCACGCTGCTACGTGAGAGCCGTCTGCCCTCCCTAAGTGTGTATGCTTTACGTGTACGCTTCAAATGCATCAGTGGGGTCAAATTTGGTATGTGCTTAAATTATATATATATATATGTCATATAGTCCCGAGTTAGACATCAAATTGCTTCGATTTGCATTATCCGGAAGATACCTTCTCTATATCAAAAAG
>JAEMOT010000748.1:144810-176567 GCA_019297695.1 Apostasia ramifera
AAAATTAATCAAATTTAATAATTAAATAATATAAATTAAATATTTAATAAAATAATTATAGCTATTTTAATTTTAATTTAATATTAATTAAGATTAAATATTTTAATTAATTCTAATTTCGTTCAACTTATAATAAAAATTTTAATTCATAATTACAAATTAATTCAAGTAAATTAAAGTAAAATTTAAAATTTTTGACTTTAAATTTATTTTTAATTTTAAAAATAAAATATCAGCAAAAATAAAATAAATATTTAAAATCTAATAAAATAAATTTAATTTTTGAAATTTATATTTTAAAAAATAGTTTTTTACTGTAAAAATATGTTTACTATACACTATTATTATGAATCAAAATAATAAATTATTAAAATTAAAAGAAGGGACTAGTGGAGAGAGTGAAAAGAGAAAAAGGAGGCGAGAAGGGCGGCGGGAGAGAGCAGAGAGACAGAAAGATAAAAATAAATAAAAATAATATTATTTATAAAAATAAAATAAAAATAAAAATAATTTTTTAATAATAATTTAAATAAATATAAAAAATAAAATAAAATTTAAATATNAGAAGGCTGGGGGTGGCGAGTGAGAGAGAGAGAGAGGAGAGAGGGAGGCGGTGGGGAAAAATTATTAGATTCGGACGGTGCACCGTTCGGATGCCCAATCAGAAGGCGCCATGTGTGTCCGGACCTAGCTGTATGGCACACGTGGCGCCCTCTAATTGAGTTTCAAACGATACGCCGTCCGAACCCAATAACTTCTCAGCGGTGGGAGGCAAGAGAGAGAAAAAGCTTGAGAGCATATTTTTTTAATGAAAAATTAAAAATAGATAATAAAAGATAAAATTGAAATTTTAAATTTTAAATGAGAGTAAAATTGAAAAGCCACAATTTCAGCAGCTTGATATCATCTTTAATAAGTATAGTATAAAATAGAAGGGAGGTGCTATCCACTTCTATTATAATTAGAGGTGACAATATATATGACCTGATCCGTGAATTCGATCCGAACCCGACTCATAAATTTTTAATATGAGTCATGAATTTTGACCCGTTTATTAAAAGAGACCGGTTCGAGTTGGGCATAATCGGATCGGGTAGGGTTCAGATTGGGCATTTATCAAAAAATACTCTATGAACGGGTCTTGTCGACCTGCCAACCCAACCCATTTATTAATCGGGTCAGAGTCGGGTTCGGGTCATGGATTTTGACCTATTTAATAAATGGGCTGTTTCGGGTTTAGGCTATTCGGGTTGAGTCAAATTTGAGTTCGATCCGAACCCGATCTGCCGACCCATTTTGCCGCCCTATATTATATGCTTCCTACGTGGTTTAATTTGTAGAGATCTTCAAATATCCCTTTCATTACAGGCTAAATGCCTTGATATGACTTTGCCTTTCTATTTCAATTATTGTCTAAATCATTCATTAATCTAAAGTAAGTAGAAGTTAATTATTAGGGCAAATTATTTATAGGTCTTTATAATTTACAAATAATTAAACTTTAGTTTATTTTAAAAAAAAAATATTTTGGCATCTAGAATTTAAAATAAAGACCTAAAAGGAAAGTGAAATAGAGACCTAATAAGTCCTTATAATTTTAATTAGGAACATATGTAAAAGATTAAGAAAAATACATATTATTATGTAATTATTGGTAAATAGTAGGAACCTATCGGTAATTTGCCCTAATTATTGTACTTATCTGATCTTTGATAACTATAATTAGTAATCAATTCATTTAGTTGAACAAAAGAAGGGGATAGATCAAAAATGGCTTGAATTTTAATCCTCCAAAATTGACTTGGTTATTTATTGCTAGCAAAATTACTTTTTTGTAAATTAATACATTATTTATAATTAGAGTTGTTTGATTCAATGCCATTTTTATGTTCTTTTTTATTTAAATGTTAATATTATCTTGATATTTATGCTACTATATATATATAAATTATTATTTATTTAATTTAATATTATTGTATTAAAAGATAATAATAGAAAATTAATCCAACGTTACGCTCTCAACTATAATTAGGGTGATATCTCATGTGACATCTAAATATCATTATAAGGTAACAGTCATGTAACCTTTTTTTATAATATTATTTAAACTCACGACAAAGTATTATTATTGATCATCCAAGCTCGACAAACACGTTCATGCTTAATTATTTACACTCGACATTCCTCAAGCATAACTATGTTCTAACTCGTCCATTTCCAACATGTTCATGAGATATCGAAAGGTCAGCCATGCAATAACTTGCCATAATACGAGCAAGATAGACCAGATGTTCTTAGATAACATAATTTGAAAATATAAAACTTGTATTACTATTCTTTTTGAATAAAGAAAACCATTACGACATCTGTTGTATTAGAAGTACACGAATGACATATCTAAGGTGCATGGGTATTTCAATACTTAGTGGCCACTGAAATGTATATTTCATGAAGTATCGTTACTCTTTAGCTATAACATGACGGTAAAAGGAATGGAGAGAGAGAGAGAGAATTTTGGTGTAAACTTAGAAACCTTAGAAAAATAAAAATTACGAATATCAAAAGTCAGGTACATAATTTTAATTTTGTTGAAATATTTCTTGAAACAGAATATTAGTAGTAAGTCATTGTGACTATTTTTTCGTGTTTTTATAGCAGTTATTAACTTGTAATTTAGCTAATTCTAGTTGAAAGATTACCGCTACCTCGAGCTTGACCTAAAATTCTGCAATCATACACGAAATCTTCGAGCGACAGCCAATTTAATTTGCACGTAGTTTTTGATAATCTCGATTCTCAAAGGATGTATGCTGCAAATGATGCAATTTAAATATCTATTATGTAGATGTCATAATATCTTGAAAAAATGTATGCAAAAATCTCCAAAATAAATATTAATTTAAAAACAAACATAAAAATAATTTATTTATACGACATTTACATATATATATATATATATATATCATTTTAAAAATTTGTATTTATCCACCATTCAAATTTTTAGCTTACTTATATACAACTTTCTTAATTTTTTATTTACACTCATACCACTTAAATAATAAAATAATTATAAAAACATTAACTATGAAAAATTTTAAAAAATAACACAATAACAACAACCAAGCTTTAATCCCACTAGATAAAATCGACTATATAAATCCTTTATTTTCATTGCGTCTTACTAATTAGTAAATTCTTATTTAAGTCTAAATAATTAAGATCATTCAAAAAAAAAATATAAGTAAATTAAAAAACTTGAATGATGTGCAAGTAAATATAATTTTTAAAATAATATATACATAAAAATTCTTTTATAATGTATGTGAAATCCCTACAATTGTCCATAAATACTACTTAAAAACAACACATGCACATACAAAAAATGAATGCATAAATGACACAACACATGAACATCACATGGAAATATTATGTAAAATTCTTCCTTAAAAACAAAGCAAACAATATCAAAGACATATATTATGTCAATAACACTTAGCTTCACAATGATTAATCAAAGAATTACTATTTTTGAGTAATTATTTTGAGAGTTTATGTAGAATATGATAAAAAAATTTAAATCTTTTAAACCTTTCTGACAAAAAGATGATAGAATTAAAACCAAAATTGCTGTGAAACAAGACTAAAAATTAACCCTATATTCCTTCTAAACACTTAAGTATGTCTACCTGCATTTACAGATCACCTCAGTTTCTGTGGGTAATAAAACAAAGAACTAAAGTTAGTCGCAGAATGAGGGCTGAAAACAAGAGGCCTTGGCCACAGAGATGCAGGCAATGCCAGAGAGCTTCCTCTGTTGACTGCATTCTCCTTGTTCAACAGCTGCATGTGTAATGGGAAGTAAGGGATGACCGGAAAGGATGCCCGCGGCAAGGTAGCCGTTGACACGATATCATCATTCTCAGTGTCGTCGATCACCATAATCTCCTTTGGTTTGTAGCCTTTGTTGTTCGTTAATGGAGCTTGACTCTGAACTAGAGAGGAAGGAGGAGCTGGAGGTTGGGTGTTTGGATGATGGGCAGAATCCTCCGAGTGAATCACCATCAAGTTCTTACCCATCAATCGAAGAATCGAATTGGAGCTAGATTTTGCTGAGACTGAGGATGATTCCTTAACTGGAATTACTACTGATTCTGAGTTGGAACTTGGGTGGGAATCCAATGAAGAGAGGGTCTGCTTCATGGAATAACCTCTGAAGTTTTTCAGCTTCGCAGTTGGCATCGAGCAGCAGCAAGGCTGATAGTCAGGCAGCTGCTTGTGCTTCTTCTCAGTTGGACCGATACGAAATCCATCAGAGGTTGGAGGCTTTAAGGGTATTGAAGAGCTTTCTCTCTGCCTAGAAGGAATGGGATCCCCATTACTGGTTAAACAGACACTTGACTCTATACCTCTGCAGATCAGTTCAGCTGGTGTTTGCTTCTCTTTCTTATGAAACACCAATTCCTCCATAAGCACTTGATTTTCCCGTTTCCGAGGGGTTAAGCTTGTTTTATGATTTTCATCCGACACAAGACCTTGGCCTTCATTATTTACAGATTTAGAAGCTACAGAGCTACCATCATCAGCCTTCTCCAAGAAATCACTAGCTATAATCGAATTTTCCACTTCAAATTCAGAAGCATTTTGTTCGGAGACTCGGCAGTGGCTGCTCACCGTATTGGTAACCTCTTCCGGAACCGATATTTCTTTAGACAAAAACTCTCTCTTCCTCTTTCCCATTCCGAGAAGAGATCGGTGTTTCCCGAGCTTTTTTGTGCCGGAATTTAACGTTGCGCTTCTTGTTGACGAGCCCAAAGCCACCGATTCACTTGAAAGTTTCGGTGGAACAGCATTAGATAAAGTAACTTTTAGCGGCAGAGAACGTTTCTTCTGATTCTCTGTGATTTTAACAGAATTGGATTCGAAATCCGTTGTCATGGTTTCGACTGATTCGGACAATTTCACCAAATTTCTGACCTTTTTGGGTAAATCTGAGCGTTTAGAGCAAGGCCATCTCTGAAGAGCTGCAAATCCATACCTTCCAATTTGCTCCTGTTCACCTGATAACTGAACTGGCCGTCTAACAACATCGCGATCAAATTCTTCATGAAGTGAAACTTCTTTTGTTGCTTGGATCTGAAAATCAAATTATACAGTTTCATATCGATCTTAGGTCGGATAAAATAATAGAGAACAAGGAAGAAAAGAAACACAATTTTTCATAGCAACAAAATTTTTTGCTTCGGTCAATTTTTATAATGGATTATAGGACAATCAATTTAGAAGTTGATCTTATATTTCAACGGTTACTTCAAAATTTTAATATAAATTTATGTTTTGGAACAGAAAACAAATTCAAGAAAAGGGGGGGGAATTAAGTCACAAGTAGGAAAAAAGTCTTCACTCCAACACCTTGCAAAGCAGATCTTTTCACAAAATAAAACAAATACTTAAGAATAGCAAATTCAGATGTACAAAATGATGAGCGAAGATTGAAAAGAGGGTGAGGCGAATTACTGACAAATCACAATAGTTTGGCGCTTTAATGAACTAGTCCACGTTTTTAAAACTCAGGGTTAAGTCCTTATAGTTTTATTTTGTTCCAAAGGTCAACAATTTCCATTTGTTTTACAACTAAATTACTTTTGATCATTTTTATGTACAAGAAATACCCCTCTTTATGCCTTTTCCAACTCTTTCTCTACAGGGAATGGTCGTTGAACAGGCCAGAAGAAAGAGACAGGCAGCCACCACCAGCCATTTCATCGCTCTCTTCTTTCAGCAAGCTTCATGGGACAACCGAGGAGGCGGACGACCAATCTACCAACAACAGCGCCAGATCTTCCAAAGTGAGCGAGAGAGATGGAGGGATATATTTCAATGGCACCGCTGGATCTACCATGACAAGCAAGCTAAAGTGGTTTACGCGCAATCCATTCAACATTATTTCTGACCAATTTTGAGGCCCCACTCTCCACCACCTCTTCTTCCAACCCGTCACCATTGGTCTTCTCTTTCTTTCTCTTTCACTCTCCTCATGTAATATAAACAACCACAGCCACCACAGCCGACCATGGCATTCATCAATGCATAATGAGGGATGGAGAGAGGGGGAGGGAGAGAGCCACAGGTTGGTTTTGTGCAACATCCCTGTGACACAGATGTAAATGTATTGTCCACTTTGACTTTAGGAACAATGTGACTTGAATACTTTCTAGAAAATCACTTATCCTAAGATTACTCTAACTTAAGCACATTTAATTACGAAGTTCTTTTCACCAGTCTCACAAATTTTTCTCCAAAAGATGACTCTACATATTGGAATTACGATATTTACTTACATAACACATGAGCTCCGTTCACTCAAACTTAAAAATAAATTCTATAAAACAGTTATAAAACCAATAGTATTATATGGTACTGCATGTTGCCCTACAAAGTAAAAATATATAAGTAAAATAAGTATCGCAAAAATGAGAATATTAATATAGATGAATAGATATACATGAAAGAATAGAATAAGATATGAATATGTCTGCAAGAAGGTTGACATAGCCTCAATTGAGGATAAACTCGGCGAGAGTCGGTTTAGATAGTTTAGATATATAAATCGTAAACTGATGGAAGCTCTAATAAGGAGAGTTGAGTTATTAGATTTTACCTGTGTTAAAAAAGAACGAGAAAGACCAAATAGAACATGATAAAAAACTATCAAAAAAGATCTCACATATTTGAAAATAAATGTGGACTTGCTATTTGATAGAGTGCAATGAAAACAAAGATTCATATAGCTGATTCCACCTAATGGGATAAAGGTTTGATTGTTGTTGTTGTAGCACATGAACTCTATCCATTTCTAAGGTGGGACAATTCATTCTTGTGTCTCTCTCACCACTTACTGAGCCTAGAAGTCTATCAAGAGCCGCATCTTACACCAATAATTCCTTTCTTTTAGGATATTACCTCTCGATTACTCCTCATCTTCTTCTACCACGAGTCATTATAGGCTACCAACTTCTGTCTAGTTCATCCTCAAATCACATCATACAGTGGGAGATCAGCTCTGATACCATATTGTAATATCACATGACCGAAATGCAAAGGTATACCTGTTTTGCTATAGAAAACCGTGTGACCTGAGTATTTCCCAATATATCACCCTACCTTAGAGCTTGTCTATCTCAAACATGCTTAACTACAAAATTCTCGTCACTAGCCTTATAACTTTGCATCCTCAATCTCACCACAAGTAGCTTCTCCAATTCTATGGATCTCCATTAGCAAACAAGCCGCCCTCAAATCCTTGAACCTCAGATGACAAATTCTTTGAATCTCTTATCAATCTCTATTGTTTGTACCTTTTTATCTACAATCTCCATGGAAAAATCATGGGTTCTATTTCTAAACATGAGGAGGACAAAAAGGGGACTTCGAAGGGGAAAGAGAGAGGGAGGAAAGAGAGAGAGACGATCATTGGAGAAGGGCAGTGGTGTGGTGGCAGCACCGGGAAAGAAAGGAGGGACAAGTGGGCAACGTACCAAGAGAAATAAAGAGAGAGAAAGAGATAAAAGGGATATTGGGTATTTCATCAAAATTTTACAAGTATTTGATCAATTATACAGGAAAAAGATGAAAGGACCGGAGAGTTATATTGTTCCCAGTTTTTGAAAATGTGGATCAGTTCATTAGTAGGATCGGACTGTTGAGACATGCTAGTAATTTACTGAAAAAAAATAACAAAGTAAATAACTCCCTCTTTGATTGCAGCACTTAAATGCAAGAAAAAGAGAATCAGGTGCAGTTCACATATCTCTAAGAGCTAAACAATCCTGAATTCGTACTAATACACCTCTAGTTACAAAGATTAATATACATCAAGCCTACAATCACATATCGTTAATAAACAAATAGCCATATTCAATGCAGCATACCTCATCATTGAACAGATTCAAGGAACATAGTTTCTTCTTCTTCCATTTCAGCTTCATTTTCTTTGAATATTTGGCAACCAAAACTTTATTTTTTTTGTCAGCTTTTGCATTCTTCGCAGTCCTCGATTCTTCCATTGATATTACTCGAGGTGCATCATCGAACTTGGATAATATTCGAAGCTTAATTCCATTAGAATCAACATATACGGCCCCTTCATTCTTGTTGTCATTTCTAGTAGTCACTTGTGGCAACTTAGGATTAGCCTCAATAATCGGCATAGCAGTGGTGATATCTTTAGCCCAGCTAGTTCCATTCCTCCTATCAAGATCTTCAAGAGTGCAGCGGGGAGCCATTGCATATATATCCTCCATTAGCCTTTTCTTCCTAGGCTTTACCTTGAGCTTTGGGATTTTGTCTACCAGCATATTAGCATCAGACTCCATAGCAAGACATTGATCCATATGAGCATTCAAAGTAGTGTTTGAGGTGGAAGAAAATGTCTTGCAGACGGGGCAAACATTTGATGCCATGACATCTGAAACTATAGTAGAAGCAGATATTATATCTTCTACTGTCCTCAAGTTATCAACAGCTTCCGGTTCCCTAAATTTGGCTGAGTTTCTCTCAATGGCATAATGGGTAGTTACTGTTGAGCTCAATTTGCAATCATCATGAACAAATTTATCGTTCTTATCTTCATTACATATCAAGCATGGACCTTCAGCACTAACCAAACTGTTTGAAACCACATCGTCTGAGGAAGAAGACAATTCAGCTTGGTTTGAGTAAGGTTCTCCATGGAGTTGATATGATGAGATCTTCTCAGTTGTTGCTGCTGGCTTTTCGCAAGTGATCTTGGCTCTCACGGAACTGGACCGTTCGAAAGGTGGAAGTAAATCGCAAATGCCATGCTTTACACAAAGCTCCACTAAATGACGAGGAAATGGCCAGTTGCTGCAGCAATCTTTATTTCTTGATGAGAACACGTAATCTCTGCAAGCAAACCAAGAACTTCAAAACTTATAACAGCCAAATTGAAAGCCTTTAGGATCATAACCACACTTTTGAGTTCTAAATATAAAAATCCACAACTCTAACACTCAATGCATGCATAACAATGAGGTTATATTTCTTGAATTCAAACTTGGAACTTCTAAGACAACGAGTCAAGAAAACTATTTTACCAAGGCCCAAGGTTCTTTTTCTTTATTTCTTTTCTAGCAGAGCACAATTTCATTCAGTGCAAAAACTATGCATAAGGCGCATTTTTGAGGCACTAAAACAAAACAATACTACTACGGAATGTACATGCTGCAACTAAAAGTAGTGAAATCTTAAAAATATTAATCTGAGAAGAGCAACCAGATATATTCCACGGAACTACACACATAAGAATGAATAGGAAATGCGAAATCCCACAATGAAAGGCACTACCAGCAGCAAATACAAAATTTACAACAAAAGCCAAATTTTAAACAGATTAAATCGGTAATCTAAAGGTGTTTGAACCAAAAAAGTTTTCAAGAGAGAGATAGAACTATAGAGACGTGTCGCAAGAAGAAAAAAACTTCAACATGAGCGTAGTTCAAGAGAACCTGAGCAGCACATAAAGAAACAACTTAAGAAAAAGGCAAAAATATGTAGCTCTGATGGAACAAACAAGAGAAACCAAGATCTGCAATTTGTATAGGCCAATAGCCATACTAAAAAAGGAAAGAGACTCCAAAAACTTCGGATGTCAACAAGCTGACCAAACAAGAACGTCAAAGAAATTCTCAAGCCGGATCTAGTACCTAAATAAGACTAATAGTCTGAAAGCTGTTACCTTATGGAGAAATTGGAACTCTGTGGTTCAAGAAGGCCAACTGCTGCTGGATTTGCCCCCTCCTGAAGGGATAGGTGGTCAGAATCCCTTTCATCAGCTCTGGATCGTGAAACTTTTGAGGAGGAGCATGAAGGATCTGAAGGATTTTCAGTAGATAACATCTGAAAAAGATTTTAGCCCAGGAGCAGCACTGAAAATGAGCTCTTTCTTCTGATGTTCCAGCATAACAAAAGGATTTTAGCTCAAAAAAAAGCCCTCAAGAATTCAGAGAAAAGACCCAAATCTCCATTCAGTGTTATCTTTGACTCAACTGATGGTGCCTGCAAGATGAGAACGAGAAGATTTTGCAGAGATCATTTAGAACATTATTGATTTCATGAACAGAAGAGAATGAACCCTCGGAAAGCAGAGAACAAGCAAAGCTCAATACAAAGCCAAGATGATGGGGCATGGTGAGAAGCTTCTGGAACACATGATTTTATGTGGACAAAAAGGTCAACAACATAAAGGCCGATTATAGAGAGCTCTTGGAAGTAGTCTAGATAGTTGCTCAGAGAGCGAAGAAGGTGGAACATGGAAAATGGAAAATGAAACCATTCATATTTTATGAGGGGAACGAAAGCAAAAGGGGAAAGCTCTTCGAATGAGAGAGGAATCAAAGGATTGGGAATTAGATACCAACAATAAGAAGAGAATGAATCGTTTTCAGGCTAAGAAATTAAGAAAATCTAACGCAAACCCTCCGTTTGATCGCAAAATCGCATTCTGCGGCGAGGGTGAGAAACAACGAAGGGGCAAGGGGAAGAGGAGAAATTTTGTACAGAAATCACAAAGAATAAAACTACAAAATCCCTCTCACGAAGAGCTCCTCATAAGAAAAAAAATCTACAAGATGGGGAAAAATCACAAACCCAATAAGCTGGAAGACGAGATCTTCATGTTTTTGAGGAAATCAAGGCTTACTCGTTAATGGGCTCCCGACTATACCAAAGCTTCTTCAAGCGATCAAGGGCAGAACATGAAGCTTTCAGTAGAATCCAAATAAGAGAGACGATGGAAGACGAAGAGAAGTGTTGTTCTTTTTTATCGTCAGGAAAAAGAAAAGACACCACCACCCACTCACAAATCAGGTTCTACGCCTAAAAGCAACTCAGACCAATTACAAGCAGCGGATGATGAGGGATAGGGGAGAGAGAAAGTGGGCAAAAATAATCTCTCCCTCTCTCTCTCTCTCTCTCTCTCTCTCTCTCTCTCTCTGAGAAAGTGTGCAAAAATAATCTCTCTCTCTCTCTCTCTCTCTCTCTCTCTCACACTGTAGTGAAATATGCGGCATCGTAAATTACGGAAATGCCCCTTCCTTCAATTTAAATTCACATGAAGTACTGCTAATGTTTAATGGAAAAAATTATGTTCTGCTCAATAATTGATCAACAGCAGTTGTTTGTCTCATATATATAAAAAAAAACAGTTGTGAAATTACTTTTAATTATTACATGAAAAATGAAATTACTTTTAATTAAATACAATAAAATTTTTGAGATGATACATTTAATTTATTTTAAGATATATATAAAATGTGTAAATAAAGTTATATTTTAATTTAAATTTATATAAATTGTGAAACAATTCATTTTAATAATAAATTTTATGTAAAATTTGCAATATTATACTTATAATTTAATTTAGATAAATAAAAAAATGTATAAAATTTAATATCTCATTCTCAATTCAAATTCTAAATTTTTAATTTTAATAAGATTTGGATAATGTTTTTTACACTTATTTTGTGAAAGAAATATTATATAATCCTCCTTAATTAATATTACTAATTATATATACATATATTTTCTAACTTTTTCACATTACAAAATAATGTCTGTTTACAAAATCTTTTATTTTTTTTTATTTTTTGTTTCATTCCAAAATCTTGTATAATATTATGAATGTTTAATTTCATATAGTTAAATCATCTATGCCAGATAGTTTATAATATATTAGATATGTAATTTTTTCACATTGAAAAACGAAGTAAAATTATGAATATTTATAAAAAAAAATTTTATAAGTTTATAAATATCACATATTTTCTGCATCTTATTTATTTAAAGAGTTCATATCAAAAATTTATTTTAAAAAAATATTAATAGCATGTCAAAGCTTTTTACTTTCTATATTTTCTTATAATCCATAAAGTCTATTTTGAGTTAGGTTAATTTAAATAATGAGATAATATAATATCATTATACCCAAATTCTATTATATATAAAATGTCATGGGTTACTGGTGTTTTCTTGATTTAGTAAGAAAAAAAGCTTGTGAGATATGAAGGGATTTTAAGTTTAAATTATATTATTATTATTTTTTTTGATAAAAATTATTATAATTTTTAGATGGAGTAAAAAATTTGTAATATTTAGAAAAAAAAAAAAGCCATGTGGTAAAGCGTTCATGAATTAATTTCCTTGATATTATTAGCTTGATTTTGAAAATAATAATTAATTGATATCACTTAATATTATCTAAAAATAATAATTATTTGATTCGATAATATTTTTAAATAATTTTTTAAAATTTTATAAAATTTTATTTAAAAAATACATCTAAATAATTTGATATAATATTAAAATAATATTAAACTAAAACTCTCCCTCGATAAAATTATCAACACATAAAGATGCATTTATATGAAAACTTGAGTGTCAAAAAATGTAATTATTCGATTACTAGCCTAAGTGAAGGCACTCATTATGTATATTATAGCAGTTAAAATGCTTCTCAGCATTGAGATGCATTCACCGCAATCAAGTCATTTGAATAAACTATCGTTTTGCTTTTACCATTTCAGAGCCTATACGGTAGCACAACGAGTTGGTGGAGCTACTAGTTAGTCGGCAGTGATCTGACGAAAGGCTAATCTAACATCAATAACAGATTGCTACGGTGATACCGGAGCAGCCAAATTGATTATCACGTAATCGTTCCATTAAGCAAACCTCTTCTAACTTTTCTAATAACACTTCTAATTAATTTGTGAAACGTTTATTTTTGCTTTTACGCATCGTGTCTTTTTTCCTAAAGTATTTCTAACTTCTTTATGAAAATGCCTCTTCTTTTTTTTATAGGCCGAAGATATCTTTCAAACCTTAAGTTACATCGCAATTAAATCGAGGGTTTTTGAGTGAGTTGTGAGCCGAATATGCCACCACAAATGCTGTTTCGAGTCGATTTCGAGCCTTGATTGGCTGAATCCAAAAATAATAAGGATTAACTTTATATTCAATTTTTGTCGACCATGCATTGGCCCATTTTTTGGGCTAATTATTGCTGTTTTTTGGACCATTTAATGGAGCAAATGGCAAAGCCAAGCCTCCCCACGCAGAGATTTAGGCCCTTTTTGACGCGAGAATCAAAATTAGGACCAAAATAGTACTAATTTAAAAAATAATAATAATAAATAAATTTTTTTAATTATTCTATCAAATTTTAATATAAAAAATATTATTTTACATCACATGCTCAATAATTTTTAATAAAAATATTAATTTTATTTCACATCCTAGATTAAAATATTCGATTCGAATATTTTAGCCTAAGATATGAAATAAAGTAAATATTTTTATTAAAAATTATTGAGTATATGAAGTAAAATAATTTTTTTTTTATATTAGAATTAGTATAGAATGATTAAAAAAATTATTTATTATTATTATTGTTGCTTTATAAACTAGTACTATTTTAGTCTTGATTTTAGTCTTCGCGCCAAACAGGACCTGAGCCTTTTCTGCTTTTGGATTCAAGTACTCGAGCTCGACTAAAATCATTTCAAATTGAGTTACAAACCAACGTGCTAGCTAAAATTTCATTTAAAGTCGAGTTCAAACTAGAGTTAGCTTGCTCCATATAAACTCGAAATAAATAATTAAATATGAATAATTATCAATTTATAAATTTATGAATATATATTTTTATATATTTATAATGTAATTATTTTCTAAAGTATAAATATACTTATTTAGAGTCAGCTTTAGCTCAAATAATTTTAAGTTTGAGTCAAGTTCATGCTAAGCTGGACGCGAAAATTTCAAGTCTAAATTAGCAGTAATTCACTCGAAGTACTCTATGGCTTTATTTGGTTGGTAGAAAAAAAAAAGATAATTTTGAAAAAAATTGTGAATTTTTTTTTTTAAATATATATAATATGAAATAAAGTGAATTAATTATATTAAAAATTATATTGAATGTGAAATGATTATTTAATATTAAAATTTATGTAAAATAAAATATAAAATATTATTTTATTTTTTAAAATAAAATAAAATTTTTAATTGAGAGAAGATCAAACAAGGAATAAAATATTGGGTTCGGAGAACTCACCACATTAACTTTTCGTACACCAATTAAATGGTGACAGATTGAACTAAATTCTATTTTATCCGATCATTACTCATGGCTCAGCGCAATGAACTTGAGTCGAGCTAAATATTGATTTGAATATCGAGCGACCATCAATCATCAAGTAATACTCTCACCCTACATATGAGAGACTGGAGTTTGGAGTATTCTTTTAGCTCGTTGGACGCAAGTTTACTTGAGTAGTAGAAGGTTTCGGATTTAAATCACTATGCAATTTCTTAGAGAGAGAAATCCTAATATTATTAAATGATAATATCATTTTTTATTTTTTCATACACAACATGTCAATTAATTTATGATCAAAAAAATATATCAATTAATTTATGATTAAAAATATATCAATTAATCTTATTTTAATTCTATGGATTAATTTTTTAAATTAAATTGAGCAAAAGCTTAAAAATAATAAAATTAATGATTCTGAAGTTTGGTGACTCGAATCCTATTTGATTCGGCCTGAAGAGTTTATAATGTGACAATATTAAAAAAAAGAGAATAGTATAAAAATTTGAAGTTTGGGATCAGTGGTAAGCAATGATGTAATATCCCGTGATCTCATTATAGAGGTATTGTCCGCTTTAACTTTAAAAAAATTACCAATGACTTGAGCACTTCCCAAAAGATCACCCATCTCAGTGCTACTCCAGCCCAAGCACGTTTAACTATGGAGTTTTTTATCACTAGTCTCACGGTTTTGCACCAAAAGGCGCCTCTCCCATTTGAGATTACGTTATCTACTTATACAGCTTAGGATCTCCCTCTCTCTCCGACGTGGGACGATTCATTCTTGTGCCCCTCTCACCACTTATTATTCGATCTAAAAGCCTGCCAGGAGCTGCACTTTGCCTCAGTGATTCCTTTCTCTTAGAACACCACCCGGCGATCACTCTCCGCCCTTTTTAGCCACGGGCATCACAAATGAGATCAGGATATAAAATTATTTCATCTTAATCTAGTCTTGATTCTAGCATTTCTAAAATTATAACTATATTTTTGCTAGGTCGATTATATTCTATATAAATTGTAATCGCCGCTTCTTATCTTGTATATGTTTTTTTTGATACATTGATCTCTTCTTTTACCCAAACTTTTCCCCGATTTTAAAATTTTTCACGTAAATAAATGTGTTCTAACATTTATATTTCTCATTATTTATCGTTTTATTGTATCAAAGATCATAACAAGCAGTTTGGCAGGCAGATTGTGCATAAATGAATTGCATTAGAATTTGTTGACCCAAAACTAACCTTTTAACCTATATTACCAGCCTATACCAATAAGGACCAACAATTTTCTTATAAATATTCTTGTGATAAGAATTAAAAAAGGTTACCTCAAGTGCTGTTACAGAGTTTAGTTCGCGTGAGTTGCGCTCGATTTAAATTCGAATGTTTTGAGTTTGAATCAAATTAGTTTCAAGTCGAGCATTTTTCTTCAAGTTTAAGTCTATTATAAGGTTGATCGACCTCTTTTTTGATCTTATATCACATTTTATATATTAATTTAACTTTTAATGTATATTATGTGTGACACTCGTGGCCGAAGAGGGCGGGAAGTGATCGCCGATCGAGTGATGTCCTAAGAGAAATGAATCACTGAGGCAAAGTGCAGCTCCTAGTAAGCTTCTAAGTGGAATATGAGTGGTGAGAGGGGCACAGGAATGAATTGTCCCACATCGAAAAGGAATGGAGATCCTAAGTTGTATAAGTAAATAACGTGATCTCAAATGATAGATGTGTCTTTTGGGGCAAAACCATGAGGCTAATGATGAAAAACTCTATAGTTAAGTGTGCTTGAACTGGAGTGATACTGGGATGAATTATCTCTTAGAAAGTACTTAAGTCATGTAATCTTTTTAAAGCCAATGTGGACAATACCTCTAAATTTGGATCACGAGGTATTACATTATATATAATACTTTAATTTATTTTATACGTGTAATATGTATTTTTATGGCTTAACTTTTTCGGCGTATATCTTTTAAAATGCAAGTTAGAAAAACATATCTAGATTGATATTGTTCTAAATTTATTTATAATAAAAAATTTTAATTTTAAGTAAATTTAATTAGAAAAAAATGCAGTAACTTATTCGGATCAGTTCAATTCATATTTGCGGTTCCAAAAGAGAAGTGCATGGCATTGGACGATTACAAACCATCACTTTATTTTCGGCTTTGAATGCTCGTGAGAATATGCGAGAGAAGAAAAAATTTATTGAGCACAGATACGATATTATTTGGTGCCCAGTAAACGGCTGCCATGTAAGATGGGAGTGGGGTTGGTTGCCTATGTGGCAGCCACTCATTGGATGCTAAAAAAATTGTTATGTGTATCGATCTAAGAATTTTTAAGAGAGAAGAGATTAAATAAAATGGAGATTTGAAATCTTCAAAGTGCATTTTAGAAGAGGGTTTAATTTTAAAATAAATGGAGAACAAATCTTTAAAATCCTGGCATATTTAATGTATATATTACTTTAATGTATGGCTACTTTAATGTCTGGCCTGATTTGGAGAAAATATTAGTTAGGAGAGCTCGCCACGTCAATTTTTTATATACCAATTAAATGACAACAGTTGACAGAGGACCGGGGGCTACTTCAAATAGACGCTATGATCAATGTGCTTTTTATAGGCATAAAAGTGATTGTTATAAACATAAATATGCTTATTATAGACTTAAATATATTTATTATAAGTATAAAGGTGCTTATTATAAGCATAAATGTGCTTATTATTAGAATTATAAGCATAAATGTGCTTGTTATAAGTATATATATATAAATATGTTTTTTATTTTTTTACAAACACATTTATGTATATTTATGTTTATAACAAATATATTTATGCTTATAATTCTAATAACAAGCACATTTATATATATTTATGCTTATAACAAGTATATTTATGCTTATAATAAGCATCTTTATGCCTATAACAAGCATATTTATGCCTATAGCAAGCACATTTATGCCTATAATAAGTACATTGATCATAACGCCTAGCTGCAGTCTGCCAGCTGTCCGATCATTATTTATTATTTATATATAAAATATGTATTAATTATAGTTATAATATCTGTTAGATTTGCCAGTTTCAAAGGCTAACATAAGTAATTTATTTTTTATTTTTTAAAAAATTTAAAAAAATTTAGAGCTAAAGTCAGCTCAAAAATTATTCAAGTTAGCTCAAATTCGAATCAAATTGAGTTTAATTGAGCTTGAGTCGCATCTAACTCGTCTCAAACTTAAATAGTTCTCACATTTACACGAATCATGATTGAGCCAAAATCGACTCATTTAGGTTTGGATCAGGTTCACTGGGAGGATCGAAAGTGACCGGCACTGCCGGTGAGATGGCCGTTCACGCTTTGTCGCTTGGCGGTTGGCTTCATCTGGGAAATGGTGACCACAAACTGATCGATGCCTGCTCTAATTCACCCAAATTTTCACCATCCGCCTTGTGCGGTTGTCCCAGTGAGTAGATTTCTGGGTGAATCGGAATCTTTCTCTTCCTGCGTAGTCACGTTTTTACGCCGTCTCACGTGTCGAAGAGCCCATGGAGCCTACGTGCGCCGTCGGCTCACATGACGACACGTCACACGCTGGTCATCAATTCTATTTTTTTAAAATAATTACTTCTATGCCACATAATTTAATTTTATTTATATCTTACCGATCCATTCTTAATTAATTACGCTATACACACTCAAAATATTATAAAATTTTACGTATACATATTTTAATTTATTTCTATTATAATGAATAATCATAATTTTTTAATAACTTAACTATAATTAAATTACAAAAATTCTGAGCCGTTCATCATATTATTTTAAGAATATTTAAATATATTTTGAGTGAAAATTTTAAAACCTTAATATTTAGGTGACGACAAAGGAAGTAGATATACGTGACATAATTTGATTTTAGGACAAGTCAATACTTTAGCGTGGTATTAAAAAAAAAAAATATGTATCATTAAAAATAAAAATATAATTTTAATGATTTACTAACAGAATTTTTTATTTTTTAAATAGATTTTGATTAAGTTTTAACTCAAATGTGTGCATGTAAGATTTTATAATATTTTGAATATGCATAATGTAATTAATTAAAAATAAATAAATAAAAATTAAATAAAATTAAATTGGGTATAGGTAATTTTTTTTTTTAATCACAAATTGGTTAAGGGTGTTAATATGTATGGAAAATTGGAAATTTTAATTATTGTGTGCGATATAAGTTAAGTTCTCTAATTTATTAATAATATATTAAATTTATTACTTATTAAACACGCTTTCGCATTTATTATCAAACTTACGTACGCAATTATTACTCTACAAAAAAAGTATTCAAAAATCTTGATATAATTATAATTTGGGATATCTAAATTTATTATTTATGTAAAACACCCCATGCCAAATGTTTGAAAAGAAGTCAGCGAAAAGCTCATCCACGGCTGCCTCCGGCGATTCCGATCTTCCCGCCGGCGACGGCGTATGCAACCTCGAATATCTGCCATTTGGGCCGTTAATGATTTGATCTCGAGCAGATTCATCGTCGGCTTAAGCTCAAATTGATAATTTTTTAATTTAATTTTGATTCGCTTCAAATAATGAGTAAGAAAAGTTCAATTTGATCTCGAATTGAGTTAGATCTAACTCATTTGTTATCAGTTGAACCTAAAGTCGAGCCAAAGCCACCTAGAGTTTCAATTAATTTTTGATTTTTAGCCAATTTTTATATATTAATATATTTATTCGCTCAATTAGGTTAAATTATGGTAACTTTTTCTTCAGTTAATGGAAAATTGCAGGTTCTAGTCAGTCAGTTCCCAATGGCCTAACAGATCAAGAATCCACGTGTTTTCTTTTTGCTATCAACAATAGTCTTTTTGAAACTCTTCTTGCTATCAGCTACAGTCTATTTTAATCTAAAATCTTCAAACTATTATTTTAATTTGTCTATAAATATCTTTTGCAAAACTATTGAGATAGGATCATCTAAGTACGAGCTTTTATACTATCTCTTCTTTCCTTTTGCACTGATCTCTGGCCTCCAGGTGAAGGTAAGAAAACTCATTCTTGAAATACCTTATATTTTATATTTTTTTTTGGATAATTCTTAGCTCTTTTGTGTTTACAATTCTGGTTAAAAATATTGCGCGCAACTAATTTTTTAGACTTTTGTCCTTCTTTGTAAGTTATATATAAATATTTTTTATTTTTAATTAATTTAATTTTGAATATTAAATTGATAAAAATTTTAAATTAAAAATTTAATTTGTTAAAATTAGATTTAAATTTCTAACTGTCAAAATTAACAGCCATATCTGCGGTCGCCACATTCCCGCCTCCCTCCCTGAGGCTACAAACGCGAGACAGGTCGTCCTATTGCTGACGTAAACCATCGTGTTCCTCGCCAGCAGCCGCAGCGCCTTCCCGCCGGAGAATACCAGGGTATCCCAGTCGCCCATCCCTCTAGCAGGTATATCCAATATCGAATACGCCGGCGCTCTCGGCCTCTTCCCGCCCATGCCGTAGTTGGCGACGCCAAGCTGGGTGCCGGGGGAACGGGGGATAGAGAAGGGGAGCGCCCTGAGAGCAGCTGGAGAGGCGGCGGGAGAGAAACATGGCGACGCGGTGGTCGTGGTCGAGGATATCATAGAAGGAGAGGTTGAGAAGCGGCGGCGCCGGCGAGCAGGGGATGCGTGGGTAATGGAGAGGGAGGCAATTTTTTTTTTTTTTTTTTTTAAAGAGGAAGGCAAATTATGACGTCTCTTTATTTTATTTATAATTACATATTTTGATCAATATTTTTAAATTTTTTTACTAAAATCTCAAACTAAAACTATAAAGACTTATTAAATTTTATTTTATTTTACTTTTAAATTACAATTTTAAATTCTAAAAATTTAAGTGAAATTTTTTAAAAAATGTTAGATGTCTAAACAAAATTTTTTTTAAAGTACGTTTTAATAATTTGTCTTATGAATTATAATAGAATTGTTAACTATTTACATTTGATAATGTTACATTCAGATATTATCACATTGAATTATTATTATTATTATTATTTTTAATAAAAAAAATTATTATTACTCATCATCTCTATTTTATCGTTCGCTTTAACATAACATAACTATAAAGATAAAAAAATCATCTTATTTTTAATAAATAGATAATTAAATTATGAGTAACAAAAATATTTGATGAGGTGTAGAATCTGTTTAAGAAAATATTTAAAAAAATAAATTGCATTTAGGCTCCAAAGGTTGATAGATCTTGCAAATTAGTTATAATTTTTAAAAAAATTTAATATTAGTCCTTGAAGTTATAAAAATAATGTAATTTTGTCTCTTTTTTAAAGTCCTGTCTTTTTCTTTAGCTTATTCTGCTAGAAAAAGATGAAATTTAATTATTTTTTGATTAGTTTAAATTATTTATATATTTTAAAAAATTATTATTCTTTTTTTTTTTAAAAAAAATTATTATTTTCTTACATCTTTTGCTTTCTTCTTTTTAAAAATTTAAAATAATAAATATAAATATTAATATTTTAAAAATTATATTAAAACTAAAAAATTAATAATCAGAAATAATCTTTTGGTATAATAATTAAAAAATTTACAATTATGCCTTAATTAAAATCATATGATAGCGTTTTTGCAGCTAATGGGGCTCAAATTCAGAGTGATTCTACATGGTAATTAGGGGTGGTTATTGGCAATTATATTATAATATAATAATATTTTTAATTAATTATTTATTTATTTTATATTATATTCAATTATTGCGCCCCATTACTCCTTTTTTCCTGCATCGCCTACGTCGTCAAACCCCATCGCCTCCGTCTAGCCTTGTCCATCGAGTCGATATCTCGTTCAGTATTCCCCGTCTGAATAATTATATATTCGATTTATACAATAACAATGATTTTTCTCATTTAAATGAAATCCGTAGTCTTGTTTAAAAATTTGTGAAAACAAACCAACATATTATTTATATATTAATTTATTTACTTATAAAATTAGTATTAACTCTTTTAATTTTCACTATAACTGTTGAAAGAGCAGTTTTATTTTTTTGATTTTTTATTTTTGATAATAGAGTAGTTTTATCTATAAATATTGTGAAGAATTAATTACAAAATAAAAAGATGAATTGCTTGGTTATGTTTATTAAGAGGGATACACTTAATAAAGTTAAATGAGTTGATTCTAAAATATGAAAATTTATTGAAATTAATTATAATATTATTTCATTATATTTAAAATTTAAATAAAACAGATTATTTATATTAGTTAGTACTTAATTTTTTTATATTTTTATAATCTAAATGATTTTAAATTTTTAGTTAGGCTTTGCCATTGGCCCCAAATTGAGGATTTTAAAAGTTAAGACTAAGAGAATGTTTAGTTCGATGTTATTTTGGCGTTATATTATATAATTTAAATATTATAACATCTAGATGTCATTTTTTAACTAATAATTTTATAATCTTATAAAAAATTATTTATAAATATCATTGAACTAAACAATTACTTTTTCTAGATAACATAACATAACGTCAATATAACATTAAACTAAATGCCACCTAAATTATTTTACAAATCTTTGCGAGTTTAATTATATAAAATTATAAATATTACAAAAACCTACGATCTAATTTGCAGAACTCAAAGTTTTAGCAAAATATTGGTATGTATTGGAATTTCCAAGGCTCAATTAGCTTAGTATTTTTCGTCCAAACTTATTAATTTACGAAAAAATGAATTTATTAATTCGAATTTTTTTTATTTTCAATTGCAACCGTGAAAAAAAAAATTAAAATAAAAAAACTATATGGAAGGCCAAGATATTTTCTTTATTTAAATTTGAAATTCAAATTCTAACATGATTCCAGAAAACGTATGCGAAATTTTTGCGAAAAGCCAAAATTTACGCCAAAATTCTTGCGAAAAGTCAAGATCGTATTTTTATTTGTTTTACATTATTTTCTAATAATATATATATATTTATTATATATTATTTAAAGGAGCATTTACATATATACCCACTTAAATCATCTTGAATTACATATTAAACCCCTCATTTTTTAATTTTACAATTTAACCCCCTAAATCATCCAAAAATAAAAACTAATAAAATACATATATATGCAAATATATTTATAATAATTATATATATATATTATTGGTAATAAACATCCAAATAATTATAAATCAGCAAAAAAACATACTTTAAAAGTCTCGATAAAAACCTAAATATATTATTTTTAGATAATTTAGAGGGTTAAGTTGTAAAATTGAAAAATAAGGAGTTTAATATGTAATTCAAGATGATTTAAAAGGTATGTATGTAATTCTCTCTTATTTAAATCCTATATTCTATTCAAAGCAGTAAATGCAACGCTACAATGCGCACTGCGCACAGAGTCGTCGGCGCACATTGCAGTCAAACAATTCGAAATGGCGTACGATGCTGAAAGAGATTGGTCTTTCTCTTCCTTCCGAGCTTGTGATCACCATAGCAGAGAAACTCTCCATGGAGGATGCCGCCAGGATGCGTGCGGCCTGTAGCTGCTGGGCTTGGTCTCCAGGGCTCAAGCAGCCCGAGCGGCCGCCGCTGCCGCCGCCGCCGCCACCCTACCGCACCTCCTTTGTCGACGATTCTGTCCCTTGGCTTCTTCTCCCCAATGAACGCGGTGAAGATGTCGATTACTGCTCTTTCTTGAGACTCTCTGGCAACAGTTTCCCTCGAATCCATTCTTTGTCGGAGACAAACAAGTTGGTCAAAGTTTGTGTGCAGGATGCCGGCATTAATTATGATTTGAAACATGATAGTTTTTACAGATTCTTCACCTGGGATAAATATAATATACTGAAATAACATAACATGAAAATGTTAACAGCAAAAATGAGTTTGTTGATCCATTGATTTGGACATGGCAAGAACTTCTGATGCAATATCTTGGTGAAGGACAAATAGAGAAAGCAGTATAGCTCAACAAGAAAGGAGAAGGAATAGTGCAATGCATGCAAGATGATTGAGCAAATCCACAACAACAACAACAACAACCAAACCATAATTTCATTAGGTCGGGTCGGCTACATGAATTCTTTATTTCTATTGCGCTCTATCAGTTAATAAATTCTTATCTAAGTCTGAGTAACTAAGATCACTCCTTATAATTTTTTGCTATATTCTCTTTGGTCTCTCTCTTCCTCTTTGTACAAGATCTAATAATTCAATTTTTCTAACTGGAGCTTCAATCGACCTATGATTTATATGTCCAAACCATCTAAGCCAACTTTCTCTAAGTTTATCTTCGCAACAATAACTTTCTTTCGGATATACTTATTTTTCATTTTATCCTTTCGTGTATATCCACATATTCACCTTAGTATCCTCATTTCTGTAATATTTATTTTATTTGTATTTTTTTCTTACAGGTAAGCATTCAGTACCATATATCATCGCTGGTTTTACTACAGTTTTATAAAATTTACCTTTAAATTTGAATGAGAATTTTCTATTATACAACATACTAGAAGCATTTCTTCATTTTATCTATTCTGCTTGAATTCTGCCAATGACGTCATTATCTATTTCACAATCATTTTGAATGATTGATCTAAGGTATCTAAAGCACTCACTTTTCTTGACAATTTAATCACCAATTGTCACATCTCCAATATAAATATTTTTTTCTTGACTAAGTGTGCACTCCATATATTCAGTTTTTGATCTACTGAGATGAAAACTTTTAAATTCTAAAATATTCCTCCAAAACTCGAGTTTCGTTTTAGCTCTCTTTAGTTTCTCAACAAAAACAATATCATTTGCGAAGAACATACACCAAGGCACCCCATCTTGAATATATCCAGTCAGGACTTTCATAACAAAGCAAAAAGATACGGACTTAAAACCAAGCCTTAGTCAAACCTTCTTGTGTCCGAACACAAGTAACAACTCTTTTATACATATCATTAATAACTTGAATATAAGTAGTGCAATTCTTTTTATTTTCTAAAACTCTTCAAAGTACTTCTCTTGAAACTTTATCATAAGCTTTTTTCAAATCAATAAAACCAAATATAGATTTTCTTTTCTCTTCTTAAACTTCTCAATAAATGAATAGCTTCTATAGTAGATCTACCTGGCATAAAATCAAACTGATTATCTGATACCTCAATATTATGGCATAATTCATGTTCGATCATCTTCTCCCAAAATTTTAAAATATGACTCATTAATTTAATTCGTCTATAATTGACACAATTCTGTACATCGCCTTTATTCTTGTAAATAAGTACCAATATATTTTTTCTTTATTTATTTGACATTCTTTTAGTTTTCAAAATTATATTAAATAATCTAGTGAGTCAAAAAACTCCTTCATCTCCTAAACACTTCTAAACATCTATTGGGATGTTATTCAGTCGTACTGTTTTTTTATATTTCATCTTGTAAAAAAAAAATATTAATCTACTTTAACAATCAAATAATCAAAATTTCTTTTGCCTCCAATGGATCCACATCATTTAATCGAAAAGCAAACAAATTTATTTTATAACATTAGGCTCATGAATAATCTAACTTGTTAAAATTCCAAAGGAAACAGTACAAGTTGAAAACTTCCAACATAATGAATTCAGTTTACCATAAGATTTACAAGGAGATGACAGGAAACTATCTGAAAAAGCCTTCCATATCACAGCAAAATGCACAATTGTCTTTCAAAACAAACATCAAACATTCTTTTCTCAATGAAAAGTTGGGTCAAATAACTGCAGCAATGTGCACTTTGACTTGGCGTAGATTTATTTGTCAGCCTGAGAATAATAAGCAAATTTCTAACTCTGATCTGACAGAAAAAACCCAGATCCCTTGCCTAATAAACTGAAACACACAGCCCGCAACAACAAAATCAAGTAGTTTTACTTGTATGGGGGAAGGATTCTTCTTCGGTGCTTCGGGGTCTCCCGTTTCACGTACATCTTCTCCATTTCATTCAAAGCACGACTTGATCCGTCCGGTAAGCTTACAAACTTCCAGCCGCCACCGGCTCCACGTCTACCTTCGGTCCCCATTTTCTCAACAGTGAAACTCCATCCTTCCGGAGGCCTTCGCCGACTGTACTTGTGGCATTTGACCTCTCCAGCTACCTGCATAAGATGCAACTGTAACTCCCAGTAGGATAGAGTTCAATGATAGTTAATATACACAATCTATATTTGCACCAATAGAATAGTCCATGATCATTATCAGAATCAGCCTAATCCAATCATTAATTTGGATCAGCTCTAGGAACTTTTTCCATGATTTGATCATGTGCAATGCAGCCTGTTGTTTTAACTTCCATAAAACTTTTCAACTAATTCACTTCTCCCTATCAGTTTCCTTCCAACTGCTTTAATCAAATTGTTGTCTACTCGATATAATGCTGCCCTCTGAAGCAGATCTGGAAGCAGATTATTCAAGGAGCAACTTCAATATTATAGTAAAAGAGGAAATGGGCGTTATCAAATATTTTATAGGAAATCTAATATTTGTCAATGTTATCATTTGTATTTAAATTTCTAGAATTAAGAGCGGTTAATATTATCCTTTTGTTCTTTCCCCCCTTTTCTTATAGATTTCTCCCATTTCTTTTAATTTTCTCACACTTCCCCTTCTATATTCTACATCAATTTGGGAGCAGAGCGCGCATACTCTACATCACCCTTCTTCTCTACGCCGTACATGTAAATACTACTTAAAACTATTTTCTATAATGTTAGTTTTAGTAGATGTTACTATGACATTCTCAATATTGCTACAAAAGAGACTTAACTGTTTCCTTGAAACAAGTGTAAACATAGTAATTTTTGTTGTTGGTACTAAAGTCCATTTTTGAAGCAAACTCAACAAGAACAACCAAGTATTTATCCCACTAGATGAAGTTGGCTATATGAACCTTTTGTTTTCATTACACTTTATCAGATAACAATTCCTTATTAAGCTCATTCTTTATAGTTTCTTGGCATATCATTTTTTATCTTTTTCTTTCTCTTCTTACACGGTTAAGATCATTCCTCGATAGCAAAGTCCATTTTTAGAGCAAATTCACAGTACTGAAATAGGTGAAAAACCTAGCTTGGAAAATTGGGCTATGGGACAGTAACTAATAACATGCATCCGCTTTAATGTGGCAAAAAAGATAAGTTTCAGTGTATTTCCCCTTATCAAGACCCTCATTTTATTCGATAAGCAATTACCTCTAAGATGTAGACATTTTGAATGGAGAAAGCAATGAAAAGACATACATGCCTAACTTTTGGAATAAAGTAGGCATGTAGTCTTCCTATAGAGTGTACAAGTAGGCATATATGGGGAGGTGCATGGTACTGGACCCTCAATTTTTCTACTATACCATACTAATATGATGCATGAAGATTGTATATAAAGCACTATATCCAAATTAAAGGGTTTCAAATTGAAAGAGAACCTTAGATTTATACCATTAAGGTTCTCAAATTGAGAACACAAAAAATAGAGAACATGCATATAGATGGTCTTGACGATAGAAGTAATAATGCTATGAGACTAGTGAGGACAATAGTCCGATCATGCGGAGGTAATGCTCTCTGGTTTTACAAAAAATATACAATCACCATTAACAATACACTGGATACCACCCCAAACTGTGCACACTATGAACACCTTTTGATCCTTTCTCTTGAACTCATGTATAGTCAGTGATGCAGGTCATTTGTCCTTTCCAAAAGAAAAGCTTGTGCCTTTGCTTAGCTTCTCAATGTCATGACAAAAGCCATTAAATTTGATACTCGTTGAGGACTTTAAATACTGTATGATCATCATTGTGAGGGAAGCATGTTTTTGACAAGGTTATCAAAAAGACAAAAAAGAGATAAACAACAGAAAAAATCGATTAAAACGAGGTACAATGAACTAACAAACAAAGAAGTAAGAAAAAATAAAATAATACTAGGATTTATGTGGAACCTTCCGAGAAAAACAACATAGGAGAAAAGCTTCACCTGTTCAATGAAAGTACATATAGAATAAAATAGATGTTGACGATGAACCAAACAATCAATGGTAAGCAGCACTGTTTCATAGCTCAAGTTCCCTTTATAGTGGAAAGTTGAGAAAGACTGGCAACTGAATTACAATGTGAACTTTCTATAATACCCCTTGTTAGATAGTTATGCTTTACATATGATCTCTGATTCTGTTGTCTAGTAAGTCAACAAATGCAGACCAAACATGATGGTCATCTAAAACATTAGAGACTTTTGAGAACACGTATAAAAAATATAACTTTGGCCACTTCACTTATCTTCTATAACATAGCTCCAACTTCAAGCCTATTTATCTAGCCTTATTGTAGAAGAATCTTCACTAAAAAGAATTTGATCAAGTACCTTTTCGTAAAAGACTTCTCGAAAAACTATTGTTAAAGAATTCAAATCACAATACTAATAGAAAATTAGCTCCATTCAGATTTAAGTTTGAGTCAAAGGTGACTCGCTTAAAATATTTTTAAATTGAGTCAAAATTAGATAATATACATGATAACTCTAATATTAGAGTAACAAACATATAGCATAGTGGTTGAGCATGAATATGAGAACCGAGAAACTTTGGGTTCAAATATCATGTTCCTTATGTTTCTTCTAATTTTTTTTTATTTGCTAAAAATGTTGATTAAAAGCCAACTCAAATAGACTTTTTAATTTACTTAAAATCAAGTCATTTCTAGTCAATTTAGAGTGGTGTATATATGGTTCAAGTCGAGTTTGAGTGGACACAATATCTAAATTTATTAGTTGCCATCCCAAAATATGAATTAAGTAGGATGGTCTCGTGAATGTCTCGTGAAAGAATCAAATTAAAATGAGCTGCAATCATTTGGGAGGGGCTGGAGTATATTTAGGAACATGCAAAATAAATAAATAAATGAATAAATTTACACTACTTAAGTGGGAATTAGCAAGTTGGTTTGTTGATTTTAAAAAAAAGGTTTGTTCACAAAGCCACAAAAGTTAGCATGTTCAAGTGTATAAATGGAAGCTAAAGGAGAGAAAATGAAGTAAAAGACTAACTTTCTTCTTATTGAAATTCAGCCGCTGAACAAATTCTTCATATAGCATTTGGTCTTCCTTCACTGAAATCTCATAAAGCACTTCATCTGGATCTTTGATGGTACCATCCCAGCCCTCAGGCATGACCTTGAAATCTGGTTTATATGGAAGCCGAGCAACATGGAACTCTCTATCATGGGATGTAAAGAATCTGCAGAGAATGTAACAAAAAAGATAGTAAAAGTTTCTTAAGTCATTCAAGACAATTAGAAAAATTCATAGTTTCATAGAACATTATGACGAGTTAACTTTGCATTATTATGATAAATAAAAATATAAATATATCAGTTCTCAATGTAAAATGGCATTTCTGGACCAGATAAATGGTGTCTAAATCTGAAGGGCAATGGCATGTAAAAAGCAATTTATTCCTTACACTTTAAGGGTGTGTTTACTTGGATGGAATGCCTATTCTATTCCACTCTTATTTCATATGGAATAGCAATTCTCATATTTACTTTGGTGGAAATAGTTATTCTATGAAATCTTTATTCTATATTTGACGAAATAGTTATTCCTTCCCCTTACCCAAGGAATAGCTATTCCTTGCAAGCTAAAAATATTATTCTAAATTATCCTTGTTGACACACATACATGTACGCATAGATCTGCATATATATATGTACGCATTCTTATAATTATACTTTATGTATATATATTTGTATAAGTTATATTCATCTAATTATTTGTATAAAATTAAACTGAATAATAAATAATATAAAATTTCATTGAATTATATTTATGAGTATTTTAGTATTTGTTTTTTCTATTCACTTCTTACTCCACATTCTATTCCATCCAAGTAAACAAAAAAATTGTCTTTGCATTCCCCTTAGTATGACAATTTCATTCTATTGAAATAAATGTACTATTAAAGGTTCATAATTGTCACAATCCCTTTGATAAATAAGCACTTCTCTAAAACCACCAAACTAATGATATTCTTATTAGTCTTGATAGTAACCAACTTTATTTCACATCAAAGCAATGATGTTTTTATGATTTTTGATATGGGGTTCACAATCCCCACCAAAGAAATGCTATTCTTATTAGTCAAATTAACTAGTTTTATTAGAACAATACAACTAAGCTGCATTCATTCACAAAATGGGGATGTAGCAATGGCCATATTCATCATGACATTTAATTACCACAATAAAGGCATATAATTGTCAAGTGATACAACCATCATGATTTGAAAGCCACTTAAATTCCTTTAGAGGGTATTCATGACTTGACACCCTATGTGCGGTGACTAAGCTTCTCTACCGATTAAGGTAATTCAAGCACCTTCCCATGTCAATAAATGGCAAAGAAATTACAAAAGGCTTGTAAAATTAATATAGGGATTAATGGTTCCTTATGAATCCATGTCTAGCTGTTTTTTTGTGATAATACATGTCTAGCCGTTTCGATATTATAACATCAAGAACTAAATTTGTTCTTCTTCAAAAATTAAATTCAAAAATTCAAAGTGACATTCTTCATTTGTAGCGGTAGTTGTTGTATTTTTGGTTATGCACAAGTCAAGTAAGAAAGTTAAACGCACTAGTGAAGATCATTATCTGACTGGTTACATTTTGACAATTTCTAAGAACATAAATTCCTATAAATTGTTTTCTTCCTCTACTTCTATGCAACATCATTTCTTTCCGCACTCCATCTCCATTTTTTGAACTCCTACAACAGAACTGTAACAAAAAGCATTCCCGGTATAATAACAACAGCATCAAAGTTGTAGTTATTTGTAAACCAGGTTGCTACTCTCGACCAAGCTTCCCAAGGTAAGCCAATCCTTCACCGTGAACTTGAGCAACAAAGAGGGCCATTGCGCTCACATGGCCATAAAACCTAGGAAGACTCAAGATAAACACTCAAGTAAAACATGGTCATCTATCAAACTCTATAAAGAGCTAGATAACCACTCTCAGAAGGAGAGAACTACATTTCCAACACCATTCCAGTCAGGTCATTATTATTATAATCATCAATAAGGGGTTTCCAAAGGTAGAATTAAACATCTCACTTAAAACAGGTTAACAAAATGACAAAAAATATGGTATTCTCCACTACCGTTTTGTTGCCATGCCCAAAAATAAAAGATACAAACCATCGAAACAGAATGATTTGATTGTCTCTATAGCATAGTATCAACTTTTAGTGCAGGTGCAACAAATACAAAAGTCTTTCAACAGAAACGTATCATTCAAATTATCCAATGCATGGGCTATACGTATCATCTTCCAACAGAATTTCAGCTCGTCATGCCGCCATCACTCATCAACAATAAAGTGCAATTTTGCACAAATCAAGTGATTGTTTCTTTTGAATGATAGCACTGGATTTCAATTAATTTCAAAAAGCATACTCGGGAAAGTTGTCCAGCAGGATTTCCACAGAGTCATCAAGAGGCCGCCCAAGCTTCTTCTCCTCCTCTTCCTCCATCTCCTTCAACCATAGGATGGCATGAACCCTCTGCCTCAAGATCCTAAAATCCTTGGCCAGCTTCTCCACGGTATACACCTCAGGATCCTCCTTGTGAAGCCTGTACATCTCCGCCTTCTCAGAATCTTTCAAATACGATCCCCTCGCTCCGGGTTCTCTCACCTGCTTCAGGAGCTGATATGTCTCCATCATTCGACCCTTCCAACCATCCACGAACGCCTTATCCTTCTTGTTGTCGCTCTCCACCATCCTCAGTATCTCTTCCTCCTCGTCGATCCGCGCAGCTTCCTCCATCGCAGACGACTTCGACGATGGGGCCGGCGATTCCCGAGGGACAATCCGGTGCCCGACGGCCTCTCCGTCGAAATGTTCCTTTGTCAGCCCCGTCGACCACGATGAAACGTCCCCCCAGTCGAAGCTGGATAAAGGATCTCCACTGGCGCCGCTTTCCGGCGGGGCATCTTCGGATCCGGTCCAAGCCTTGCTCCAGGACTCGTCGTCGTCGTTGCCGCCTCCCCCGCCCGAGCTGGCAGAGAACGGCTGCGAGCTGTGGAGGGACGGGACTCTGCGAGAGAGGCGGGAGAGAACGAGGCTCCGGACTGCTAGAAACATTCCCGTATTGGCCGGTGATTCTTCTTCGGTTTAAGCAGAATAGAGTAGACATGATTTGCGAGCTCTCTCCGCCATCGAAGGCGTCGGGTGTAGTCCACTATGCTGAATTTTGGAATTAGGGTTTTTTTATGAATTCCGCGACTCACAGGTGAAATTTGCTTGCAAATTTTGAAATTGATCTCAACTTTCTTTTTTATTAATATGGGTAATTTATATTATAGGGCAAATTTCACCCAGTTCTCTGAGTTTAAGGATTATTATCAGGTTCACATTTTTAAAATTATATCATCGGAGTCCCTAGGTTTTCAAAAATTTTCATCTGGGTCCTTTTTTTATTTTTTTATTATTAAAAAATATACAAAATTACTATTATATCCT
>JAEMOT010000748.1:176675-199938 GCA_019297695.1 Apostasia ramifera
AGACCTCGATGATATAATTTAAAAAATGTGGACTTGCATGATAATAACCCTTAAACTCAGGAACCTGGGTGAAATTTGCCCTATATTATATTTAGTTTTAGGATGTCTTAAATATTATATTTTTATTTAAATACATATCATCCTTATTAAAATTTTATAAAAAAACATATAAATAATATTTTAAACATTTTTTGACATATTAATAGTTATTCTTTTTAAAATTAATCACGTTAAATAAAAATACTCAAGCTAAAATAATTATATTTCATAATATACATTTTAGAATTAAAAACTAAAAGAATCTATTTCTTTTCTCACAAATTGAATATATTAATTAATTTTATGATAATAACTAATTTTTATTTAAATTATACATAACTTTCAAACTAATTATTAATTTTTTTATATTATATATAAATTTCAATACTAAAATATTACTATATCATTTTAATTTTAAACTAGTTATACTTAATATAATAAAAAATCAAAAGCTTCACCATGTGTTTGCATAAGTTACCTTTTATTGGTGTTAAAATTAACTTATTTTATACATAAATTTTAATATTAAATTAATAATATTTTAAATTTTATATAAATTCTAATATTAAAAACACCTTTAGTATTTAATAAAAATTTGTATGCTGTAATATAAAAAAGAAGCTGAAAATATTAAGATTGTAATAGCAATTAAAAATATTTAAATATATATTTTTTATTTTTTAAAATAGTAACTTAACAATAAAACTTAAAAAATTTCATTAAAAATACTTGTACGAAAAAATTCATAAAAAAGAGGATCTAGAAAATATATTTTTATTTTTATGAACCTATATCAAATCATGAGTATACCTTAATCACTGAATGAAATTAATAAAAAAAATAAAACTTTCTTCAGTTACATATCATAAGTTGTTTATTTTCTCAATCTAATTTTATCTTAAATTTTTCTTCAAATAAAAATTATAAACTTGGATTAATAATTTTATAAATTACATCATAAATAAATTTTAATATTAAAATAATAACATTTTAATTCTCATTAAAAACATACTGTAGACACAATATTGTGCTTTGATTTACATAAAGAACAAATGCATGGATGATTTTTAAAAATAAGTAATTTAATTAGCTAATTAATAAAATATTATTATTTTAACAAATTTAAAAAAGGGGCATGATTTGAATGATATTAGTCATTCACTGTTAGCAGAAGTTGCCTATTATATGGGCGACTTCTGCTTTGTGAACAACTTTTTGCATTACGTTGTCAGATATATGTATAATTTTATTTCACTTTAGTGACTGCTTCAGTACTTTAACCGACTAAGGACCTTTACAGTTCATAGCCACAGAAGTATTTATACTCGTGAGCTTGTTGGATAGCCTCATTGTGATACCAGACTCTTTACATCATAATATATGATCACGAAATTCATTACTATACAGGATATTATGCGACACAATTTGATGTTGATTCTTTTGCGCTGTTGGTGGATGAGAATCAGGTTCAAGATGACTTTGGTGAGCCTAGAGCAAACGATGATGATAAAAAATAAATAAATAAATAAACTTAAATATAAAAGAATCAGTCAACAAAACATGAACACGAGTGAAAGATGTATATTTAGATATTTTATATAATGGCGCAGAATTTAGATATTTTTATCCCACAAAAAATTCGTGAAATGCAAAGTTTATATTAGATGAATGAGATGAAATATGTATAAATTTTAATAGCAAATTTAAAATTAATATTACAAAGTAAAAAAAATACAAAGTTAATATAAATATGTTTTATTTAAATAATTTACAAAATTTAAAAAAATAGAATACAAAATCACTCATAATACTGGCGACTTACATCCCTAAAAACTATCTGTGGCAATCCCATACAGTAGACAACTTTTGTTAACAGTAGACGGCTAATGCCGTCTAAAATATGATCATTTTATTATTATGTTTAAAATAGTTAATTTTATTAATTAGCTAATTAGACATATTTATTTTAAAATAAATGACGTAAATGATGAATATTATCTAAAGAGGTGGATTTTATTAACACAATATGTGAATTGTATGAAGTCATTCATAGGACTGACAATTGTTGTTCCTTGGATAAGAAATAGAGTCACGATTAAGGGTGTTAATATGGAAAGAAGATCGAAAATTGAATCAATTTTATATTAAATTGAAATCGAGTTGATCTAAGTGAGCCGACTAACAAGCTAAAAGTTCGGCTCGGTAATGATTTCGAGCTAAGGTAGGCTTGGCTCGATACAGCTCGAAATTAGCTCGAATTAAAATATAATTTATATTATAATACATATATATATAATATATGTATATAATATATATATATTATAAATCGAGCGGATCTCGAGCCGGATCGAGTCGAGCTTACCTGGCTTAATATCGGCTCGAAAAGTTGAGATTTGATTTATTTTTGAGCCGGCTCGAAAATGAATCGAAATCTGCTCGAAGTCAATTGGAATCGACTCGAGCCGGCTCGAAGTCGAACTCAATCAACTTCAAGTCAATTTCGAGTCGATCGAAATGTGATCGATCCGATTTCGAGCCGGTAGTCTATTGGTGCTAAATTTCAATTGTATTCAAGATTCAAGATGTAATCAGAGAAATGGTTATTTGATTAGAGGCTTGTTGATATTGAGATAAATTAATGTTAACTTTAATATTATTAGATATTTTATAATAATTTTGTTACGTTCGAATTGTAATTTATAAAATATGAGACTTAAGTTCTACAATAAAAATTTTGGATTTTGATATGAGGTTAAATGGACTTTGGGCTTTCTACTCTCATAAGCTAGCTTTTGAAGTGTCGACCGTGAGGCTCTTTCATGATTCGTCTTTGAGTTGCAATCAAGTAGTGTCAGTCGTGATGCCAGTAGCGTGAGTGATAGGACTACAATGTATGACAGAATATTACGATCCAATTATAAAATTTGCAATTTGAGTCTCACACTTTCAGTATGAGATTTTAATGTGAGGTTTGTACAGACTTTGGGCTCTCCACTCTCATGAGTTAGTTACTTATTTAAATTTTTTAATTGATAATTCAATTTACTGGTTGATAAATTATTCATAAATAAGTTCTATTTATGCGCTCATTTAGATAACTTAATTATAACTATGCTATGCTTAATAATTGGTTCGATAGAAAACTCAATTATTATTCATGAATAAATTTGAATCATTATTTTTAGTTAAATAAAATTTGAGCTCATTTAATTTCGAAGGAATCAACCTGCAAAGTGGTAGCCAAAACTTCGATGCAGTAACGCTAGAAATAGGCTACAACTTTTATGTTCTAATCGTATGCGAAACGTGGACTGATTCGGCTTCTTCCCACATAAAAGAGCTCGCCCACCAAGCACCCACCAATCGCCTACCAATCACCATCTTTGGCTAGGCCGCATGTGAACTCGCCCTCTGCTCTCGCTTCTACAGGATTCCTATGCGCACGATCATTTGAAAAGTCGAATGAGACTTTAGATTGAATTAAGTTTGACTCAATTCAAATGAGCTGACTAAAGAGACGAGTTTTTTATCAATTTAATTATGAGTCAACATAGATTATTAAAAAAATAAAAGGCCTTTACAGACATGCTACACAGCTTTTAATATTACAATATTATTCAAATCACTATTGTTTAAATGAATGTCATCTTATAATTTAAATTTTGTGATGAGACTTGAAAGTGGCATGTAAGTAATTATCTAAAAAAATAAAATATATTATTTATATATATATTTATAATTATATTTGAATTTAATATTCTAATTTTTTGTATTAATTTAACGAAAAGTTTCGTTAATTTTTTTTATAAATTTTATTTAAATTATGTTTATTATACTTTAATTTGTTTATTTTTATTTTAAAATATTAGATTAAAATAAATGATTATAATTTAAAGTAATTGAATGAATAAATATATTTATATAAAATTTAATTAAAAAATTAAAAATTAATTGGGAGTTAAATTAATTTTAGCTGAGATAAAATATGAATGAGAATAAATGAGTCCAACATATTTCTTATTAAACTCTTTTTTTTTTTTTTTTTAACAATTTTAAAAATCAGATTTCCTGCCTTCACGGCGAGGATCCCTGATCGGATCCGATCAGAACCTGATTGGGGATTTTTTTGTAGGGTTTCTAGTTGGACAGGGAAGAATCAGGGGAGGGATGTCGGGAGGAGAGCTTGAGTTTGAGGACGAGAAGGCGCTCCTGAGATCCGCCCTCTCCGGTTCGGACTCCGATCTGGAGGCGCAGCCCTCGGCGTCTCCGCGGCCTCCGTCGTCTCCGTTGTCTGCTGCGGCGAGAAAAAGTGACAAGGGGATCGGCGGCCTCTTGCGTCACCTTGACCGAGGCCTCTCCGGACGCCGCCTCAGTCGGAGGCATTCAGGCCGCGGGATCTCGCCTTTGGCGCCAATGGATGATAGGTCACGTGACGCGCTCGGCGACGGGGCGCCGCCCGAATGGGCCCTGCTGCTAATCGGCTGCCTTCTCGGCGTTGCCACCGGCATCTGCGTTGCCGTCTTCAATCGCGGGGTATGACTGCTTCTAGCTATTCATTTTTCCCCTGTTATCAAAATTATGATGCTTATGAGATCTGGTTAATCTTATATGTTCCGGAAAGAACAAAAGAGGCAATGTTTTTCGTCGTAATCCGCTTAGCTCATAAAAAATGTTATCTTGCGATGACGATTTTTGCGGTGGTCCCTGTTGTTGCGCTGTTAGATTCCATGCAACTCTGAGTGCTGACAGTCTGATTCCATGCAACGCTTAGCACACCTCCATTCCTTTTTTCTATTTGTTGATTGGTTGGATCCACTTGTTGATTTCATGTCCTTCCTTTCTTTCTCAAAGTGCTTTAGGTTACCTTTGATGGCTGTATGATAGTTTTTTGTTAGATTTCTTTCTCTTTCTTAGTGTGATTTAAGTCAGGTTGGATTGCTATGTGATATTTTTTTAGGTTTTCATGTTCTAGCTGAAGGAACTGGTATTTCAGTCAGTGTCTTTTTTAATCAACTTACAAAAAGGACAGCATTCTTGATTTCATCAAGTATCTGTTGACAAAAGACTTTTGTGATAGTAATAACTTCGCGCACATGTTTCTTTTCTTTGGAGGATAATGTCTCTTTTGATTTCATCTTAACTGAAGATGGACATGGACGTTGCAGCTTTTAATGAAGTTTGTATGCCGATTTCTTATGACTGTTTTAGCAAACTTTTATACATTGGTTTATTTTGAGGATAGCGGATGTACTATGATTGAACGGCAGGCTTTACTAATCACTTCTAGCTGTTTTCTGTTTGCGTTTTGAGAACTTGCTTGCACTCCTGTTTGTTTAATACTATGGAAAATGCTTTTGTTCGAACTCGAATGCCATTTCTTACTGTTTTTGATGGTGTATCTTAGTACTGTTGACTTGTTCTTTCTATCGGTATATTTTATGTTAGTGCCTACTCTACTAATCTTTCATTGTTTGGAAGCATCTTGCATAAAGCAAATTAATTTTGGATTCTAGAGATGGTTTAAGTTGAAATTTTCACCACTGACTTTTTGCTTCCAACCATCCTTTTAAAGGTGCATGTGATTCATGAATGGGCCTGGGCTGGTACCCCAAACGAGGGTGCTGCTTGGCTTCGACTACAGAGATTAGCTGATACGTGGCACAGAATATTGCTAATACCTGTAACTGGAGGAGTTGTGGTTGGTATGATGCATGGGCTTCTAGAAATATTTGAGCAAATAAGGAAGTCAAGATCACACAAACCAAGCCTTGATCTGTTGTCTGGCATCTTTCCAACAACCAAGGCTATCCAGGCTGCTGTGACCTTGGGCACAGGTTGTTCATTGGGTCCTGAGGGTCCTAGCGTAGATATTGGCAAGTCATGTGCTAATGGATGTTCAGAAATGATGGAGAATAACAAAGAAAGGAGGATAGCACTTGTTGCTGCTGGTGCAGCAGCTGGGATTGCTTCAGGTTTTTTCAATTGTGTTTGAGCCCTTAGTTATTTTTTATGTTTGTGACAAAATTTGATGATTCCTAAACTGTAAAACAATAGTGCCCATGGTGCATGATATTGGTTGTTCTACTAGTTAGTTCTTTGTCACACTCTTGATCTTGTGGTTATGGTGAACGTTGATGTTCTCTATTCATATTTTTGGTGTTAGCCTATTGCTACAACAACAACAACAACAACAACCAAGCCTTAATCCCACTAGGTGGGGTCGGCTACATGAATCCTTTGTTTTCATTGCGCTCTATCAGTTACCAAATTCTTATCTAAATCTAAGTAATTAAGATCTTTCCTTATAGTTTCTTGCCATATCTTCTTTGGTCTCCCTCTTCCTCATTGTACATGGGCAAAATTCAATAACTCAATTTTTCTAACTGGAGCTTTAATCGGCCTACGATTTAGATGTCCAAACTATCTAAGCCGATTTTCTCTAAGTTTATCCTCAATTGGTGCAACACCAACTTTCTTTCGGATATACTCATTTCTCATTCTATTTTTTCGTGTATATCCACACATCCACCTTAACATCCTCATTTCTGCGATATTTATTTTATTTGTATGTTTACTCTTTGCAGGTCAGCATTCAGCACCATATATCATCGCTGGTCTTACTACAGTTTTATAAAATTTACCCTTGATTCTGGATGGAATTTTTCTATCGCACAACACACCAGAACCATTTCTCCATTTTACCCATCCCGCTTGAATCCTACTAATAATGTTATTATCTATTTCGCCATCATTTTGTATAATTGATCCAAGATATCTAAAACGCTCACTCTTCTTGACAATTTGATCACCAATTGTCTCATCTCCAATATAAGTATTTTTTTCTTGACTAAATGTGCACTCCATATATTCATTTTTTGATCTACGGAGATGAAAACCTTTAGATTCTAGAGCATTCCTCCAAAGCTTTAGTTTCGCTTTAGCTTCCTCTTTAGTTTTCTCAATAAGGACAATATCATCTGCGAAGAGTATACATCAAGGCACTTCATCTTGGATATGTCCAGTCATGACTTCCATAATCAAAGCAAAAAGATACAGACTTAAAGTCGAGCCTTGGTGTAATCCAACTGTAATAGGAAAATCCTTAGTCAAACCTCCTTGTGTTCGAACACAGGTAACAATTCCTTCATACATGTCTTTAATAACTTGAATATAAGCAGTGCAAATATCTTTTTTTTCTAAAACTTTTCAAAGTACTCCTCTTGGGACTTTATCATAGGCTTTTTTCAAATCAATAAAAATCAAATGTAGGTTTTCCTTTCTCTCCTTAAATTTCTCCATTAAATTTCTTAATAAATGAATGACTTCTATAGTAGATCTACCTGGCATAAAACCAAACTGATTCTCTGATACTTTAGTATTATGGCGTAATCTTTGTTCGATCACCCTCTCCCAAAGTTTTAAAGTATGACTCATTAATTTAGTTCTTTTATAATTGGCATAATTTTGTACATCGATTTTATTCTTATAAATAGGTATTAATATACTCTTTCTCCATTCATTTGACATCTTTTTAGTTTTTAAAATCATATTAAACAATCTAGTGAGCCAAGAAACTCCATCATCTTCTAAGCACTTTCAAACATCTATTGGTGTTAGCCTATTGCTATAATAAAAAAAAAAAAAAAGCAATCTAGATTTGTCAAATTAGGCCACGGGAACCTTTTGTATGAAGCTTGTTAGATTATTCCAACTCAGGATTTACTAAATTCATGTTGGTTTCATAAAATGGGTGAGGAATCGTAAAATTTTTATGGTAAATTTGTTTTTGCCATAATTGAATTATTTTGTAAAGTCATCTGATGAGCATCCACAGGTAGGGGTGTGGGTGTTTGGAAGACTGATAGAAGTGGGTAGTCGGTCATGAGTGGACTGCAGTTGGCTAGAGATTTTGTTCAGGTGAGAAAAGGGAAGTCTCCCGCCTTATAGGTTCTGAGAAGAGAGAATTTTATTTAACAGGGTTTCGGTGGGGTGGAAGATACTGAAGCTGCTGGTGAATGGCTTCTTTATATCCAGTATATGTATCTTTCCTTTCAATTATAAGGAGGCTTTCAAGGTAAGAAGAACATATACTATTGTCAGCATATGAGTTAATATTTTTAGACTTTAAATAACCTGTAATTAATAAGCTCAAAACCCTAACAACCTGAATACAAAATATAGATTTTTTTTCTACATGTACCCCATTTCGCTTAATATAGATATTTAGTTTCTGCTATCATCAGATTTCTTTAGCAAAATGGTTTAGCCTTTCATATGTGGTCAATGTTTCTGGGAATAGATCTTTGATAAAGTTTTTAGCTTGCATGGTCTTTTTGATGTAATAAACTTTCTATGTTGTTCTTAATTTCTTGATCTTCCCCTTTTTCCATTTTCAAACAAAGCATGCTGGTAACAATGTTTCTTTATTTCTTTGAAAATATCAGGTTTTAATGCAGCTGTTGCTGGGTGTTTCTTTGCCATTGAAACTGTGCTGAGACCACTACGAGCAGAGAATTCTCCACCCTTTACAACAGCAATGATAATATTGGCATCAGTTATCTCATCCACAGTTTCAAATGTTTTACTTGGAGAACGACCAGCTTTTTCTGTGCCGACGTATGAACTAAAATCTGCTGCTGGTACCTTATCTTATTCATCCCCATTTTAATATGACCAGGGGTAGAAATAACATGTCTCACAATCCCTATGACATGCTTTGTATGCTTATCACGTATTCTTTCTTCATTTGATTTCACGGAACAAACAAACAATTTAGTAAAAGAACTGACTTGACTAAAATGCTAAGAACGGAACTGGAAGATACTGGGGATATAAGGTTTCATCTTCTTATGTTTGTGTAGTTTCTCAAATGATGATGTGGTGCTTATATATGTCACGCCACATGCCATCTTCCTGGGGTTCATTTTTCTCCAGGAATTGTCAGTCTTGTTGTTCCAAGTACTTGCCTTTTTATTGATGTCTTCTCTCCCGTTACAGAATTGCCGCTCTACCTCATCCTGGGAATGTTGTGTGGGGCTGTAAGCGTGGTTTTTACACGATTGGTCATCTGGTTCACCAAATTGTTTGAATATATTAGAGAAAGGTTTGGTCTTCCTGCGGTTGTTTGCCCTGCTCTAGGTGGCTTAGGGGCTGGTTTGATAGCTCTAAAATATCCAGGAGTATTATATTGGGGATTCACTAATGTTGATGAAATCTTGCACACTGGAAAGAGTGCTGCCGCTCCTGGAATCTGGCTGTTAACACAACTAGCTGCAGCAAAAGTTGTAGCAACTACTCTTTGCAAGGGATCTGGGCTTGTAGGTGGCCTTTATGCTCCAAGCCTGATGGTAGGTGCTGCTGTTGGTGCTGTCTTTGGGGGCTCTGCTGCAGAGGTTATAAATTGGGCAATTCCAGGGAACGGTGCTGTTGCTCAGCCTCAGGCTTATGCACTTGTAAGCCAGTGATTGGCGTCATATGACTATGTTTGGAATGTTTATCCACATGATCTTATTTGGATTTCTTCACACCCTGCAGGTTGGTATGGCAGCTACTCTAGCTTCAGTCTGCTCAGTTCCGTTGACATCAGTACTCCTCCTTTTCGAGCTGACCAAGGACTACAGAATTCTGCTTCCGCTTATGGTTAGTGATAAATTTCTCTCTTGCAATGCATGTTAGACTATTAGGGTAACAAGTGTAGCTGTATACCATGAGTTTTCAAAATATGGGCTTTTGCAATTTGTTCTGGATGAGACCTTCCTATACCATAGCGTTCAACCAGTCTTATAGAAACTAAAAAGATAAGTTTTTTGGAAGGTTGCCTGTCAGTTATTTTATCTTTTATTAGACACTATTTTAAGAAAGTCTTCTCTTTTCTGTTTCAAAAGCTTGGTGCGGCGTGGAAGTTATCTTCTTTTGAATCACCTGAGGAAGATTCATTAGATCTTTTCTTGTTTATATCAAGTACCTCTGCTTGAGACAATGTGGATCTGATAAATGTGATTAGATTTGCCTTTGAATTGATATACTGGCTTGTTTAGATTGGAGTGAAAATGTAATAAATGTGAGTGAAATAAATGTCTCGTCTTGTAAGTTTAGGAAAGAAATGCTGTAAACGAGCAGTGCTGAGCTGACTGGTGTTTTGTTCAAGTTAAATCTCATTTTTTAATACCCTATTCTAGGCCGAGTGCATTTGAGCTTGATCAAGATTTTCAAGCTCAGTTCTTTTATTTTATGACATGTTTGAGCTTTGGATCATGTTTGGTTTGAGCTTTGGATCATGTTTGGTTTGAGCTTGGCTTGATTATAGATAGACAAGCTTGGATTGACAAGCATGGAATAGAGTTAAAATTGAGCTTATAAAAGAGCTTTATGAATGAGCTTATTTTGAATTTATATTTAAGTTGATGAGCAAAGAAATTATCAAGCTTTTTTCTTTAAGAAACTGTTATCATACTCGTTACTGTGTTCACAAACAAACTCATCGACAAGCTGATTCTTGAATAACCTTTTTTTTTCCAGATTAATGAGCAAATTACGGTGTTTTATTTGAAAAAGGCAAGGGAAATAACTAGTAGTTGACTGCACCTGAGAACCAGGTATAATTCCAGTCGACAAGACAACCTTCACGTCGTCAAAATGGATGAGAAAATAACCCAACAGCAGCTATTAACAGATGATAACAGCAGGGAGCAAACAGATTACTCTGAAAAGAAGTATAATTAGTTTCAGAAAAGCAGTATAATAAATGTACAGCCTCTAACTCACAAAAAATGTTATAGAAAAATGAATTTTAAGTTTTTCACATGTCAGAAATAGTGGGCGATACCTAAACCTTATAGGAGACATCACATGCTCGTCTATTCGAATACACTTGCATACGAAAAAGGAGAAAAATTGGATGGAAACCGCTTTCATGTCATGTTTTCGTGTTGGAGCGCTATTTGTCACATAATACCCATGAACTTCAGTTGTATTTGAGTATGAGCCTTTCCTCTTTTCCGCTAACGGTGCTAGAGCGCCATTACCTTTTGCAGAAAATGTACGGATGCGGAATCCTTTCTCCCTTCGAAACATGACAAGCTATAATATTTGAGGAGTTTTTGTGTGCTAAATTCCATCTGGGAGTTCTTATTTCATGCACTAACCATGACGCATGATTCAAGTAAGATGCATTTTAGATTTAGGCATTTTTTGGATCGGAACGAGCTTTGTTGCTTTTATTTTGCTCAAGTCATTGGACTATTGAATATTATTTCTATGAGGTCCATTTTCTCATTCTATGTATGTGTAACTATGTATCATGCGTTTTCATCAAAAAAAAACTTTGCATCATGCGTATGCTTATAGATATGCGTATGCTTGCGTGTATGTGTGGTTTCTTTTGCATGCGTTTCTCTGTATTGATTCGTCTGTGGAACAATACTTTTAATGCTTTGACTTATCTGTTTGTCTTGTTTGTAGCTGGTTATGTTTACTGTAAAACTCGATGTTAGTTGTCAACCGTATTTAATACTGCTTGCTTAGGATTTGCCTTCAGGCTGCATTTAGACTTCACTATACCTGTTTCTTTGAGTTACTGCTGCATTGCACTTTATGTTTGGTCACTTCAACTGTTAATTTTTCACTCATGATACCTAACAGGGAGCAGTTGGTTTAGCTATATGGGTGCCTTCAGTTGCTAACCAGTCAAAGGATAGTGATTTGGTGGAGCAAAAGATTATTGGGCATGCGTACTCTTCTCTTTCACCAGCTGAAGGGAAAAATGATACTGTCTGGAGAGATGAGGGAAGCGTAGAACTCACTGTTGTGGAAACTGATACACAGTGTCAAGGGATTTTTAACGAGACTCTCCTTGATGAGTTGAAGGTTGAATTGTTGATTGTCCTATTTCTTGTCCTTTTTGATACATAATTAATTTGTCATGCTGGAGCAATGTTTACTTGGCTACTTGTTTTTCAGGTTTCTCAGGCCATGTCCGAGAACTTCGTTAAAGTTCTGCCCACCGTTGTCTTGAAAGATGTAGTCAATCTTTTGAAGGATAAGCTACAAAATTGTGCCCTTGTCGTTGATAATGACAATTTTCTTGAGGGTATCTGTACAAAAGGTGACATCCAAAGGTGGGGAATTCAGGCTTCCAGAGAAAATCACCACTCTACAAATGATAATATGCATTGCAATGTATGTACTCAATTCTTGTTTTTTTTTACATTGTTTATGTTCCAATTTCTGATTGTTTTAGAACTACATTTAAGCTTGAAATGTTCAACGGAATCTACAATCTTTTACTACAGGTTAACACATGTCCAATTTCATCGTGCTTTACACAAGGGTTTCAGTATCATGGTAGTGAGCGTGGTATACTGACCTGCTTCCCCGACACCGATCTAACAACAGCGAAAGAATTGATGGAAGCCAAAGGCATCAGGCAGCTGCCAGTTGTTAAACGGGGTAGGGGCCATTCATATCAAGGCAAGCGCAGGCTTGTTGGTCTTCTTAACTATGATTCAATCGAGCATTGCCTCAGGTTTGTACTTTTTTAGCCATCCATACATGCAAGTCTTACCATCTCTACTATATTGTTCCATCTTATATATATATATATATATAAATAAAATAATAATAATAAATCTTATGTTTAGTTTTACCTTACGTCCATGATCTCATATTCTCATTGTATATGCGTAAAATTTACGTGGTTTGATGAATAAACTTACGTCCATGATCTCATATTCTCACTGTATATTTTTTATTTGAACGTACAAGGAAATGATGAAGGTTGACATCCATATTTAGAGAAGAGTGTAGAACAATATTAGTTTTCAGAGTATCTATCAAAATGTTCAAGGGTGGTTCATAATATCTCACGGTTCAGTTATCATACTTGTAGTACTGAACTCTGATAACAAGTCCTGGAATTGAGTTCCCTAAACAAATGTAGTCTAGGAATTCAATGATCATGTTTTTCAAGATACATTTCGATCTCAAGATTCATTTCAAGCCGAGTTCAAGCTAAGATCAGAACCCAAATTGACTTAATTTTTCATTATATCAGGTTGTTTAAAAATAACAGTTTTATAGTATGGTTATCATTTTTACATGTTTTAAACATCATTGAATCCATCTAACCCAAAATCTTAATCCACCATAGAAAGGGCAATGTATGTTAAGAGTTTGTTCTTTTATCGACTTCTTTGTAGTTATTTCTTCACTTCAATTCTAACAGAAGGGACCCTTAAATCTCGTCAAATTTTATACTCTTTCTTCCTATGCAGAGAGGAAGTCGAGCGCAGGAAGAACTTATCTACAAAAGAAGAAACATGACACATAGATCATTAACTATATATGCAGTAGTGATCTCAAAGAAAGAAGATAGATCATTAACTATAATATTTCACATCCAACTGTATCATAAGAATGCCTTCTGCATGTTCAAGGGGCTTAAATTCATTGAAGGGGATCTTCTTAATTTCCATGGCCTCTTATCTTCTTTGCTGGCAGGTAGGATTTTCATAGTATATTATTTTGTTTGGGATCTGAAGGAGGAAACTCTTCTTGTAATATAGAATATGTAACTTCATTGTATTGCAGTTCATTTCTTTTGATATTATTATAGTATTTTAAAATGTCAGTTCATGTGAGTATAATGTGCATTGATTAGTTCATATCTGCTACATGAATTACGTCAAACTATTTCTTTAAGATTATGTAGAAAATCTTAGTTATTTATGAAGAATTAAATCAAATATGATTATTAAATTAACTCATGATCTGTAGGTCGTAGTTTTATACCCATGAAACTAATTGGAATGATTTTAAAATAATTTTTCTGTTCTAATGCTTGTGAAAATGAGCTCATTGGATGTTTTATAATGACTTAACTATTCCTTAGTTTTTTAATGTAGGATTATAAGTCGATTTCTTAATATTTAGAAATTATTTTTTATAATAATTTTATAATATTTTATCATATAATTTAAATGTGTTATTAAATTAAATAGTTAATTTTTTTAAAGTAACATGAAAACATCAACATAACATCAAATCTTAAACCAACCATCCCCTAATTCCTATAACTGAGATTTAAATATCTTGTATGCATATTTACTTAAAGCTTATGACGTGAATAAACAAATTTATAACTTGAGAATTAGGCTTGAAACTCCAGTAAACTTGAATTCCTGAAAATGCAAATGAAATGAAACAAATATTATACATATGTGGGGACATTTGGTTGAATGTTATTTTGAAATTATATAACATATGTAGAAAAAATAATTATTTATTTTAATAATATTTTTAGATAATTTTAAAAATTATAAAAATGTAATTCAAAAGGCATCTAAATATCATAACATTGGATTCACACTGAATCAAACGACCCTTAAAAGAAAGTAACCAAAATAGGAACTATTAAAAGTTAAGAATGGATTGGGCCTGTTCGAGATCTGGTGTTCACCATTTCAGTTTCATTAGTAATAACATAAATTGAATCGCCTATCAAATAAAAGATTGAACAGTAATAATAATAATAATAACACATTAACATTGTATAATAGTAAAGATGATATTTTTACACGCAATCTCACAAAATCTTTATATATCACACCACACATCTTCTTCAAAAGAAAAAATAACTATCATACAGTGTAAATATTGTGAAATAAGTATGTAATGCAATATGCTGAAATTTGTATGCCATGTACGTAAATTTTCAAAAAAAAAAAGCTATATACACAGTACATACACATGGAGTAGCAGATGAAAAATAGTTTACCAAATAATATCAAAGTTTAATATTTCATAATAATAAGTTCAAATCATAGAATCAATAAGCAAACATATCACAGAAACATAAACATAACAACAAAAACACTACCCAATAAGGATCTTTTCCTGACATTCCCATAAGAGATTCGCAATCTTCATCATCCTTGATCACTATGCTTACAAATGACAACCTCGCGGGAAACTCACACACCAATTTGACATCATGACGTTGAGAATCAATTTTTCATACTGGCACAGCTTTGCTAAAATCCCCATCATCTAGCGGTCTCCATCCATCTAATGTTAAATTTACCATCATAATTTAACACGATATAAACCTTTCGGTCAGACGTTTTCCAAATGCCTGCAATAACATGAAGAAACATGACAAGTACAGAAACAACGGAGCAAAAGATATAATTTTTGTTATAATTTAAATTGATTCAATATTACCTTGCCAAAACTGATGTGTGTTGCCTGCCTAGAACAGATGAAGTCCTGCACATTCAAGTTTTCATTCTTCTTAAAGGAAGATAATTAACTAATATCTGTGACATACCAAGAGTTCAAAATCAAATAAAACCTAAAAAACTATCTACAACCAGAAGCCAGCACATCAAAGCTAAAATAATCTCCAAACCAGAAGTTAAACAAAGAGGATTCTTCTCATCTCACCTCCTCAGACAATCTACAGAATCCACACGATATCTTCAGCGGAATCCAACCCCCAAAATGAGAAGAAAGCTGCGGCAACGACGATTACTGAATAAAAGATGAATTGCGAAGAAGATATAAGTGATGAATGAGGGTTCGGTCATCTCACCTCCTCGGCCTAATTGATTTCTAAATTTTTAACATCATCTAAAGATTACACTAATTTAGGTAATAGATTTAAAGTTTTTGGAAAACTTCCTAAGTAACTGTAAGTCATATAATTATACCATTTAAACTCGATCTTGATGTGGTAATAATTTTAACTAATTTTTCTAAAATAAATTTTAAATGACCTATGGATCATGGATGTTAAAAATTTGACTAAACCGGATTCGGATATGTTCTGAAATTGAACGAAATGGATTCTTGTAAAAAAGAAAAATCTTGTTTCCTTTCTAATCTCTCACTCCTGATATTAATAATTAAATTCACAAAATAATTTTATAATAATCCAATTGATTATTAATATTTATGCATTTAAAATGTCACTAATTTAGGTACTAGCTTTGGTTATTTGTAAATAAATTAAAAATAATTTTAATTATTAATTATCACATAATTTATACCATATAAATCCAGTGAAGGTTAGGTAATAATTTTGATTTATTTTTCTAAATAAAATTAGAATGACCCCTAGGGATGACTACGTGTTTCACATCATTTAAACACACACTCAAATTTAGATAATTACTTTGGTAATAGTTCTTTTTTTTGGATAAATATTTATAAGTTTAAGGAGAAGTTATTTTTAAAGCAAGTACATCCAAGAATTAGGAATTGCTATGTAGAAGTTATTTTTAAGAAAATATATACATCCAAGAGTTAGGAATTGCTATGTAGAAGTTAATTTTAAAACAAATGTGTGTGGATATTGGGCTGCTTGAATGCAGTTTAGAAATTGCATACTCTTATTGGTAATGTTGGAAAGTTTAAAAACTCATATTTCAATTTGCATTCCGTTAGGCACTCACACGTGAAAGAACCATACAATTTATGTTTAAGTCCAGACATAGAAGTAATATTCATTGAATGGAGGAACTTGATCATAATTTTCAATTCAACCGGACTTGAACAATGTTTTGGAGCATATGGAGCCTAATCTTATCATCATTCATTGTACATGATTTGGATGTAATAAATCAATTAAAGGGAATAAAAATACCAGGACCTATATAAAATATCAAGACATCTATGGTCCTTCAATGCAAAAAGGACAGTACTCCCCAGTAGCTTTTATATGATGCAATGACTCATCTGTAATTTCTTAAGAGTTTTAATCCTTCATTCACAAATTTATTTTAATGCATTATATAAGGACTAATTTGAAATGTTTGAGATTTCCTATGCATTTCACATTAGTCAATCCATTGTTAAGAAGTTTGATTAATATTGGATACAAAAGTAATTTTCTTCTAGGTACTCCAAAGTAAAAGTTTAGAATTTCTTATGGCTTAGCTTGTTTGGACTTAGGTGAAATATAATAGAGATTATTTCACTATTTTGCAAATTATATTCTACCCCTTTCTTTAGTTCATTTTTAGGACTACGTTGTGTTATTCCAAAGTTTCACAGTTGTTGTACAAGCTCCCTACTATATCATGATGTAACAATATGGCATTCAGATAGCTCAAATTATCGAAGCGAAATCTAAAACACGCTAAACAATGTTGTCAATTTTGGGATCGAATGACGGGCCAAAATCTGATATAAGGGACCAAAGTTATAAAACTTAAAAAGTTGGTAACCACTTGTGGGTACCCCTATACGTCAGGACCCCATCATGAGGATGCCATAGCCGTCAAATGTAAATAGTGAAGGCAAATCATTTTCGAATCCATATTTTACCTATACACAACTTATTAAGGTTTTTGTACATTGTCTTGTGAGCACTCTATTAAGATATTGATTGTGGCCTTCTTCCTACCAGCTCGTGCTTTTCAGATTGTTGGTGAGAGCCAATAATCCTAAACAATACAGATGTGACAGAAAGAGGACTGTATGTGCAAAATGAATGTTGGTCAATTTTGTCTTCTAAATGGGGATGATTCTTAAAATAGTTTTTCTCGCTGATGGTCTGCGCTTAGAATTAGAGATTTAAGGACACGTAGTTCCACTGCTTTAAGCAAACATATAACTAAAATCCCATTTTGCATCAATTTCTACATAATAAGTCCAAAGGCACGATTCTCACCTAATCTAATTTTCATTGCAATAGCATCGAAAATCTCAATATTATATCTGAACTCACCAATAATTATCCGTAGATTCAGATAGAAGAATCAAAAATCTGAAGATTATATATTAGGCAGTACCTCAAAACTTGTCAGGGCTGTCATTCAACTGCTCATCATCTTTCATATCCACTACCAGAATTTCCTGATTAAATCAACCGTGCAAAGCTTCGATCTACAGAATTTCAACCACAAAACTACAATCTTGATCACATTTCCATAAACAACAAGTTCCCTTTCCAAAAAAAAAAAAAAATTTCAAAAACAAAATCTGAAGATAATATCATATGCAGTACCTCAAAAGTTTTCAGGGCTGTCATCCAACTGCTTTTCATCTTCTATCTCCACTTCCAGAATTTCCTGATTAAATCAACCATGCAAAGCATTGATCTACATAATCTCAATCACAAAACCACAATCTTGATCACATTTCGATAAACATACCGGAATCCGGTTCTTCATATAATTAGCGAGCCTTGCAAGAACCGTGGTCCTCTGATGCCAAAACCGGCCCTGAAGCCTGAGCTTCACAAAAGGACCGTCTAATTCAGCAAGGTAAACCTCCCCTGAATTCAATTCCGTCTTCAATATAAACTGAAAACCTCTAGAATTAAAGAAAAAGAAAGAAGGAAGCTCAACAATGTATTACCAGTAATGCCAACTGATGAGTCAAAGATCTGAGCAAACTGAACAGAAAAGAGGAAAAAAAAATCAAATAAGAACATCACCGGTCATTTAGAATGCAGAAATACTTCAAAACACTTATTCACGTTTCTCGCCTCCGATCTCGCTTCGACCAGCACCTGTTTGACGTTATCCTCCGTTAGGTCGAGCTGCGGAAGAGCTGCGGAGATCGCCGGCAAAAGCAAGCGCCGACATAGTGACCTCGACCTCCGGCAGCGGAGATGCCGGATGGGGGTTAGGGTTTGAAAGCAGCGGAATTTGGCAAGAGAGGAGGAGGAGAGCGAGGTGCACTGAAGAGTGAAGAGGGAAATACGTATCGCCATTTTTGTGGTTGCCGTAGGTTTAGAGCGAGGGAGAAAACTCGGCACCTCGGATCTGATCTCAAGTATCCGTAGGATTCAGGAAATGGGCCGGGCTTCGCTTAAATTAGTGGGCCGGGCTTTATTTAGAGGGCCGTTTGATTAGCTGACGTTTCGGCCCATGAAGAATTTAAACTCTTAAAAACTAATTTTTTTAAAGAATGGTTCTTTCATTTTTTTTAATTGTGAGTAGTTCTTGATTTTAATACCAAGGATAACAATATAAAAAAATTTACATAAAAAAAAAATAATAAAAAAGACTACAATATGCTTTTTCATCAATTTTTACCTTCAACTGAGCATGAAATTTCAAAAATATCCTATCTTTTCTTTTTTTTTTGTCATTTTTAATCACAAGAGAAATATATATATGTATATATATGACTTTAAAATTGAGTTTAAGTTTTTTCTATTAAATTTTTAACAAAAAGATTGAAAATAATATATTCAATAAACCCAAATGAAATGCCTTCAAATTTTATTTACTAATGTGATATTATTACATAAATTTAAGGGCTTGAGTAATATTTATGCTTATTGGTATATAGTTTTAAATTTTTACACTCCACATTTATCTTAATCCTATAATATATATATGAACAAAATAATGTTAGTTTCATCACAATTCTATCACCTTCTTGTTAGTGTAGGCATTTAAAACAAAGAACACAAAGTTGTGCAATATTATATTTATTTTATTGATGGCAAGTAGATACTCTATTATTTTATTTTCCACTTTTTCTACAATGTATTTTTTCTATGCCATTATAATTTTAAAATGGAGTGAAATTTTTTTGATATTTATGGTCAAAAATGAAAGGGATAATTATACCCAGGTCCTTGAGTTTAACGCTTAATAACGCACATGTGCATATTTTTAAAATTATAATATCGGGGTCCCTGAATTTTAATAAATTATCAAATGAGTCATTTTTTTATTTTTTTATTATTAAATTTTTTTAAAATTACAAGTTTACCTCTCTAATCTCTCTCACCCCTCTAATCTCTCTCTCCCCTCCTGATCTTCTCGCATCTTGTGGTATGTGAGACCCACTGGCGGGTCGTGCGGCCTCACGCGCCGCGCGGAGATCGGAAGGAGAGAGAAGCAATCTCGCGCGCCGCGCGGCGGGATGGGAGAGAGAGATTGGAGGGTTTAAATGATAATTTTAAAAATTTTAATAATAAAAAAATAAAAAAGATCTATTTTATAATTTATTAAAATTCAGGGACTTGATGTTATAATTTTAAAAAAGTGAACTTATGCATTATTAAATGTTAACCTCAAATACCTGGGTGTAATTATCCTAAAATGAAATTTTAAAAAGGGAGAAATATTGTCTCTCTTATGGAAAGGGAGAAATAAATTTAAGAAAAGTTTGGGTATTAAAATGGAAATTCCAAAATTATCCAGGGGCATTCCGAGAATTGAACTCGGGACCTCTCGCACCCTAAGCGAGAATCATACCACTAGACCAAATGCCCTTTGTTATCACGATTTAGCTTAACATTCTCATCAATAGTAAAGATAAGGTTTATTTATGATATAATTTAGCACCATCAAACTCATCGATCCAGCACAATATTCAAGCTCGAGTCAACCTACTCAATGTATTAATTTAAGGTGAATGATAAATTTTATTTTTAAAGAAACTTAAAAGTGCCTTAGCTCAAATCTATTCCTCTTTATATGTAATCAACATAAACACCCAAATCAAAGAAATATTGTGTAAAAAGTGTCTACATTAAGGGAACAAGACAGTGTGCTATAATCCTCTCAAATCTAAAAATTGTAAAAAAAAAAATCATTTTACTAAAATCGTCACTAGTGAGATACAAAATATTAATAAGTGCATAAATTTTGCGTAAAATACATCGTCTCTCTCTAAAATTTTGGGAGGTTTCTGAATTTGTTGCTTTCGGTGACTTCTTTTGTGTCTTGGGAAGTCGGATTCTGATCTAATATTTTTTGCATTGTGTTCTTTAGCTTGAGATTTGACTTTAAATTTTCGAAGATACGATTGCTTTCATGTTGATTTTGTTTAGAGATATTACAGAGAGTCTCCTTTAAATATTGTAAGGATGTAGTACTGCTTGTTTCTTATTTGTAATATTATGTAAGAGATCTAGTTAATATTTTTTATTTATTTTTTTAAATTTTTAGCTTGTATTTAAAGTTTTATTTGTCAGTCAGGGACTGGATGAATAAGAATCTCTTTTTATGTGAGAATTCTTTAAAAATATATATATATAAAATGGATTATTCCACTAAATTTATCATCAAATAGAGAAAATTATAGAAATTATGAAAGGAGAGAGTCAAAAATTTTGTTATATATTTCAATATATTTTTTTTAATAAATTGATTAATAATAATTTATTGAATTATTTAATAGATTATGACCAATAAAATTTTATTCAATAAATTTTGAATTTAATTTATAAGATAGCATAATGATGAGATCTTTAACTTAATAATTGATTAATTTTGTTATAAAAATGATTAATTTAAGTTTAGATACGAGCAAATTTCTTATAAATTTTTGCCATTTTTATATAAATTTATTGTCATCTATATTTTTTAAAAGCCTTAAGTTTGGCATAATTAGTCCCTCCAATTTGAAAATAAAAATATAAGTGAAGAATTTTGAAAAATAAATGTAAAATATAGATAAACTATAGTGACGTATTAGTAATTTGACCTTTTAAGATATTCACGAGGTATCTCCGTCGCTCGGGCCTCCGGGCTTGCGGCAATGGAGAAGACGGCAATTGTCGGCGGCGGCGAGCTGGTGGAGAGGCTTCCACATGCCCTATTGATCGAGATCCTTTCGAGGCTGGGTGTGGAGTCCCTCTACTCCGCTGCTCCGGTCTGCAGAGCTCTTCGATCTTCGGTTTTCCAAGTCCTCTCCACTATCTCTGCCCTCGACCTTTCCGTGAGCTTCTTTCCTTTCTGGCCTGCTCTTTCTGAAATTTTGGGGTTCTTTTCGGGATTTCATCTATTTTTTTCTTCAGATCAGCTGTTAATATTGGATGTAGTGTTGAGTTCTTGATATTCACGTTTTGGAAATTTGTAGGTTCTTAATTGCTTCTTTTTTAAGGAGTTTTTGGGAGTAGAATTTGCTCGAGTCGTATGCTACCCTATGATAATCTGAGTATTAAATGCTCCGAGTGATTCAATTTTGCTTGGCAATAAGCTTAATAAGCTGTATGATTATTAATGTAATAAATTTAGATGCTTATTTAGATTTTCTTTGCTTATAAATGGATGTTTCAGGGATTTGCACCTAGTGCGACGATCTTAAGTAGAATATTGGGTGATAATTGTGGACTCCGGTGCCTAACTCTGGACTGCAGCCGGTTGGATGACTCTTCTGTCAACATTATTGCGAAAGAATATCTTCAGGAACTTGTGTTACTGAAATGCTACAGCATCACTTCTTACATCTTTCTTGCTATTGCTCAAAATTGCATGAATTTAAGGTATGATTTTCTTCTTTTGATTCTGTCCTTCTTGTTGAATTTTAGCTTTTTAATTACATGATATGTGTTGGCAGTTCAAATCAAATGATATGTTGTATGACAGTTAATAAAATGACTAAGAGGAAGGGGTTCTTTCCGATATTATTAACTTTGTTTATGCCTGGGATGTACTCGGTGGGATGACAGGGTGTGATTGTGCAACTTCTTGATCTGCGAAGGTAGACAATATGTCTCTTAATTCGAAGTTCCCTTTTTTCACAATTTTTTTTTTCTTTTTTGGGATAAATTAGGTGTCTATGTATAAGTTTAGGAATGTTTTATATTAAATAATGTTAAGCTTATGAAATCAAAGGGAATTCAAACCTGTTGGGGATTCCTCCTAATGACGATGAGGAGGAAGTCAAGAAGGTTTGTCGAAGAAAGCTTCTTGAAGAAAATCATCGAAGAAGTGTGTCATTGAAGTCTTGACGAGCGTTGAAATCTCGATCGAGGTTTGAACTGTTGTTTACCCCATTGGATTTGAGTTTCTTTGACAAGGTTGGTGAACCCGATGTTTGGCCAATCAAGTGAAACTTCAACAGTAAAGGGGAGATCTGGCAAACCCTGTCTTGGATAATTTTGAGGAGATGGAACATCGATGAAGAGTTTCTGGTTCAGGGGAAGGTACTTGTTCAGCTATTCATTAAGAAGGAATTTCCTCAACTAAATTAGACAGGTGCTCCCAATGTCAAAAGAATCTTAAGCAATTATGGGAAGTGTCCATGTCAACCTGCCAAATCGTCGAGAAGTAGTGGCCATGTCAGTCTGCTACCTAACTTCCAGGAAAGTGCTTGTAGTCTAGACATTGATGTGCAAAGCATTCTTGGACGTTCACTAGAGAGACTATTGCTCTTCTCTCTAAGTATAAAATGGTAAGAGAAGAACAACGTATTTGTTAAGACGGGAAACAATCAAAGAGTTTTTACGTGGAAAACCGACTGGCGGAAAAAC
>JAEMOT010000750.1:2517-73008 GCA_019297695.1 Apostasia ramifera
GGAGGCTTGAAAGATCACTAGGAATGCTTTTCTTTTTGGTTACAGTGTTTTTTTTGATTTTTCTGGGTTTCAACCCCTCTTTAAGGCTGTGCACAGGAGGTATATATACCCTCAGCCTGTTCTGTCTAGTCACTTTCAGCCGAATAATCTATGGTCCTAGTGACAGCTTAATTAATGCCTGCGGATGGCTAGTACATGACTCCTGTACGGTGTGTCAGTACTTACGATCCGCCGGCGGAAAAACCGCATCTTCCTCAGAGTAGTACAGTCCCCAACGGTCAGATGTCACGTCGGGTCCTCGTTCTTCGGGATGTTTTCCTTTCGGCGTCTGCTGTTCGGTATGATACCTCTCCTGTTCGACTCGGATGCCTTACTCACATGGAGACCACGTGAGCAACCACGTGGACGGTCCAGATGAAAAGGCGCGAATCCAATTACAACACTTATTATGGAAAGAATTGCTCATATATTTGTGATAAACGTCATTTTTCAGTTATAATTCCCTGACGTCTCATGTGACATGGAAACTAAGCAAAGTATTTTTGAATTCCTTCGTGGAAAAGGTAGCAAATTACAAGTACCTTTACAAGGGGAGAGTTTTTAGTAAGATGACAAAATAGTGAAATGAACTCTCAGTAAGTAATAGTAATTAAATTAAGAATCATATCAGCAACTAAACTATCTTCTCTTATGCGATTTTGGATGAGTTGAATGCATTCTTTTGTAGATTTATGTGAGGTATCATTTTCCTCTGGCTTACGATTCTTTACTTGCATGAATGGTACTTGTTATGTGACCACCTAGAGCAGTCTATTGAAAGGATGCCATTTTTTAAAAGAATTAGTCCTCCATCAAGTGTGATGTACTAAAACTAGGAAGCAAAGAGTGTGAACTGAAAATAGGCTTGGGTTGTTTTGGCGTATGTGATAGAGAACAAGAAAATGAACCTTACATGGAAGGAATAAGAACGAAAAGGTAGGCCAAAAACATGGCTTGCAGCTCTGTGAGAATTTTTACATTGAGTCAATACCAAACTCTAAGGTAAGATGAAGAAATGGAAAGATGGATTCATGAAGTTATTTCCAAATAATTGGAATGATGTGGCCTCTGATGATTGTAGTGATCCTCCCATCTAGTACCGCAATTAAGTTCTTAATTTGTTGTATTATTATAGTTATTCATCTGAATGTTCACAACATTAAGAGCTCCCTCTTGGCTAAGGCTGTTTGCTGGAGCATTGTCACGGTTTTGGGGTTTATTCTTGAACCTTGAGAAAATTTTATTTTACAGAAAGTTTTATGCATCTGGGTTGCATTTAATCTATCCATTCTTTATTTACAGGTTGGCATCTGTCATATCAAAGATGGGCTTTGTTTTTTCTGATCAGGGTTTTTCTAGTATGTTGGTTCCACTCTGTATATCAATCAGTGTATGCTGCAGTGCTGTTGGATTCATTTGTCAGGTATCAATTCTTGACCCAGCCCCAAATATCATGTTTTGGTCATTATTTCTCTGAACTTGGAGGTTCGATAAGCTCTAATATAGCCTAGGATGCGGGCATAGCGGCTGAGGAAGATAAATAGTGTGGAGGCATACATTGATAAGCAGTTGTCACAAATTTTGTGAATCTTAGGTAGTCTTATGCATGTTTCTAGATATAATGTTTTGTGTGAATGCAATGATTCATGCAGCTGATATTTTATCTCGATGCCATATTTTATCTGGAACAATATAAATGATGCATTGTTCTTCTCAACAGTGAGATTGTGTTTGATCTTGTAGAGCTCAATCTTATGTCACATGGAAGTTTGATCTTAAATAAACTTGTTGTTCGCTTTTCTCAACTAAATGACTCGTGAGGGGCCAGTTACCATTTGTTGCATGTGTATATATCCCTGTATTTTTCTCTGCAAATACCTCAAATTTAAAAACGTTTTCTGTTTTTGGTTTGTATTTAGCTTCTATGAGTTTGAAGATGATCCAATATTTGCATATACCCTGTATTTTTCTTTGCAAATTCCTCAAGTTTAAGAACGTTTTCTGTTTTTGGTTTGTATGTAACTTCTAGGAGTTTGTGGATAATTCATAATTCTGTTCTTTTTCTGCAATATAATGCACATATTCCTTGCATTAGCATCTGTTGTTTTTTTCTTTAACTATTTTCTTATAATTCTTTTGCCCTGAACAACACAATTTTTGCCACCCTAATTGGATATTATAGCGATGTGGATTCGAACCCGGGACCTTCGGTTCCAAGTAAGCTCTTTCTCAACTGGCTAGGAGAAACTCCACAATTAGTATATGTTTGTTTTATGTGCGTTGAGCTCCAATGCTTCATGGTTGCTTTTTTTATTTTTTGAAAGTGCATGGCTCCAATACTTCATGTTTGCGTATTATTGCAGTACAATGTGTTTAAAGAATTTGTTTACATTCCAAAAAGAGCTAAACAAACCTAGTATTAACATGAAATAGTTTGCAATAGCTAACTGGATACTTACATCTGGGTCCTTGAAGCTACGGGGTCTTTCATGTTGGTCTATATATTTTCAAATCTGTTAATGGTCACTACGGTGAAATCTGTTAACTGATGAGAGTCTATTAACTGCCTCAAGTCCGGAGTCTATTACTCTTGTTAATTGTTGGACAAAAGATTAAGATATTACAAACCTAGAAAAATTAATATGAAATCTATTAAAGGTCACTATGGTGTGCAAATAGAATGCTTAAAAGGCATTTGCTTACAACCTGAGGTACTCTTTATTGGAGTAAAAGAAAGGGTAAATTATATCTAGGCCCCTAAGGTTAGGGTATAATAATACATGGGTTCACGTTTTAAAGATTTTAACATTTGGGTCCCTGAGTAACATTAATTATATCAATAAGGTACTTTTATTATTTTTTATTATTAAATTTCAGTAAATGATTATTTTGCCCTTTCCTCTCTTATTTCCCTTTCTCTTTCTCTGTCTCCCCTCTTCATGGAAGCAGAGGGGCGACACTTTCCCCTCTCTCTCCTCTCGCAGAAGCAAAGGGGTGGCGCTGAAGCCGCCCCCTCCTCTCTCTCTCAGAAGTAGAGGAGTTCGGCACTACAATCGCCTCCTCCTCTCTCCTCTAGCTTCAGCGAGATGGCAGAGGATGGGCAGCACTGCAGCTCCCCGTCTTCTCCCACTCTCTCCCCTCGCTCACTCTCTCTCACTATTTCTCTGTTTGCATCGTAGCCACCCAAAACTACTCGCAAGTTAACAAGAGGGTAGTATAGTAATTTTATAATTATAAATTTATTTTAATATTTAATATTTTCCTTAATAGAATAAAGATAGAAGCCTTCTAAACACATATGCGTAAAGTATTTAATATTACCTCAGAGTCCTGAATGAGACTAATAACCTATCTTAAGAACCTTAATGTTAAAAATTTTAAAATATGGACCTACATGATATTATACCATAATCTTAAGGACTTGAATATAATTTCCCCTGAAGGAAATCGTTAACATCAAAGGAAATCACTGATAAGAATTATAAATTATTGAAGATTCTTGAAACTTATCCAAAGTCTTGAAGCTGTTCAGGATATTGAAAAGTGATTGTGAACTTACGATGAATTAATGGCAGAGTTCCTCCTTTCATGTTTTTGTTTAAGGCGGTCTGCGCATCATAGAGTTACCTCTTCGGAGGGGATTGATATTTGATGTCTTTTCTTTTGCGTTGATTATTTCTATAATATGTAGAATTTGATATGTATTCCTTGTATGTCCTCAAGTAACATATTTGGGCCTCCAACTTTTGATTTTATGCGCGGTGCCTCCCAAACTAACCCATCCATTATTGTCTATTACTAGGATGGTTAGCCAACTTGGTTTAGCAGTCTGCTGGGAATTGCGAACTTGCCGGGTTGTGCAGCGGACTGTGGTGGCAGTGAGAATGGGAAGATAGGTGGCAGAAGTGAAAGTTTCATTAACTGAATTTAGTCCATATTCTATTAAATTTGAGATGCAGAGTATTCACAAGGGGCTATCTTGTGGTGTTTAAATGCTTTGGGGGACTTGTGCCTAAAATACAAAGTTTGATATCAGCTATATATATATATATATATATATGTAATTCTTTTCTTCTTGAATTCTTGGTAATAAGGCGACCTACCTGATAAGAAGTCCCTTTTTGATCCTTGGACAGACCCGAGGATTGAAGCATGGGAGAGCTATTGTGGTCTCAACCTGTGCAGCAGTGTCCTCAATTGTAACTGGTGTGCTTGCCGGCATGTTCGCGTTGGGTGAGAGCCTCCCATCAGCTCCTGTAGCTCGGCTCTCTGTGCTGCTTGGATGGTAAGGTTTGCTTCCCTTGCTGCCCTCTTTTAAGCAAAATTACGCTTGCAGAGTGTGTGATGTGGAGTGGGCAGGAGAAAGGGTAGGAGAAATAGATGAAGGTTAAGAAGAGAGAGAACAAGGAAGAATAATGAGAAGATGAACAAGGTATAAAGATACAAGGGGAAGAGTAGGGAGAATTACAGTTATTATTTTCATTCAGCTTATCAAAGTGTAATAGATTACTAACCAGCAGAAAACCAAATATTACTGTGTCTATTACACGTCTAACATTGTCATTCCCAACCGATTACTTACCCAAAAGACAAATATTTACATTTGTTGCCTCCAAATTTTCACTCCAAATATACATTAATCATCTATTTGGGAATTCAAATATCGCCTCAATGTTGCCATTATTACCCATTTAACCTTACATATGTTACCCCCAAATTGGATGAGTAATTACAACTCGCTCCCAAAGTTTACATCTTTCAGCTACTTAAAGATGTATTCATGATAAATTATAATTATTCATCAAAATTAGGAATGATAAATGTAAATATTCTTCTTTGAGAGGTAAGCAAGTAATAAGGGCAACTTAGGGGGAGTGGCATATGCAATTATCCCTACATATTTTTCACCTTCTATTAGGGGGTAGATTGCAATTACTCATAAAAGTTGAGAGTGACAGATGTAAATACTCAATTTTTGGGATGACATAAGTAATAAGGGTAACTTTGAGGATAATATATGTAAATCCGTGTTACTTTTTTTTTTCATTTAGCAAATTATTTACTTCAACTGTCATTTTCTCTTACCATCCATAGGCTATTCATCATTGTTGGGGTCATTCTTCTTGTCTCCTCCGCCCGTATTTTGACTCTTCTTCCTAGGCCGATTCGCCGCCTTCTGAGAAGTGGCTATGAGAGGAGCCATGGCCTCAAACGGTCCCCTTCAACTCGGCTAAAGGATTCCAGCCCTAGTGCAGTGATCCATGCATCAACTCTTCACCATTTGATGACATCTCCATCCTTGAAGGAGAAGCCCTAAATGAGAAATAAATATATTTTCTTCCCCTTTTTGTGAGATCAGTTATAAATTGTATACCTTAGGGGCATTCCTCTATTATTTTTATTTTTGATTCAGAGCATTCATCGAATCTCTTTATTAATTGTAATAGAATTATTTTTTATTATTTTAAAATAAAAAAATAATTTAATTAATTAAAAATTTAGAGAAATTTTTTATAGTAATTATCTCTTATTATTATTATTTTGATAGAGATGGCTTTGAACTCTTGAATAAGCCTGCAGGAGTGATCAGATGGTCTTTGGAGTCAACAAGCCAACTGAGATGGGGCCAGTTTGAACTTTGAATCTATTGGACTCTCTAAATAATAATGTCAATTATAATTTAAATAAAATAATTATTGATATAAAAAATATATCAAAATAGAATAAAATAAGACGATAATTTTTACGTGAAAGCTCGAGTATCGGGGAGAAAAATCACGACATCGTCTAGGCGATTTAAATCCACTAATCGAATTCCTTCTCTTACAAAGCTTGAGAGTCTCTAATTTGAGACTGAATAAGAGAACGAATACAAGAGAGAATGAGAGAGAGGTAACTCAGCCAGCCCCAGAGAGTTTCTCCTCTCTCTTATTTATAACCTAAAATTCAAAATACTAAATCATATATCTTAAATTATTTTATCACTAAAAATTAAATTTTAAACCCTAAATCTTAAATGATAAACTCTAAAGCCTAATGTTTTAATTTGTGCGAAAAAAGTAATTTTTGTGATTTAATTATGTATATAATAATATTAAATTTAAATAAGTGAGATAAAAGCTTATAAATTATATACAATAGAATAAGGCTCTCTATATAAACCCTTATATTGAAGAGATTTGAAGGTGATAAAGTAATAATGGAATCAATGACTGATTTTCTATTAATGCCTTTAGTTCTAACGATCTGTTATGCCTTTTAAGTTCGGATGAAAACGAAGAAGTAAAGTCAGTAGAACACCGACATGAAGAACACTGATTTTCCATCATGCTTTTACTTTTGGCAATTTGTTATGCTTTTCGCATGCTTGATATTTATCATTCTCTTAAGTTAAGATGAAGATAAAGAAGCAAAGTCGGAAGAACAACCACATGAGGCACATTGACATAAGTTTTTAAGAAATTTATCATATATATGTTTCTGTCAAAAATATTACCTTTACATACTGTTTTATTTTAGAAACAACTTTTTTTAGGACATTATCAAAGTATTCAGCCCACATCTAATTTTACTATATGATTATTGTTAGAACCTTCTCTAACACCCTTAGTCGAACAACCCTCCTCGAATGGCCCTAGTCGAACAGCTCTTCAAGGAGATATCACCAGATCATACCTGTGACGCCCGTAGCCGAAGAGGGCGGGAGTGACGCCGGGTGATGTCCTAAGAGTAAAGAATCACTGAGGCAAAGTGCGGCTCCTGGCAGGCTTCTAGGCCGAATAATGAGTGGTGAGAGGGGCGCAAGAATGAATCGTCCCACATCGGAAAGGGAGGGAGATCCTGAGTTGTATAAGTAGATAACGTGATCTCAAATGATAGAGGTGCCTTTTGGGGCAAAACCGTGAGGCTAGTGATGAAAAACTCCGTAGTTGAGCGTGCTTGGGCTGGAGTAGTACTGGGATGGGTGACCTCCTATTCCGCACTCAAGCACGCAGTTTTTCTAAAGCCAAAGCGGACAATACCTCTACAATGAGATTACGGGATGTTACAATACCCTTCGTACTACTATGTCAACTCAGCATTTAAGACAGCACAGAAGTTCACTTCCTAATCGTCCTTTACAGAAATATATGTCAAATATGATAGACTGTACTCATTATGTTCTCACCAAGCTATAAATACGAGAGAAGAGAAACTCTCTGGGGCTGGCTGAGTTACCTCTCTCTCATTCTCTCTTGTATTCGTTCTCTTATTCAGTCTCAATTTAGAGACTCTCAAGCTTTGTAAGAGAAGGAATTCGATTAGTGGATTTAAATCGCCTAGACGATGTAGTGATTTTTCTCCCCGATACTCGAGCTTTCACGTAAAAATTATCATCTTATTTTATTCTATTTTGATATATTTTTTATATCAACAATTATTTTATTTAAATTATAATTGACATTATTATTTAGAGAGTCCAATAGATTCAAAGTTCAAACTGGCCCCATCTCAGTTGGCTTGTTGACTCCAAAGACCATCTGATCACTCCTGCAGGCTTATTCAAGAGTTCAAAGCCATCTCTATCAAAATAATAATAATAAGAGATAATTACTATAAAAAATTTCTCTAAATTTTTAATTAATTAAATTATTTTTTTATTTTAAAATAATAAAAAATAATTCTATTACAATTAATAAAGAGATTCGATGAATGATATTTTCTCTGATTAGTAAACTACTTTGATTAGTTTAAAAATTACATTAATATTTGAGATAAATATAATATTTAACTTAATTTAATAATTAGAGAAATTTCTTTGTTGGATATTTTTTTAATATTGAAAGATCTATTTTTTCGTTATTTCAAATTAGATGACTAATTGAGTTAGTTTTAAAAATAATTTAAAATTTAATTACTATTAACCCTAATAATAATAAAAATAATAATTGTTTGACTTCTAATTTAAAATCAGATTTATTTCATGTGGCCCAAAAAGATTGAGGGAATAATGATTAACATGGCAATCACTTGGTCTTTCTAGAATTGTATACTTTATTCCATATCCCATATTCCTATTCTTTAAGATATAGGAAGCTAAATTAAATTGATTTTAGATCGAATTAAAATCAAGTCGATCTAATTGAGCCGACTAACTAGCCAAATGTTCGGCTCGGTAATAATTTCGAGGCGATTTTGAGCCGGGTTTGGCTAGGCTTGATCCAGCTCGAAATTGGCTAAAAAAAATTGAGATTCGATTCAAGCTCGAAAATGAATCAAAATCGGCTTGAAGTCGAACCCAATAGACCGCAGCTGATTTTGAGTCGATTTTAAGTTGATCGAAATGTGATTGATTAGATTTCGAGTTAGTATTGGCTCGGCTCAAAATCGAATCAATAACAACTTTTTTTTTTTTATGAAACTCCTGATATAAATATTGCACACACATATGCAAGAAATTTGGTTGGTGATAGTTAAGATTGAAAGATACTATCTCTAGTTAGGGGCTATTTTGATTATGATAATTGCCAAAAATAACTTCAATTATTTTTTTAAAAAAAAATAATAATAAAAAATAAGTTATGATGATAAAAAATATAATTTTTTTAATAAGTAGTATGACGGCAAATAAAATTAATAAATTATATTAAAAATTATATAAAATATAAAATAAAGTTGATTGATGTATTGAGACCTCTCTATGTTGGTGGTGGTGCGGGTCCTACAATATCTTACTTAAAGATTTTAAATTGGCTTGAAGATCGAAATCGATTGAATCAAAATCGATTCGATTCAAGCAAGCTGACTAACGAGTCATTTTTATGGCTCGAGATTTTTGTTAATTCAATCTTGAATTAGCTTAAGATTAGATTAAGCCAGCTTGAAGTTGGATCAATAACAAAAATAAAAGAAATTAGTTTTAAATTGGGCATTACATGAGAACTCCCAATGAGAGGTACTAAATAATAATATGCCTCCACTAGGGGAAATATAAACTATAAAGAACTCCCATTTCCCAATTAATAATAAGGTAAAAATAATAGTAATGTAAATTATTATTTGTTTTCTAGATCCTAATTACAGGGGGACTAAAAAAAACTTCAAATTAATAGAATAAGTTCTATTAATATTTTCTCATTAAATTTAGACCTTAATTATACTATAATTATAAGAGAAATTTTCTACAAGGCACTCTATTTATAAAAAATTACACATATTACTAATAAAAATTAAATATTATGTTTTTTGTATAAAAAGTTTTATAAATATTATGTATTTCACACCTCTGATTAAATTCTGTAATTATCTAAATAGAACATTCATTTTTCTCAATGAAATATTTTATTGAATCCAAAATTTACTCCCAAAATTCAAATTTTTATATTGGTATCCTTTCTCTTTTTGTTCTTCAACTCTGACTGTCAGAGAGCTAACTATAGTTAAAACTCAAACTAAACATGATTAGATGATAGTTAATAAAAATATAAATGCGTAATATTTGAAGTATTTTATATATACATCTTTAAATTAAGTGTTTTACATATAAATCTTTCTATTTATAAATTATAGGGACGTACGCTGTTAAATGTATTGAAAATTTTTCACGTAAACTTGAAAATTTTATTTGAAAAGTTGAAGCATGGACGCATTGGTTAACAGTTTAAAAGATAAGGATCTTAATTATAATTATTTTGGAACCTATTAATTATCAGAGTAAAGTTTAGAAATCTAATAGTAATTTACCCTTAATAACATATTCTTTATTATTATTATTATTATTATTGATAGAAATATTCTTTATTTTTTTATTAATATTCTTTATTCGACGCCCCATTAATGAAAAACTCTATGGGAAGTTGAGGACGACATTTTGAAAGTACCTCCTTTATGACTTCAACTGCAACCAAAATGGCGAAGTCCGAGATCAAGGGAGAGTAGAGAGACCCGACTCTCTTCTCCTCCTCCTCCTCTTCCCCTGTCCCCTTCCTATTCTAGCCTCTCCAATGGATGATTTCAGATCGAGGTCCTACGTCGATGGCCGGATGCAGATAGAGCCCTACGGCATCCGGGGACCGCCGCCTGGATCGTATGATCTGAGGAGCTACAGCACTTCCCACGCCACATCTCATTCCCAGAAGGAGATGAAGCGGAAGAAGGGGAAGGGGGCTTCTTCCTTGAATGGCTGCCTCAAAGATCCGGAGTTCCAGAGGAAGAAGAGGGTCGCCGGCTACAAAGTCTATTCGGTTGAGGGCAAGGTTAAGGGCTCCCTGAGGAAGAGCTTCAGGTGGCTTAAGGACAGGTATAGCCAGGTCGTGTACGGGTGGTGGTGATTATGAGATTGGCGATGGTATGAATTCTCTTGGAAATTTTTGATGCTTTTATTAGGGTTTTTGATTCTTTTATCGCCTGTCAGGATCTCGTCATCTACTTCTTATTTGTGACGATAATTGGATTGTTTGTTTCATATTTCTTCTTTTCTGATTGCTTGAAGTTGAAATATCTGTTGCTTCAATATTGTTTTTTTTTGCAGAAACAAAGGAATAGTTTGCACCCTAGAATCATGGACTTTTGCTTTTGTTTTTTTCCCCTTTTTTCGTTCAGGGTTGGAAAGTTTTATTTTGTCAAACAAAAATTAGTTGAAATCAATATTTCTTTCTTTTATTTTTTGCTATGGCTTGAGCTAGAAGGAAGAAGTGTTATGTAGCCCCACAAACTAGCTCCCAAAGCTTCTAGTACCTTTGAACAGTAACTTTATTTATCTGGTGAGTGTATTGTGCGTTGAACAATCCACCTATCAAATGGATAAATTATTCAAAAGTCCTGGGACTTTTGGGGCTACTTTAAGAGTGTAACATTAGATAGCTTAGATTTAAATGGCTTAAATGGACAATTAAAGTGCTTAACTATTCAAGCGGAGCTCGCCAAAATGCTTCCCCAAAATAGGGAGTTTGATGGAGCAAACAATTTAAGCGGCTTAGCTATTAAGTTGAGTTTCTTGAGCTGTGCAGCCAAACACAACCTTAGGGCCTGTTTGGCACATGGTTGAGTTAATTTATTTGTGGTTAGTATAACTTGGTTAGTACTAGATTATTCAGGTTAGTTAAAAACTTAAAAATTTATGTTTGTTTGGTAACCTAGGTTTGCTAGAGTTAATATGAATATTTGTTTGGTGGTTAACTCAGGTTAGAGATTAGGATTATGCATGAAGGCGAGATAAACCAAGTAGCATTTAGGTTAGGGAATACCCGAGTTAGTAGGGTTAAGGTGGGATAGAAGGGTTAGCTAACCCGATTATCTATTTGAGCTGAAAATGTATTTGAGAGAATTTGTTGGGTTTACCTAGTGGTACTAAATAGGCAAATAGGCCCTTAAGCAGCTTAAGTCAGCCACCCGTAACTTTAAGCAAGCTTAACTCACTCAAGTAAAGCTTTCTCCGAGTATTGATAATTCTAAATGCATAAGCTAGAAATCTTTTTTTGGATGAATTAGAGTAGCTATCTAATTGGTGATGTCACATTTAGTAATCAAATTGTCATGAATAGTTAGCGCTTTAGATACCTTAAATAATTATACAAAATAATGGTAAAATAGATAATGATGTTATTAGCAGGATCCAAGCAGGATGGGTAAAATGAAAAAATATTTCTAGTGTGTTATGCGATAAAAAAATTTCATTCAAACTTAAAGATAAATTTTATAAAATTGTAATAAAATTAGCGATGATATATGATGCTGATGCTGGCTTATAAAGATGAAACATACAAATAAAATGAGTGTTGAAGAAATGAGGATGTTAAGGTGGATTTGTGAATATACATGAAAGGATAAAATGAGAAATGAGTATATCCACGAGAAAGTTGAAGTAGTACCGATTAAGAATAAACCTAAAAGATGTTAGTTTATATGGTTTGGACATGTAAATCATAGTCCGATTGAAGCTTCAGTTAGGAAAATCGAGTTATTAAATTTTACCCATGTACAAAAATAATGAGGGAGACTAAAGAAGATATGACAAGAAACTATAAAAAGTAATTTTACTCACTTAGACTTAGATAAGGATTTGTTAATTGATAGAGCTCAATGAAAACAAAGGATTCATATAGCCGACCCCACTTAGTGGGATTAAGGCTTGGTTGTTGTTATTTCATTTCCTTTGTTCTTTAAAATAATATTTCATTTCTCATTTAGTACTTATTATATAAATATGTTTATGTTTCTTTTTGTGGGATTTAGGACTAAATCCCAAAAATAGATGATACATTATATGACAGTGCTATTGCTGCTGGAGTTTATTCTTTGCGTTGCTTTGCTGCTGCTTCAATTGTGACTTGCAATATTGTTTGTTGTTTGTAATGACAGTAATCAACTTGAAATAGACTGGAGTTCTTCAGTATGTTCTTGGAAGGAAGGTTCTGCTGATCCTCTAGATTCTGCTGCTGATCCTCATAGCAGAATGCTATGGGAAAAGGTTTTTATTTATATTTCTGCCACACAGAAAATGTAATATATTGACTATTTTTGTGAATTTGTGTACTTCAGTGATATGGTCTATGACATTGTATGCTTGATGCTTCTTGTTAAAATCCACTTTCATATATATGTTTTGATGAGCATGCTTTAATTCTGCATTTTTTTTTCTTTGTTGTAGATTACAGATTGCTCATCTGAGTTTTGCATAATGTTTATTGTCAAACTTAATTCAAATATGTCCAACACAAATTTCAATATATAAATAATTTTATTTTACGTTATACATAAATATCGAAGATAAATTAATTTAATTTTATATCTTTTATAAATAACAAATTTATATTAGAATTGATTCTTAAATAAGGAACCTAGCAGGGCTAGCAAGGAGTTGAGTTTGAGATGGTCTACCTTGAGGTTGAAGTTATATATTAATCATTATATATTCCTGTTTGTTTGACAGTTTAAAATTAATTTAATTTAATTTTAAATAATTATATTATATTATACATAAAATTTAATATAAAAAAATAATTTTATTTTATATTTTACACACATTATCAAAATAATAATTAATTTATATCATATTTTTCATATATTTAAACATAATAATTAATTTTTTAATAAAAAAATATCTCTATTTAAATTTAATTTTAATTTTATTAAATTTAAATTTTACAAATAAATAGGTAAATGTCACACATATTCTATACTTATATTAGGTACACATGCATGAAATAAATATATCATATGAAGTTATAAAACCTTTAAACAAAAATGAATGTTTTGCACATGCATGTGTACAAGATTGTTATTCCAACAACCATCCTATGTGAACGAATTTTCATCGATTAAAGTAGCAAAATATTAATTTGGTTATAGAAGTTGATGTGTAAATATTGGGATAGATAGTGGTTATATTAGAATGAATTGTATTATAAAAGGATCATATTAGAGAGGGTTAGTGCAACATATATTGAGGATAAATGAGAAAAGATTATAGGATAGTGTAAGTATAATGTCTAATCTATTTGGCAGATTATGTATAATCACCTATCATATGTTAAGGCCCTATTTGATAATGAGCTAAAAATCATGACTAAAATTAGCCATAGTCAAAATCTTAAATTTATCTTAAAATTTTTTTAAAATTATTTTATATTTCATCCCACACAAATTTCAATATTAAACAATCACTTTATTTCACATCTAACACAATTCTCAATAAATCAATCAACTTTATTTTACATTCTATACAATTTTTAATATAACCAACTCACTTTATTTCATATCATACATATTTTTTAAAAATGACTAAAAATTTCAATCAAATCTTCTTTTTTTCTTATTACCAAACAGAGCCTAAGAGTATGCAATATACTACTATAGTAGAAGAGTTTACTCAAATTTGATAAATTAATCCACGTCCCTCTTTTATTATGTTCAGTAGTTTGTTAAGAGTCATTTTTTACATTACTGATTCTCTTTCTTTAGACATTACTTGGTTATGATTTTTACTTTCTTCGACCATGAGTTATCATAATCTATTTATTAACTATAGAGTTAATAGCAATTAGATCTCTTTAATTTTATCTTATGTGCAATCAAGTCTCTCTAGTTTTTAGATGAATTAAGTACATTCTTCAGTTTGAATTAAAGTGCAAATAAATTTTTTTGTTTTAATTAAAGTACTTAAAGAAAGATATTTTTTTCATTAATAGATTAATTTAGACTTTATTTTTGTCTAAAATATTGATTTAACTGTTAAATTAGTTCATTAGTTAGAGAAAATATTCTTTTTCAGTACTTTTATTAATACCAAATGACTTATTTGTATGTTACATCAAAAAGGATCTGTCTAACTAATTTAGAAATTAAAGAAAACTGAATACACATAAATTTAAACTAGAAGGATCTGGCTATTATTAACCCTTCAATATATTTAATAATATGCTAGCACACTTGGTTATTTATAGTTATTTTTATTATAGAACTCATTTTTAAATACCATTATATTATATTTACTATAGCATGATTTGACCTTCAAATCTGAATTATATATGTGGTTGCATTTAATTGAGGCAAAAATAATAGGGATGCTTGACCTTCTCTTAGATATCAACTTGAATTGTGATCATCTGAGAGTCTATAATCAGGGTTTTCAGAACCGGATCGGACCGATCGGTTCGACCGGTTCAACCGGGAACCAGCCCAAGGTCCGGTCTGATTCAACATTAGAACCGAAATCAGGTAAAAATCGGGTTGGACCGGGAAAAATCGGGTTGAACCGGTAAAAATCGGTCCAACCATCAAACCGGACAAACTGGAATTATTATTTGAGTTTCTTATTTTATTTTTATACATTGATGTTTGAGCATTAATATTTTAATATTGATGCTATATTTTGAATAATAATTATTTATATAATGGATGTTTAGCTAATTTATTAATTTTTTAATCATAAATTTATTTCGAATTGTTATAAAAGAGGCTAAGTATTTTGAATGACAAATTGATAAGAAAAGTAATTGTATTTGTTTTGTTTTATAATTTTTAATTTTTTATACATTTCTTGTAGTAGTAAATTTTTTAAATTGGTTGTACTATTTTTTTCAAAATATTTTTTTATCATATTTTAAAAATTAATCTCACATTTAGAAAATTTATATTTAATTATGATGTAATTATTAAGTTATCCGGTTGAACCGATAAAACCATGAACCGGTCGATTGACCGGTTCTATCTTCAGTTCGGTTCTGAAAACCTTGAGTCTATTTTGAACTTGAACTCCTCGTAGACATCAACTTGAATTGCGGTCATCTAAGAGTCTATTTTGAATGCTTGGAGTAGCAATCATACTACTCATAAATGTGCTGTGTAAATTACACAATCAGCTGGTGTTGTAGTTTTTTATTATGATTTTCATGTAAAAAATTTTATGCCTCTCTTTTTATCGTCTATTCAATCAGATATCTCATGCAATTTTAATTTTTATAGAATGTTGTATCTAAATACAAAATCAGTAGTATTAGAAAATATAGTACAATTGTGTGACATTTTTTATAAATATAAATACCACATATAGATAAACTTGTATAAAAAAATTAAATACTACTATTCATTAGTATTTTAAACTAGTCTAATATTAATAAGGACAATTATCATTAATAGATTTTAACAATTTCATGTGATATGTAAATTTTTTTTTATATATTACAGCGTAATTAAGTTTGGTTGTATATCAAATATTTGAAAATATAAGTTGGTATAAAAAAAATAATTCTGTATTTTAATTAGGATAAATTAATAGATTTTAATCAATTTAAGTGAAAAGTTTTAAACAATGTAAATTAAAATATAACTATAAATGCATGATAAAAATTAGAAACTCAATATGTAGTTTGCCCTAAAGAACTTTAGAACGGAGCAGCCAGAATTTTTTAGGTTTAATCCTGACATTTGAGGCCAATCACGTGCCGCCACGTCAACCATAAGACCTCAGTGCTGATGTGGCGGCACCTGATTGGACCCAGAGAACACTTTGATATCACTTCAGTACTACATTACGGATCGCTTCCTCGTTCCCGCTCTCCTCGGGCAACACAACCCGACCTCACTCGATCATGGATCCCAAAAGACTGGCAAGCAGAGTAGGAGGAGACGCAAGGGAGTGGGACGAAGAAGGCTACCGTCGCAGCGTTCTTCTTGAGAGGGAGCTCAGCTCTCGGATCGTCTTCCGGACCGCCTTCGCTCCCTCACGAAACCCTAATCCTGAAAGCATAGTAGTGGCTTCGAGCGATGGATCTATATCCTTGTTTTCTATTTCAACATGCGTCAATTCCTTCACTCGGGTAACGTTGATCTTATTCTTGTGATTGCGTGCTATTTTTCTTCGACGATGTACCTGTTCTCCGTTATTGAGTAACCAACTGTTTGATGAAATACCCGGACATTGTTTTATATCTGCGTTATCACAGTAGTAGGCTAGCAGTATTGATAGCTCTAGCGGTATATTTCTCGGGGCCTGTCAATGGATAATCTGTGAGAAAAATGTTTCTAATTTTTCACCTTTATTGCAGCCTATGCTTCAAAACAGGGAGACCGATGAAAAGTAAGTTTAACCTTTTTTCTTCCTATAGATTTTTCTCTGTAGAGCATACTGGTGATGTTAGAAATTCGTTATGTCAGGCTTGCACTTGAAATTTTATTGGCGGATCCACATTGCACCATCAAAGCACATAAGGGTCCAGCATATGATCTAACGTTTTATGGAAATGATGAGGAGGCTTTACTATTGAGGTGTTGTATAATGCTTTACATGCAGTTTTATCCAATTAGCAGTATGATATATCCTTTTTGTCATGTTATTCTGTATCCAGCTTCAGGGATGTTGCCATGAACTTAAATAATTTGTCTTCAGCATGTACTGAAACTACACTTTTTAAAACACCATGCGCCTGCTGGTGTTGGAAGCTACTATAGAAGGATGAATTCCCGCAGGAATTAATGCATTCTACTAACTATTATGTATTAGAGTAAATTACTAATAGGCCCCTATAGTTTACATATAATTATATTTTGGTCCATATTTTTTAAAATCTTTCACTTAGGTCTTTAACATTTGTTAAAATTCTTCACTTAGATTCCTAGAATTTAAAATAAGAGCTTAAAAATAAAGTAAAATAGGAACCTAGCTAGCTATGAAGCATCAATACTTCATAAAGCTTTTCGTATCCGTATTGTATCCGTATCAGATATCAATACTCCATGATACTTCACTGATACGTATTCGATTCGCCATGTGGCGTATTAATTTTAATTTTAATTTTTAAAAATTTGATACTTACCCGATATCTTTTCGATACTTTCCTAATATTTATCTGATAGTTTCTGATACTTCTAATTGGAAAAAATGTTAAAACAATCGGTTCGGCCTACACGATAAAAAATAAAAAATATCTTATACATAAAACATAACTTATGCATAATTTTGAACGTTAAAATTGAGAGAAACATACTGGACTACACAATTGGAATCGTAAAATATTTTATACACGCTAGTGTTTCAACAATATAAAAAGATTTGGTATTCACAGACAGCCGTGCCATCTACTTTAGCTTTTTTTGTGATCTTACAGATACTAGTGACGTTTCTGTTTTTTCTACTTTGACTGATATTGTCTTTACTTCTATTAGACGTCAATTACATTTTTTTCTTTAATCAAGCTCATGTTGCAAAAAAGATAAGACTTTGATTATTTTATTTTACTTATTTATTTAATCAGGGACTTGAAGAGAAAGAACATATATATACTTTAATTAGGTCAGTATATTTTGTTTTATGTTACAGTATCTGTATTATTAGTTATATCGCATTTGTATTAAGCTAACCGATTTGAATTAAATTTAAATTGACAATGAAACTAATTTATTGATATATATATATATATATTTAAACTCTTATTTTATTTAAATAATTTGATAAGTTGGGAAGTATTTAAATAAAATTTATGATATTTTAAATTTAAAATTTTTTGAAATTCAATAGTTGAAAAATGTTTTTATCTTTTCAAATTAAGTGATAGTTGAAAAAGTTTTTGTCCATAATATTATTTTAAGTGATATAAAAAACATTTGAATAAATATAGTTAGTTTGAAAAAAATTTAAAAGATATTTTTAAAATATATAGCAACAATTTGTATAAGTTTTCTCATATACTATAGAACTATACTTTAAATATGAGAATATAATGTATTATATATACATATATAACAGTCGTATCCCGACATATCTGTCTCCTATTTTTTTAAGTCTGACATATCGCCGTATCTATATTGTATCGTGTCTGTATCGCCTTATCGTACTCGTGCTTCATAGCTGGCAAGTCCCTGTAATTTTAATTAATGACCTAAATAAAAATTAAAAAAACATAAACTAAAGTGTAACTATAAGTAAATGGTGGAGGCTTATCAGCAGTTTGTCCTATCTTTAATATTTTGATTCTTTGCCTACTGTTGCTCTATTTTCTTGATTATATGCTAACAGATTTTCTTGATTTGAAGCTATAGCTATGACTGCAAAAGTCAAGCTAGCTGTTTGATTTACTTTTCCACAGAGCACCTGAGTTTGGTGCCTTACTAGTTAAATTTTGTACGTTTTGTTCTAGATTCCCTTTCCAATCCAGATGATAAGGCTAATATTATTTTCAAGAATTAACTATATGCTACCTGTTTTTATCTACACACGTGCATTCATTCAAATGTGATGGATAATCGTGCTTTCCTCTTCATTTCTTGTACTAAGAATGATGAATAAAGGTAGTGCACATTGCAATGAGTTTATTTAAAAGGGATGATGTTCTTTAAAGTGATAGGATGCACAACATTAAAGTGATATTCTTTGCCTATAAATTTAAGGGTCATTTACATACATACCACCCAAAAACTCTATATAGTACACCCTCTTTCACATATATGCCGCCTCATAGTTTAAATTTTGTGAAGTGAGTGGTATGTAAGTAATATTCAAAGTTTTGATGGCATGTAGGTAATTATCTCGAAATTTAAATTTAAGGGAAGACTTTAGTGGAAGATTTTGTAACCAGATTGTGACATGAATGGGAGATATGAATACCTCAAATTTATTAGCACCTCTTATAGGACAATTATCAGATGTTTGATTTGTTAGTGGATAACAGAGTGTACTCTTTTGATTACTAGAACCTCTTGTAATTCTTTTCTTCACCCGCATCATTCACAAATTTGCATTATTCTATTATATTCCATCACTAGCTGGATAATATCATGCAAGGCTATTTGAATTGGTCATACTCTATTTTTTGTTTTTCAGAAATTTCATCACAGTATGTTATTGAAGATGGAATGCATGCTTCTCAGATCGTAGTTAATTAGTCATTGTTTCCATAAAGATGGATTAAGTTATGCATGATACATATTCACAGCCGGTCTTTCTATTCGGGCGGATGTCATTTGGCTATTTCTACTGGATGCCTCCAATAGTTTCTAGATTTTCAAATTTTCTTCATTTCTTGGTATAATATGGGTTTGAAAGATATGTATGTACATGACTTATATAAATCTAATATCAGGATTTAGTCATGATGCAATTTGTGGAAGGGTACTTGTAACTCGTTTACCCATCTTATGCAGCTGTGGTGACGATGGTTGTATTAGGGGTTGGAAGTGGTCAGAACTACCTAAGGCCGGCATTGCAGTATCTAATCCAGGTAGTCAGAGTTGTAGGTCTGCTGTTATGCTTCGCTAATAAGAATGAGATCCTATAATGTTGAGGAATGTATTATTATATTTCTCGTATTACAGGTTTTACATTTCTATTTGTACTATACTCTACTGATCTTGGTAGCCCAAGAATGGGTTTGTAAAGAAGTGCAATGTTTAATACAATTATTGGGACACAACATGAGTCTGAGAAGTGGAAAAAAGCTGTATAGACCACAAGATGGAGCACTTCCTTCTTCAAGGCATTCGATTGGTCACTTGTGGTCAAGTTGAAAGCTAGCAAGAAAGAGAAAAGCAACGTTCAGCGAGGAACACAATTCTAAAGCCTAGAAAATTGTTCGATCCGATTACCCGATCATTGAAGAAACAAAATAGTTTGAGTTTAGAGGCATCAAGGGTATTGATTGGCACTAATCTGTCAATTATGTTTGAAATGCAAAATCTCTTAGTGATCACTTGGTTTTGTTATGGTTAAAGAATTTTGAAAGTTAGCATTGCCATAACATTAAACTAAAATAATAGTATAAAAAGTATAAAAGTCAACCAACATCGTTAAAGCAAAAATCATTTGGGATGGTCATACCTCTCTCTTAACAAAAATGCCTAACGTAAGGAATTTCAAGAAAAAGTGGTAGGCAAAAGTAAATTTGTTTGATTTTGTGCATAAATATTTTTTTAGTTAGAGTTTAATTAGATTTAAGGTTTATATAAAGGGGCTGTTACACGTGTTTAAACACAAGAGGGTTTTACTAAGAATTTTCTTATTTTTGTTGAATTACACTATGGTTCAGTTTCAAGTTTATACTTTTTTGCATCGATTATAGAGGTTTTGACTGAACACATTGAAAAACAAATGTCCTAATGTTTGCCTTTTGCATATGATATTTTTCTTATTGATAAGACTAAAGAAGGTGGTAGGGCGAAGCTTAGGTTATAGAAATTATATTACAATTTAAAGGTTTTTGTCTTAGCAGATCATAAATCGAATATATGGAGTGTAAATTTAATCAAAATAGAGGCACTTGTAGTGGGGAGATGGCAGAGTGAGCGGTTTGGATATCTTAGATTAATCATATAAAATAACAGTGAAATAGATAAATGATAAGCTTAGAGAGAGCAAGCCTAGATGATTTTGGACATATAAATTGTAGGCCGATAGAATCTTTAGTAAGGAATGCTAAATTATTGGATCTTACTTATGTGAAAAGAGAAAGTGGAAGGCCAAAAAAATATAGCAAGAAACTATAAGCAATGATCCTGCATATTTGGAGCTAAAAAGAATTTATTATTTGATAGAATGCAATAAAAATGAAGAATTCATATAGTTGACTCTACTTAGTGGGATAAAGACTTAGTTTGTTGTTGTTGTTTGTAGAGTTAATTGGATATGAATAATTGGTGAAATGGGATTTATAAAACTGACTTTAAATTGTTGAGAGTTCGTGATGATTGTGGTGAGTTGTTTGACATTTAAGTCATTTTAGTAAACAGGAAAACTTCAAAAAAGTTTCACTTGGTAGATTTTAAAAATAAAATGGAAAAAATATTGCGAAATGTACAAATATAATACTACTTAGAAATGTAACAGCTTAGCACCTTTTAAGAAGCATTTTGTAAGTTGAAGAAAGCAGAGGGATGGAAAGTAGAGAATGGAGAATAGATGATGAGAAAATAAAATCTAACTACTACTACAAGAGCAATTAAGCCTTTATCCCAAACAAAGTGGGGAAAGAAATGAAGTATGTTGACAAAATGTACAAAGAAACTTAACTACAATAGCATAGTTGACGGGGATGATGGACTTTTGAGTTATCATCTACAGCATGAGAATTAAAAAACATTCTAAAGCTGATCAAAAGTCAGTTAAACTTGGAGCATATTCAGTATGTGCTGAATGAAAACACATAACCCACTATGCAACTAGAACATGATCTAAATTTACACTAATTTCATTTTACCGGTTCTTCTCTATGTTATATTTGTCCATACTCTGACATACTCTTGAAATATAATTATTTTTTACTTTATATTTTCTCCAGTCTTGGCATATCTTAGCATTTCCATTTCTTTAGTGATAAGTTCTATTAATAATTATTTGTTCATCACCCAATGTTCTGATTCATATAACAAACCTAACCTAATTGTTGCTTTATAAATTTTTTTTGAGCCTGATATTCTTTTGTCACATAAAACTCATGGGGATTCTACTTGTGACATCCTCATTTCTTTGAATAATAGCACTATATGCCTAAAAGTAACTCAAACTAGACATCTTGGAGCTACTTTTTTATCAATTATAAGTGGCTGCGGGCTATTAATTTCAATATCAAATATTCTAATTTTATTTTACTAATTGTAAGACTCTTATCTTCTAATGCTTTCTCTTTGTTCTAACCTATCAATATCATGAACTTGTTGAGCACTATTATCTATAAGACGTATGTCATCAATGAATAATGTTCATGTTGGTATTCCTCTCTTAGCACATTAAGAGTTTCTTCACCTTATTATTCTTGGTTTTGATTTTGTGCAATAATTTTGTAGACTTGAAATATTCAATGGCACCACACCTTTACTGCATAGAGATCATGCTATATCTACTCATGGAAATAGAATAAATAAACAGAAGTGGGAATACATTAGGTGAATCTTGAGAACTATAAACAACACCAAGCATTTTATTAAGAGAAGGGATAGTTTGTGAAATGATGAAGAATATACAATTATTATCTGGTAAATAGTATTCTTACTAGTAGCAGAATATTCTTTTTCATTAGTGCTGGGTTGAATTCTACTAATCCAGCATGTCAAAAATTTAACTAATCAGGGCGTTTCTTTTATATTGTGTATTTGTTAGTTCTTTTTTACATTCAATGTGTTTGTTTTGGAACTTTTTAAGGACTGAAACCATATCTAAAGGCTCATAAAAAAAAGAAACTATATCTAAAGGGTTATTGCTAGAAGTGATTCTTTGAGAAGAAATTTGTGCCATGTGTTCTACTTTGATGTAGGTATGTTGTAAAAATAATGTAACTACAATATGCAAAAGCTAAAGTAAGTACACAAATTATATAAATGTGACATTCACACGCAAAATATTAGCAAAAGTATATGATGTGATTTTATCGAAGTTGTTTCACATAAAGAAACAAAAATAATAAAATAAATTTAATTAGATCAAGTTTTAACAAGAAATTATAGTTGATAGACTAAGGGTTACTTTAATCATGTAAATCAAACTCATAACTTGGCAATAAGACGATCCATGGTACATGTAATAGACAAAACACAAATAAATAAATAATTCCAAGAGACAGAAGCAAATGAAAAGCTGATGTCCATATAATGATCAGCTGAAACAATAAAAAAAATACATGTTCTGATGATATGATGTAGTAACAAGAAAAAGAGGAAAGAATAAAAAGTCGTACAATAGGTGCCTAGGGACTCAAACCCTGTAATTCTATCAAACTCATAGGAACACCAACTAGATCTCTTCTGTTTTGACGTTGTGTTGGCGAAATCCCTCCTCTCCAACTATAGAAGCTCCTCTAGATGCTTCCAGATTTCAAGTGGAAAATCAACCAAAATTCTTCAGTATCTCCTTTTTTTTCTTAGTATTCATAGGCTTAGGTGGTCAAATTTCACTTTTGGTTGATTCTAGACCCTTGGATCTTCAGTTTGATCAAATTGGAGAGCTGGATCAAGCTTGAGTGATCTAGAGTCTTTTGGACTGTTGGATCAAGATTTGAATGAGGTGGCTGGATCAAAGGGTTATGGTTCAGCGCAATTTGGGCCTTTGGATTTGGATCCAACAGCCTGATTCTAGGCTCTGAATCAAGAAGCAGAAGGGATGGAAGTTGGGCAGTGAAGGCAGGATTTGATCTGATTGGGGCCATTGAATCTAGATCTCATGACCTGGATTTAGTTCACTGATGAAGGGAGAGGAGTGGTCGACGGCTAGTGCATGTGCTTGCTTGTGCAAAAAGACCTAACACTCCCCTTCAATCTTAGATAATTATTCGCCAACCTTGTTGCCATGATTGGGAAATTGTAGAGAAGTCCATCAATTCCATTTTTTGTTTCAGATGAGTCCTTTTTTATTGTTTCTAAGTCCAAATCAGCTCCAAGTAACTCCCAAATTTTACGTTTTAATTTCCTGCAAAATAAAAACTCTCCAAAAGTGTATGTGCTCACAAAATATAATGAAATCTCACTGCCAAGTATCACTTAAAATTTTCAAAATACTAAAATATATTCACTACATACACTTTCAGAACATAAAATGCATAAGAATCTCACTACCAATAACTCACAATGAAAATAACTAGTAGAAAACATCTAAATAAGAGTTGTCTAGGGCTTGTTAGGCTTGTTGGTCCGATCTCTGACTAGATCCATGATTCGCCGTATTTTATTTCCTGCAAACAATTATTTTTATAGCTAGATATTTAATCATTGGTTCTCCAATTATTCTTTTATCCATTTTTGGTGCTCAATCTCAAACTAATATGTTTTCTAATATGTTTTGAAAAAAGGATTTAAGTGTAAAAGTTTCATATGGATTTGACTTGATTTATTGGCTAAATGTTCTTCTGGTGGATAAATTTTGCTGAACTGAAATGTTATTTGTCACCTAAAATATGCAGGTGAAAAGTTGAATCCAGTAATTGAGTTTAAAAACCCTCAGCATGAGTAAGTAATTGCAACTTCATAGTAGTTCGGGTAGATACTTATGCATTGCAGCATTTAAATATTGTCCATATCACATACCTAATGCATACGCAATATGCTAATATGCTTCTTGGTCCACCTAATGAGGATGTTTGTGCATTGAGTTGAATCTAACTTCTAAAACAGGGTCCACTTCTTTGATGGTTTATATATATATATATATATTGTAGGCTGATTGAAGCTCTAATAAGAAGAATTGAGTTATTATATCTTGCCCATATAAAAAGAGGAAGAGAAAAAATAAAAAAGACATAGCAAGAAACTACCAAGAATGACCTTGCATACCTGGAGCTAAATTAGAAGCTCTTATTTAGTAGAGTGCAATGGAAATAAAGGATTATATAGCCGACCTCACCTAGTGGGGTAAAACTTGGTTGTTATTATTGTTGTATTGAGAAATTATTAATACATAATTGGTAAAAGTAAAACAAGTTTTCAGGGTCATGTTGAAAGATATTCATTTTGTATGTAAACATGTGGTTTGTTGTATACACATTTCAAGTGTATTTGTTTTGAGGCTTAAAGTTAACTAGGTTAACTTTAACATGAGAGGTCATATCTTGCATAATTTCCAAGATTAAAATTTAATTATATTTCATATCCTACACGTGCTTCAAAATATAAATTAATTTTATTTCACATCTTACACATCTCACAATAAAGTAATTTTGTTTCACATCCTACACATATCTTTGAATGATAACTAACTACAAATCAGATCATACACTATTTCAAGGCAAAGAAAATGTACCTTTTATTTGTTCTTCTCTTTTATGGTACTTGCACTTTGATTGCACTTTTTTTCATAAAAGCTCATTTCTGTTTTTTATTGGTTTTTCATTTTTTTTGCATTGTTATTTTTGGGAATGTCATTCTTATGTTAATTTTTTCCTTGAGATTTTCTGATACATAGTTCTACACATTTGTTCTTTTAGAGGCCCATGGGGTGCAATTTCTCCCGTGCCAGAAAACAATGCTATTGCAGTCAACGGAGAGGTTAATGGCTTGTTAAATACTATGTTTTATATTAATCTCTGATGTCATATGTTTCACTTGTTCTCTATGCTTAGTAAATTGTTTATTGAGATGGTAAACTGCATTTTGAGAAACTTTGCTTTTATGTTCTGACAACGAGATTTCTTATGTTTCTATACTTTGTGAAAGTTGGAAGAACTACTGGAATGCCTGGGCTCACAGTTGTTTGACATGCTGCTGATTTTGTATTTAGGAAGGATCAGTTTTCTCAGCTGCTGGTGATTCTTGTGCTTACTCCTGGGATATGGTATGGATTACAGTAATCTAAATTATATTCTGAATTAGGGGAATAAATTGTGGGATAGCTTTGAATCAGCTTTTTTTAGGTGACTGTATAATCTTAGCTCAACTTAACAATCTGCTTTGCATTTTGTAAATGTCCTGGGCTTAGGTTTCTGGCTTGTTAGACACTTTCTTTTTTTTCAATTATTTTCCAATGGGCTGCATGGTGGGGATGCGGATCAGCATTAAATTTGATGGCCAGGATGATATCACGTACTGAATCAAAATTCAAATTCAAATTGATTAAGGCTAATTGAAGATTTTCATATTAGCTTTATCAAGATTTAATTTAGTTTGATTTGATTCATAATAGATTTGATATTGATCCTCTTATTCCAGCTGAACAACTTGAACATGCTTTGCATAGCTTCCTTAAAATCTAGATGGACAATTAACATATAGGTTGATGTATTTGAGATTTTACCATTATATGTTTAAAAGCTAAAGTGTTGAATTCCTTCTATACTTTTATCAAAGATCTGAGAATTTTTCTTCTTTCTGATTTTATTATACCCCTTGCTGTCGTAGGAGACAGCTAAAAAGAAAGTTGTGTTCAAGGGACATTCAGATTACTTGCATTCTGTTGTTGTACGCAAATCCAGCAGTCAGGTATTTCTAATGTTTGACTTCTTTATACTGTTTTGAATAGCTATATGGTCTGTACTATTTGTACTATCCCAACTATTTGGCATCTCCTTTTTTGAGTCATTCATGTAAATCAAGCTACGACAGTTTGAACTCTAGTTCTGCTAGAATTTATTGATGCTATATTTACTTTTCATGTTTGGGTATATCAGTAAAACCGATGTCCCAACCTTAATCTCGAAACTATAGCCTTCTCATAAAGTTGAAAATTTATTCAACGACCTTCTCATTGCTAACTAACTGCATGCCACTAATAAGGAGTGGCAAAATTTAGAAATTGTACTATCAAAAAAACAATTGGGAAATTGTGAAAATGCTAGGTAAAACTTTGAATTGCTTTACAGAAAATGTAAGGAACGATAAGTGCGTAGCTTCCTTATATGGCTGGCTGGACAAAGGGAAGACAGAGAATTGATGTAGGATAAACCCAACCTCTGATACTAAAGTTGATGCAAGACATTATAAGAATGATAGTGAATTTGAGAATAATAATTTTAAATAGTAGTTATCCCAAATAAATGCAATAATTTTCAAAAATTTTTCTATGAATTGGAGTTGATTATGAGATAATTCGAGTAATTTCAAATCCCACAAATCAGAATAATTTAAAATTTAAAACAAATTTGGATTGCAATAAATAAGAATTTATCAAGTTAGATTAAGGCATCAATTTAAATTTCAATAGGTCAGATAAATAGTTGTAATATTAGGAGGTTCTTTCAAATTTTGAAGGCGACTATAATTCCCCTTATGTGAGTAATTAAATAATTAACATGAAAATAATCTCAAGTTTAATTCAATTAACTAATTGTTATTGAATTTCAGATAAGAAATTATAGTTGAATCTGATCTAGATTCATAATAGGTGTTGAGCAAGTACACCACAGGTTAGATCAGGTTTGGATAGGCATAGAAACTTTTTAACAAGCTGGTGAGGCACCGGGAGAAGCCCGTTGTGGTGCAATTGCATGGATTTATTAGGGTGCACAGAAGTCCCAAGTGGTTTTTAAGACACCTAGTGGGGTGTACAAGTGAGATGGGAACTAGGCACATAGGCAGCTTGACATGCAGGTTGATTTTTTGAGATGTATATACGTGCAGATAGGAGCGTGTTGTAGCGCAATTACAGGAGTGTAGAGGGGTGCACAAAGGTGCATGATGCATAACACTAGATGGGTTGAGGGATCGATGAGTGGGCAAACAAGCAAGATGACGATTGGGGGTGGGGTGTTGGTTCTGTCTAAGAATGCCATGTTAGTCCATGATGGAAACAATGGTGACTGAATTCGAAGAACGATGGAGATGGAACAGGTGAGGAGGGCAAGGTAGTGTCTATTGTTTGCCGAGGGGGAATTTCTCTCTTTCTCTCAAAAAGAATCTAATAATTTTGGTTTTAAGAATTTTTACCTAAGGTTTCCCCGCCCTTTCTCTCTGGGATATTGGTCTCTTCCAAACTCTCACCCTAAATCTATTTAGAGTCAAATTGTACATAAACACAAATTTTATTCATCATAAGCTATCTCAAGTGTTCCAATATGAACTCTATTTACAATGGGACTAATCTCACCCTAAAATAGTAGTTGGCAGTGTGAACCACTAGATATTTAAAATAAATGAATAAATAAGTAGAGTTTGACTAATTCAAACTCTTAATAAACCCTATAAATTTTAAAATATAGAAAATTGAAAGTAATATGCATCCTCCATCAGGTGTCATGGCATACATCTTATCTAAACCGTTAACCATCAAGATTCCCCATCAAGAATAAGAGAAGTCCAGTGAGGATCACTATCTTGTGGTTGATAGTGGTTGGTGATGATAGCAAAAATGTGTCATTCTTTCCCCTAGGAGTAGGGCCAAAACTATTTGAACGTGAAAGCTTTTTCAACCTTCATATAGCTTTAGTACCCTTTCGTGCTTTGAGAAATTATTTATATAGCTTTAGTACCCTTCATCCTTACAGAGTTACAGTTGTCCTCATTTGTTGTAAGTTTGTTGTATCAATGTCAGGCATGGAATATTATTACTCCTAAATTTTTCCTAAGTGATTCATATCTATCAGGATTCATTAAAAATGATATATTTTTTTTTATTGAAATCAAAAATGATATTTGGTTGTGTTTTATGATGTCGGAATGGGATTTTGCCTATGTAACTGTAATATATAAGAACTGTAGTATATCTAGAAATGATAATGTAATGCATATGTCAAACAGAGTTTTGAAACAGTATGCATTGAATAACTCCATAGAAAATAGTGCTTACATAGTTGGGGCACGTGCAATAAAATGCTGAAGATACATGATTAAAACAAGGAGAGAGAATTAATATGAATGGGATAGGAAGGCTGGGACGAAATAACTTGAGAGGTTAAGGTAAAGACTGGATAACTTGGAGTTAACATTGCATGTAGTTTTAAGCTGTAATATTATGCATTGAAGCAGATTCATAAAGTGGACCTTAAACAGTTCAGATATAGTTTACAAAAGGTATGATAATATCATGATATATGGCGTGAAATTTTACCAATGTGATGCTAATTATCATCATCTACTGGACCGGTGGTGCACTATAAAGATTTGAGATAGATGCTACTAAATCATTGTGATTTAGTGATCCTTACATGGAAGTTTCATCATCACTACCATCAGTATTTTTTCCTCCTGATAGTCATCTTCACTATCAGTAAGGGCTTTGAACATTTTCTTAAGGAGCCTCTTTTGTTGTCTCTGACAGATTATTACTGGTTCTGAGGATGGCACAGTGAGGTTATGGGGTAAGCACAATGCTTTTTGTTTTATTGAAACATGTACTTTCAACATTGTTTTTCTTGGATTCTTGATGTTTCTGCTCTTCTGTTGTTAGTTTTATTGATACTTGTTGGTGATGTGAATGTACTGGAACCTTCTGTTACTTTGAACTTTGTATGAAGTTAATGTTGAAATAATCATGCTTTAACTGATTGGGCTAGGCATTCTTCTGGATTTCTTTCTCAACTTAAATTCTCAAGATATTGTGTCTTCTTTTCTTCTTTGCTTTCCGACCAATTGTTTCTTTACCTGAATCTGCCAATTTGCACAATCTTGAAGGCAGGACCGTTGTCAGATACAACCCGACATGATACGCTAAGGTGATAGGCAACATGGTCTTAATAGGATGTCATCGCATTGTTGTGTTAACTTCTTTAAACACAACTGTTTCTTCCTATTTGGAGAAATAATCAGTTTCCAAAAATGAAAGGATAATGTTAGTTGTGTATGACTAAAAGTTAGTTTTATCACTCTACCGACCATAGTATGTTGATAACTGCCAACGGTTCTGTCTTCTATAAACATTTTAACTTTGGTATATGTTGGTCATTATTTTGTAGTGTTATTTAACTGCAACTCTTATCCTCAATCTTTGTGGCTGTGTGGCCAGCTGAGGCGGTTAAAGGACAGCCAATGATAGTGCTTTAACCGTGAAGGAGCTAGAAATTATTTGATTTTATTGGACGGATGGATTCATGAAATGTTTTATATGGTTTATTTAACCTCAACCAGGGTTTGTTCAACCTAGACATCCTTAGTATAAGATTCTTTTTTTAAAAACAATTTAGTAGTTTTTATTGAGAATTTTTGAGTGTTATACTGGTGATATTTAATTACGGATGATTATTTATTAGTAGGCTAGATGAAATTGGTAGCATAGTTCTAAAATTTCCTTTAAAAATACAATTGTGTTTTTTAATGGATGTCATTGGTATCATATCTGCTGACACATGAATACTTGTATTTAGACTGTAGAAGTGGAAGATGTGCTCAAGTTTTGTATCCTGGAAAGATCGGGAAATTAAAGGAATCTACATGGGTCAGTTCTGTTAGTGTTGATGCTAGTGAAAATTGGCTGGTAATTCTTTAGTTCCCCCTTTTGAGAACCTGAGTTTAAGTTCCTTCAATGTTTTATGAGAAGTTATTGCTTGCTAAATTTTAGTTCCTTTAAAAAGCACCAGTCACACCATTCATGTGCATGTGTATCTGAACAGCTTATGACCGTGATAAGTTTAGTCTTGTTTTCTGCCAGCACTTTGTCATTCTGTTGTCTGTTTAACTATAAAGTTTTTCATTTAACTTGCTTTTGTAATGTTTTGTTTTTATATAGATGCAATAAATGCAACAGCATCTATAAAGTTTTTAAGCATAGTTTTGGCAGTATAAGATGTTACTGGGATAGTTTTAGCTTTGTAAATTCATGAAGATGCTCTTTGTGGGTTTTACATGTAGATCTTGGCTTTTATGTTTTTGCAAATTGTTTTTGGATGGTCATCAAGGCTTTTCTTGGTTGAGCGGGTTAATTATGCGACCATATGTATTATGCTTCATATGTCAATTTCTATTTTGTTCCTTTAGGTATATTATTATGTTGTTTTTCTCGATGTCATATTCAGCATTTTCTTATTTTTATTTGCTTATCTATTACATATATCTGGAAGAACTACTTTTTTTTGTCCTTTTTTGATATCTGAATATGTGCTGTATATTCTTATTGTATCTAGTGATGTCCTTGATATTACTTTGGCTGTGCTATTGCCTTATGATTGGGTTGCAGACATTTGTGTATTATTGAACTTCAAGTTTTGTTTCATTGTGAGATAGTTAAGGAAGTCTGTGCTTGGTTTTCTTTCAAGTGGTTTAAGTTTGATGAAAACAGAATTTTGTTTATCATTTAGTGTTTCTCAGGTTTGTGGAACTGGCCGAGGTTTATCAGCTTGGAGTTTGTTATCATACCAGTGCATTTTTAGCACTGATAGCTGTACTTCAACGCAAGATCTATGTTTTCATGAAAATCAAGTAAGTTGCTTCAGTGCAATTGAGAGTTCATAAATCAGATTGTGCAAGAAATTATGAATGCTTCAAGCATTGAAAATGCATATTATCAGAGAAACAAGCAAATTAAAATAAGTTCCTCCCTTTTAGTTTTAGATTAATTTTTTGAATTTGAAGCTCTTAATTCATGCTCGTCCCCTTTGATTGGATGAAAGAACTTCATAAATGATCTCCAGAACTGAAATGTTTGTCATTGTTATACAAACTTACAGTATTACGGTGACTGCAAAAGTAGTGATAATCATTAATCACAAAACTGGCGTTGTTTATTTATTCCATATATATTGTGTACCCTTTCTTTATCAACTCTGGTGAAATACCAACTGATTTGATTGTAGAGGTAATGAGGTGTATTAATTTTATAAATTACTAAAATTTCTACGGGATGAATGGGGATCTGATTACATCTAACAGAGACACTAGTCACTTACTTTTTTGGCCATTATATCTAGCCATAGTCATAGAAGACTTTTCTGCAATGTTGTATTCCTGAAATTCTGACATACTCTTTAAACAAAACCTTTAAGATACTACAAATGTCAAATCACATAATGATTATGGAAGCAAACCATGTAATGCCTAAAGCATTTTTTTGATCTTTTAATTTTTGTCTAGATGCTGCGTGCCAATTATGTATGCTTTCATAATTTGTTATAGCACAAGGAATATTAGATGCACATAAACTGTTGGAAAGTAACCTAGGCTTTTAAAAAACAAATGATGGAGAGATGCCTCTAGGTGAAACAATTGGAAGCGAGACTTTATTTAGCTCATCCTCTTCCAACTTTCTGAATTTCTTATGTTAATTAAATGGCCAATACTGCAATCAGCTAGACTTGTATCTTCTCACACCACAAAATCAATGGAAAGAAAGAAAACAAGAATGGGGAAGAAAAACTGGAATCCAATAGTGAAGAAAAAAAAAGGATATGTTTGTTGATTGAATTACTGTTAAGGGTCCACTGGCTTATTTTTTGCATAGCGTGATGAAAGAAAAGGCACACTCAATTCCATTTTTTGTCCTTCATCTCTATGCAGATTCTAGCAGTTGGTTCAGAACCTATCCTAAGAAGTTTCAACATCAATGGAAGTCTTCTTTCTCAGGTCCAGTGTGCACCTTGCTCTGCATTTTCTGTCTCTGCTCATCTTTCAGGGGTATGTTTCACTTATCCTGTTATGCATGTCTCTGTTAGAACTTTTGACTATTTAAATGTAGTTATAGTTTTCATAAACACTCTTTTAAATATGCATGCATTACTCAAAATAGTAAGAGCGAGGTGTAGTTTGCTTATTTGAAAGTACCTAGAATGTAAATGTACCCGTTGAATTTAGAATCTACATTTGGTGATGGTGATACTTCTATCCTGTAAGGTTCACGCCTATGTTTGCTCTTCGCCTTTGCACCTTAAGCTTTTACTACAGCTAACCTGATCTTTCTATAATTTTAAAGGCAGAAGTATTAAAAACGTTTTTGAGGAAGGGGGGTGCAATTATTATTTACTGACAGCTGCAGAGTAGGATCCCTTTGTCTTTCTGCTTCACTTCATTATTTTTTAAAAACTTGTTTGAATACTTCATACCTATGTGTTGAGCTAGTCTTTAACAAATAACAATTTAGATTTCTATGACAATGAAGTAATATAGTATTTTGTGGTTGCAACTATTATTTTACATAAAAGTTAGCAGAAATAGTTTGCGTTTGTCTTAAAAAATTGATTAGATTTTCAAGTGTACTTATCAGAAAATCCTCATTTTCTCAATTTGTTATGTGCTTGGTAGATTAATTGACCACATGCTGCAAAAGATGGTTGCAAGGTATACAAATTTTACTGTTGTCTAACGAGTTCTCATCCAGTTTCTGTGGATTGCCTAAAGATGGTTTACTGATTGCCAAGTTATAGAAATGCAAAAGTTTGGTTCATACCCTGGAAATCTGTTTATGCCCTATTCTTAGTAGTATGAAAGGGAAACTCTACTGAAGTTTTAACCAGTTTCTACTTTTCTTCAGATACTGTTATGCTTTGCAGAATTAAATGTGTCATCTATTTGTATATCTAATCTGATCTTATTATCTCTTCTACGATCAATTTATTATGTTTTATTTTTCTTGTAAGTAGTTAATTTATGTGCTTTTTTGACTGAAAATACTAATGCAACTTTCTTCTTTCTCAATGCCCAGATGACTGCAGTTGGTGGTTATGGTGGTCTGGTGGATCTTATTTCAGAATTTGGCAGCCACCTATGCATATTTTGCTGTAAAGGAGCTGATGAATTGTGAAATGTAATCTCAAGGGTCAGAAGGTGATTTTGTTTACTCCGGTTCTCAGATATTATCAATCTTGGCGCTCCTAATGCATAGCTTTTATTATTATTTTTTTAAAATTCATGAACATGTCGAGTCAAGTACATCCTTTGTCCAATGTTCAAAAGTGGTTTTGTATTTATTTGTCAGGATGATCTTCCAGAATGGTGGATTTCATTGCTGTGGCTTTCATCTGTAAGGTTATCATCTCAGCTATTGTATCTTTATCTGGGCCGCCTCTATTTTGGTACGAATCAGAGGGAGAAATGTCTGTATTGCAGATCTTGAAAATTTTGCAAAAAAGCATTCATAGTTGTTCAACAATTTGAAGTCTGAGGTTTTGAGTTTTGCAGCTTTTGCTTTAATTTTGACTATGTTACTAAAACTAGAAGGAATCTTTCCTGATAAACTGCTATAGACTAGGGATTTTCTTTGAGCTTTTTTATGAAAATAGAAAAAGCATTGGATATTTTAAGGACAAACGGATTTATGGCTCAAAATTTCGCCCCATGGAGCCAATTGTCAGGTCCCAGTTATTGCTTGGGGCGTAAACATATATTAAAATTGTCTTATGTACATTTTTTCTTCTAAAAAGTGATCTTATGTGCCTATTTGGTGTATTATGCCTCTCCTCAAAATATACAGATTTATAGCTCAAAAATCTGGTATTTTATACGTTAAGCTCTCGTCATAACTTTATCTGCTGTATTTTTTTAACATTTTTGTAAGTACTGAAGGATCTTGCTATGATTCCTTGAGGAACATTTGATGTAGAAGAAATGGAAAGGGAAGAAGAGATGGAACAGGTGGTAGAAGAATAACCCGGGAAAGAGAAAAAAGAAGATAGCAAAGTCTATAAAATACTAAATGGGCTAACGTCTATTATGGTGGAACGACTTATTTGCACATTATGTCAAAAACTACAGGGAACTTGTTGCTATTTACCCTATATAAAACAAAAGACAATTTTCATAGTAGTTCTATCATAACTAGCCTAAGACGAGGGTCAACGTTACATGCCTCAATGGATAGGTATAGGTCATTATCATTAGCTGTTTTTCCATATCCTCGCAGGTCCATGGTTGACCACCAAAGTTTTCTCCTTAATTTTACTAGTTGACAATGCAAAAAAGAGCCCGACAACATTTATTAGAACACAACCAATCAAAAACTTGCATCAAGTGGCAGTCATAATATTTTACATATATGTTGTTTGCTTCGTGAGACTATTTTTTTGTAGAAAGATAATAAATGTGTCTAGCTTTTTCATTTTTCTTAAGAAATCGAGTCAAAATCTATCGATGTTCTAATAGTTGTTTATCCTGGTGACATTGCCAAGAGCAACAGGTATTCGTCTCATCTTATTAAAGTGATCCTGAAATCTATAAAAACAGGGTTAGTTTTTACTCTTCTGCATACTTTTCTTGATGGATGTAGCATTTTACGTACGACTATAGAAAATAGTAGCATATTACGTGTGGCTTCCATATCCAAATAATGCGATCAGCTAAAAAACTTTTCTATCAGGCTGTTTCAAGAAGAAAAAACTTTGTGAATAATTACTGGCGGAGTTTGTCTTGTAAATTAAAGTATAATTGCAATACAATGCATGCAAAGATTAAAAAGTTCAGTAAGGTAAGTAATGCAAAGAGATAATATATGCTTATATCATATCATCACTGTTTTACTCAGACTTAAAGGTAAATTTTGTAGAACAGTAGTAAAACAGTAATGATATATAGTGCTAAATATTATCTTATAAAGAGGAAACACAAATAAAATAAGTATGTACGAAAAGATAGAATGAGAAATGAATGTATTTGCGAGAAAGTTAGAATAACATCAATTGGGAATAAATTCAGAGAGAGTCTACTTAAATGGTTTGAACATATAAATCATAAGCTAATTGAAGCTCTAATAAGAAATATGAATTTATTGGGTCTTGCCTGTATAAAAGAGGGAAAAAAGACCAAAAGAGTCTTGGCAAAAAATATTACACATGTTAAATGAGGATTTGTTAACTAATAAAGTGCAATAGAAGCAAAGTATTCTATAAGAGAGAGAGAGAGAGAGAGAGAGAGAGAGATTTGATTTACCTATTTAGAGGGGCTGCTGCATTTTTATACTTTTTTTTATATCAACATTTTGGTACTTTTTTGTTATCACTACTTTGATCTTTAGATTATTTGGGGAAAAAAACGAAAAAAAGAAATAACATGATCATCTCCTTCTAATGGTAAATCTGACGGTCTATTTTTTGTTGTGTGCGCGCAAAATGTAGGAATTAAAGTAATGAATAAAAAAAAAGAAATCGTAATGCGGCAAAATTCGAACGCTGAAAACAAACGCTGAAAACAAAAATGTCCTTTTACCTAAATTTAATCCTCTGCTTGCTCCATTTGATTATAGGTTTCTTGTTACTTTCCTCTTTTGTACTTGATTGTGAAATAGCTTCAAGCTGACACTATTCATTGATGTTGTGCCTTCCTCTCATGCAGAATCATGGAGCTCCAATGGAATTGGGCCCGGCCAGATTTCTCAATCACCAAACTATAATGCAATGCCAACAACAATAAGAGATCCATTTCTCTAGTTTTCAACCATTGCCTCTGCCCCCCCAATGGTAGGATTGAATAGTACTTTTCATATATCACAAGATGAGATTGAGAGGGGAAGAGAGAGAACAGATGCACACAGAATTTGTGGTTTGATGATTGTCACCTATGCCCATAGCTACATTGAGCACATCTTAACTCATATTACAGAAAAATTATTGTGTGCGGCGAGCAATCCACGTCAATGGCTCACCGTGTGCTCGCGGTGGGCCTGCGCTTCATGGCGACCAAACGGCATGGACGGTGGATTATCCAGTCGCGCCAACGCTGTGGCTTGACTGGACAGTTCGGTTTGGCCAGACCGTCTGGTCAGGTGCTGTTGGAACCTTGTCAGACGAACCGGACACACCAACAATGTGGCTTGACCGGGCCATCCGGTCTGACCATAATGTTGGAGTGATTGGACGGTCCAGCTGTCTACTCCATTTGGTCACCAACCTGATCGAGTTCGAACTAGGTCAATGAGCAGTTATGGTATGATCATTAAAATCTTTGTTATGCTCGAGGTTAGCTCAATTTGAGCCAATGGATGACTCAAATAAGTGTGGAAATGGGGAAACGAGCTGCTTCCTTTTGCCCACAACAAAAATATGTCAAACATTTTATTGAAAAATTTATTTTAAAATATTATATTAGTTAACTAAGTTTATAGTTTATTTATGAACTGGTACCAGGTGATCAACAATAGGTTGTCATCTTTAACTGATGTGATCTGTGCATTTGCGAACAAGGAGGATCATGTTCCATATAAAAACTCAAAGTAGCTTCTTCCAAGTATTTTTTGTAGATATTATTCACACATTTAGTCACGTAGGGTTAGGGTGATTAAGATTCCTAATGCCTAATTACCTGTAAAAATTAGCTACTACATGCATGAATTAAGCTAGAAATGTCATGTAAAGAGAGCTTCACACATTGATTAAAATTAAAATTAAGCTCCATTTCCTGTAGGTCTCATCATCAATGTTCTACATAGAATCTGTACAATCAGGTCTGATCATCAGTTAAGCAAGATTCAAGGGGATTTCACAAGAAAGAGCCATTAAAGCATAAAACCCTAAAGTATTAGACCAAACCAAGAAGAAGGTATACGGAGATAGAATCTAACATATGCATTCATTAGTCCAAACATGAATCTTACTCCTAACATCATCTATACTCTATAAAAGGGAAATATATATGACTTTAAACAATGGTGAGAGAAACATACAAGCATCATAGATAAAGAGAGAGACATGCAAATATACACTGAAAAGATAAAATCACATTAGGGGATGATAAACCGGCGATCCATGATGAGATAGACGACAAACTCATGAAAAATGATCGCCGTCGCACACTATCTATTAAGATCAACATCACATTGATTTAAAGAAGCTCCTTACAACGGATAGGGTGGTGGCAGCCAGGTGCAAGGAGTTCACTCCTTACCATGGAATCACTCCTTGGAACTTCAAGGCAGTGATGAGATGACAACAATGGCGATGACGGCTGTTGGCTATTGGTGGCGATGTTGGAAGCTAATTGTGGTCATAAGAGGTGTTAGACCTAAGAGCCTAACAGGTCTATTATGTTTGATGATAACAAACCAAAGATTATAGTTAACTAATGTTGTGTTTTAGTATTTGTGTTAGACAGGATTAACAGCATAGTTAAAAGACAAGCTTGATCATATACGGTGGCTTTGAACCCGTTGTGTCTTGCTATTGAGATGTATTTGCTTTTGCTTTTAACTATCTATTCCATGGTGCTTAACTATATTCCATTTTGCTATTAAGCTTGAGCTCCTTGTTAAGATGATCAGGTAATACTTCTTAAAAGAAAATCCTTGATCAAGCTTGAAAACAGAATGCTAATCCTGATTGTTACTTAAATGATTTCAATGTATACTTTTAATGTTCAGAATGTTACTTGATGCAGCAAAATTATACACCCGCTAAACATTGAAATTGTTGAAATCATTGAGTAACATTTTTAACATTGAAGTCATTGCATTGCCAATGTATTGGAATCCATTTGAAAAGCAACAATGTAAACGTTGAAATCATCAAAGTTTATTTTAGCTGCAACAAAAGAACATGTCTTGGTACATCAAATTTAAAAATATGCATATGAATAGAGGAGAGAGGGCATAATTCAATAAAGTTTGTCTTTTGAGCTGCCATTCTCGTGCATCTGCTGGTGAATTTTCTTGATGTATTCTTTGGCTTTCCTATCTATGTCAGGTTCGGCGTACCAGTTGCTCCGGTCCTCGTCGCTCCGCCTGATCCTGTGCCGGTGGCTCTCTCTTGCGTTCTCTGTTGGTTCAGAGTGAGTCCTCCCTCCCATGCCAAAAAACCCAAAAAAGCTCTTCCCTTCCATGTTTAACTTGTACTTTATATCTACTTTCTCTCTTCCCCTTGCTTCCAGACTCCACTTACAAGAACCTCAATTTATAGAGAGAAAGCTAGATAGAAACCTGAATGCATTTTACTTGCAAAAGGCCATGGAATTTAGCTTTACGGTTTTAGAAGCTCTACTTTTGACTTAGATTTGAAATTCAGGCACTCCAACTGGACTACCCAATGCATAAAACTTCCAGATATCTGAATTTAGGAAATTTCATGTTGAATTAAAGTGCAGGCAGCAATGGGTCAAATTAAGTATTTAATATTGGATGAAGTGTGTACGTTCCTAGTTTGAATTATTTCTGTCAGCTTTTTTTTTCACATAGATTCCTGAGTTTGAATTGCTAGAAAAATTAATAGTAGGATTTGCATGAAAATGGACGTGAACTTAGGGACCTGGATGACGTTTAAAAAAAAGCAGATCACATGTAAAATACCCCTTTTATTCAGTGTACCAACGTGTTAAGTTACCCCAATACGTATGTAAATAAAGTAGTGCCTGCCAGAAATGGCCTAATAGCTGGAAATTTTAGTGGAAATTTCAACAGATTAATGAAGTGTTCCCAGAGAATAGCTTTTAAGGGTAAGTTTTGCATTATTGCATCTCCACGAGTTACTGGTGTCGATTAGGGTTTGTCGGTCTATTTTCAGTTTTGAAATTGATCTGATCTAAATGGGTTTATCTGAGCATAATGCACCTCGAACTTGAACCCAATCAAAATTTTTAGATCCCGAGTTTTCGAGCTCGAATTGAAGCCTAGAAGGGTTTGTCAAAATGTGAGAGTACCCTTGGCTTCAGTTTTGAAATAAGTGAAATGGCTTCCATGTAGCATAGCTTTAATGGCGTGAAACCTTTTTTTTTTAGCTTTGGTTTCATTAGATTCAACGGAGGAAAAACTATTTGGCGGATTCACTTGTCAAGGAGGTTGAAGCTGCTTCATTTCGGCTATCAAACGGGCTGGCTATAAGCAGTTGGCTCGAAGCCCTTTTTTTAGCTTTGGTTTCATCCGATGGAGAGAAGCTATTTGGTGGATTCACTTAAGTGAAACGGATTCCGCCTAACAAGCGAGCCCAAGTCGGACCGGTTTTGGATTTCTTTGAGTTGGTTCCAAATGTCCAACTTATGAGATTTGTGCAAGCAACATCGGATTGACTAGTCAACTTGAAAGCCAATTCCATTTTGATATTCCTTCAAATGATCACATGGCTTACAATAAAAAAAAAAAAAGAAATGATCACATGGCCTGCTATCAAACCAAAAAAAAAAAAATGATCACATGGCCGTTGATCATGTACTTTAATTTTCAAAGCTTAATTATTACCTTGTAATTTATAATACAAAATTTAATTTTAATAAAATTAAAATTAATTTAGGATGAAGATATTTTTTTTATTAAATGTTAGAAATAATATGAAATAAAATTAATTATTATATTGGGATATGTAGGGGATGTGATGTGAGTTTGTTATTATTTTGATATACGTATATGATGTGAATAAAGTTAATTTTTTATTTTAAATTATGTGTATGAAGTAAAATATATTTAATTTTTAATATTAAATTTTATGTGGGATGTGATATGACTGTATAAAATTAAATTAAGTTAATTTTAATTTGGATAAACAAATAAGCATGTAGTTTTAAGTTTCGATTAATCTAGGTTTTCAATTTGTATTATTTAAAAAATGATTATATTTAGGGTAAATTATATCGAGATTTTTGAGTTTAACACTTAATAATACACAGATTTATATTTTAAAATTATAACATTGGATTTTTAAATTTTAATAAATTATTAAATAAGTTTTTTTTTTATTTTTTATTATTAAATTTTTTTAGAGTTATTATTTTAATTAATTTAAAAATTTAATACAAATTTTAGATAAAAATAATATCTAAATTGATTTATTAATTAAATAAAATATTTTTTATTTGATATTTTAGTTAATATCGAAGAATTTATTAACTTAAATTATAGAACCAATTTAATTAATTAAAAATTATAAAAATTTAATTATATATAAATTTAAATTAGAGGTACTTAATTGCTATTAACCCTTTATTCAACTGCCACTCATCATCGCCGGTCCTCGAGGCAGCGGACTTCTTCGAGAGGGGGCTATGGATGTTGGGCATCAGATGATTCACACCGCCATTGGCGATCGTCACAGTCCCGAGAAGCTTACAGAGCTCCTCGTCGTTCCTCACCGCCAGGTGCAAGCTCCAGAACCTCAGCAGATAAATATTCGACGGCGGCAGCGAGATAAACCGGAGCGCCGGCGCCGACGAGCTCCGCATACTTCCCAGCCTTTGAGTAAGCGAGCAATACGACCGGCGGGAAACTGGAGACCGGCCTTGCCTCTCCTCGGGCGTTGCTAGGGTTTTCGAAGCTTTCGCGCATATAATTTCTCTAGAGAAACATTTATGCGACTGTCCTCATAACTAAAAGCATGCGACTGTCGAAAAGGGTGAGCATAGCACACGGATTTTGCCGGAATTTTGCGATTTTTATTGCGCTTTCCGCATAAAAATTCAGACGGAAGCTTTTATGCGGACACGTGACAAAATTTCCCTTGTTCTCTTGTGTTTTATGTGCATAAAAATTCTGATGAAAATAATTTTTAGATGACGAAATTTTGTATTGTTTATTAATTTGCACAAGAATATAAATTAATAATAATCTAAATTAAGAATAAAAAAATAAAAAAATTATTCATGAAATTTAAATTGTTATGTATAAGTATCTCATTTTCAAGTGTTATTACTAGAACTTTTTATCTAATAATATATTACACAATTATGTAAATTGTTAAATATTTAACTGATAATAGAAAATATTATATATCTGTTTAAAATTATTTAAATATTTTTTATAAATTTATATGTGCATTATAAAAGATTTGTAAATGATCATTGCTCTTCAATGGTGACAAATGCATGAAAAACATCACAAAATCAATTTAATTTTACATTTTATACTACATAAATTTAGTATAAAAATTATTCATATTATTTAAATATCATTTGATTTTATTATTTTTGAAGTAATAATTTAATATTTTTTACAATATTATCTAAATATTATTAAAATAAATAATAAAAAATTTTAGATAAAACATGAAGCACGTGGGGGAAATAGAAAGGCCTTGAGAATAGACAAGGAAAGAGGAAATCTCAATGTGAGGGTAGCAGTAATCGAGCATGAGGGGGATTTGAAAATAAAGCAGTCAACCTATAATTTTGTGAAGAATATTACAAAAAATTAATTAAAAAAATATATATCTATTTTAATAAAAATCATTTAACTTTAAAAAAATACTTAAGAAAATCAACCACAAAACATATATAATTTTACTAAACTGAAAAAAAAAAAACAATATTTTTATGATATGCTCAATACAATTTTCCCATGTGAGCTCGGATGGCTGGTGCCTCTGCTTTAAGCTGAAGGTGGGCTGCAGCAGAGGGATCCATTTGTTTGTTCAAGTTAATTTTAAATTGATTAAAACTAATTCTGTAAGTCTCATAATTCTCAATACTCAATATTTGAATAATAGTATTCTATATTTAAATTCTTTATTTCACATTCAAAAATTAATTTTATTTTATATTTTACACATCACAAAATAAAATTAAGTTACATGGATTAAACTTATCTAGCTAAAGAAACAAAGAGGTGTTCCATGCTGCAGAAAGATTCCCGTAGCTTCGCCCTCAAAATCCAGCAGCTCTGCAGTGCTGTAAGTACTCCTTCCAGCTTTATACTCCTTGATTTTGCAATTACCTGATCAATGCTTCCATGGCAGTTTCTCGAATAAACTAAAAATTGGATGATTGCTCGAACGGTGCATAATGCTGCGGCGACTATTTTCGTTTCTCCGGCAAAGAAATGCCTCCAGATAGAAATTCTCTCCTTCTCCGTCGAGCTCATCTGTGAAGTAGAATAGATAGTAGGGACTTTCAAGCGTAAGGGATGCACTACTAAAGTAAACAATGCAATTCTATTAGTTCAACTCTTTACTGAATCCTTTTCCAGCGAGGAATTGTAGAGTACTACCCAGGTTTCAGTTAAGAAACATCCACACGCCTTCAAGCTGGGCTGAAAAAAGAAAGCATTTGTGTAAGGTTATATCGACAAATAGCAATTACCACCATAAACTAGGCGAGATGAGAAAACAAAATGTGTTTTTATTCTCAAATTGTAATTATCTCCATGAACCAGCCAAGTTGAGAATAAAAAATGTGAGCTTCAGCTGAGACATTGCAATCTGCTCATCATCTCATGATTTGTTTGCCAAATCCATAAAGTTCATCTAGTAGAGAAGGAAAATGGCGGATACTTGTCTCTCATCGAATAAATATTTCCACCAAAAATTTTAGCAACACGTGAAAAATAGTAAAGCAACGAGGCAAAGATAATGACGCAGATGCCCTGTGCATTGCAATCAAACTACTTAAGCTGGAAATTTTTCTTGGAATAAAGAACATACCACACATCTGTAGAGAGAGCACCAAAAATAATAGGATTTTGCTATACCTTCACATGTTCACATATCGCAACTTGTAGCGGTGAGACTTTGGCTCGAAGATCAATAGTCGCTCATGTTCGAATCAATATTTAGCCCAAATTGAGGTCAGCTTGAATTTATTGAGCCGAGCCACAAGACATGGTCGGATCAGATTGACTTGGCTCAATCTCTATTTTTTAAAACTATAAATAATGTATTTAGTCATTTATTATAAACATTTTATTATTTATATATAAATTTGTGTTAGTTGTTCTTAGGAATCTAAGATATCTTTTTAAGTGATCTTGTGATAATGATTAATTCAAGTTTATATTTTAGTTGAGGTAATTTTTTAAAAAAATTTCAATTTTTGAAGAGTTTATGTTGGCTTGATTAAGGGTCGAGCCAACTAGAACTCGAATTGAATTGAAACGAGCCGAGTTTGAGCCATACCCGGCTCGACTCGAACTCAGATCTTTCTCACCCCTAGTGACTCGGTAGTAGAATGCCTGTGAGACATGTTTGAATGAGATGAAAGCATTACTCAAAGGCCCAAATTCCATTTTCAAATTTCTTTGTTGGGATAATTGTTATGCATGTGACTTGAATTTTCTAGTTGGAGGATCATGCGATAATATCATATTCAAGAAGTTGTGCTCCAAATAGTGACCATGATTAGTTGTTCGACAACATGGATTGACGAAGATATAGCCACTAGTAATAACTTTTTGGATACAATGCTGACTCTTACTCGTTTGGTTCGAGCTTTTTTTTTGAACAAGTGAAAAAAAATATTTTATTTTTTAAGTTTAATGAGAGAGAAATTTATTTTAATATTAGAAAGTGTGTAAAATGTGAAATACTTTAAATTTTTCGTATTTGCATTAAATGTGAAATAAAGTTGATTTTTATAGTTGAAATTTGTGTTGGGCAAAAAAAATAACTCCAACCAAACGAGGCCGAAGAAGGTTCTATGAGAAAGGTTCCATGAGAAAGATTCCAAAATGCCAAAACAGTATAGGCACGTTAAGTTATCAAAGACAAACAATTAAGTTGAAAAGAAGAAATTTTCAATGGTTTGAAGACTTGGAATAGAAACATGTTCTCTAGAAATGTTTTGGAAAAACAACCGATGCTTCTTTGTCAAATAATTATTCTTCGTCTTCATCTATAGATCTCACTAGATGACAAAATTGGAGATTATGTATAAAGGCACAGATTTATGCAAGCGTATTAACAAAGTGGGATAACTTACTATTAGTCTAGAGGTGTTAAGGGAACGTCACAATATAACTCGCTCGATAAGGACTACCTATAAATCTATAATAACCAAACCCTAATATACATATCTTATTAAATAATAATATTCCACCATTTTTGTTAGTAGGAGACCTATGTCGGATGATATTCTCCACCATTTTTGCCAATGGGAATGCCAACGTCCTCGTCATCGGTGTCCTCTTCGTTGATAATGTTGTAAGAGTCTATAAAATTGATTCTAGCATAGACTCCGAACTTTGGACCAAAAATTGGAGACTAGACTAACTAGCCATCGAGCACCAGATGGTGGGAAGGTCAGGGTGACGCTTGAGAATAGAACAAAGTAATATGAATATATGAGGAAAACAAGAGGAAAATATTATCATTTCTCAATAAATTATCAAAAGTTTAGACAGAAGGACCAAGCTAAAAAACTTAATGACATTCAAGGTCCAAAAAAAAGAAATTCAAAATAATGGACCTATGTAATATTAAGTTCTAAGCTCAAAAACTTGATTGTATTTTGCCCCTCTTTTAATATATTAGTAGTAATAAATAACATTAACTATTATAAAATGATATCTACAATATACTATCCTACTATTACAATTACTACATCTATACATTTCTAAAGTATTCTAATGCAATGTTCTCTTGTGCAAATCCTGGTACATATGACTTAGCACTCCTATACTTTTAGAGAGTATTTTTGCAACAGCCTCTAGAGCAAATTCTTGCATTTAGTTTTCTTATACATAAAATATTTTTCTAGAATAGTCTCTTATGCAGATCATTATAAATGGTTTAGTACTCCTTTATTTTCACGAGTACTTGTGTGCAATAGTCTCCTACCAAGATCAATATACACGAGGTTTAGTACCCCTATTCATTTGAAATTTATTTTCATGCAATAATCTCCCAAGCAAATTACCAAATGGTTTAGTCTTCTCTTTTAGAAAGCATTTTTCTACAATAATTTCCCATGCATATCTTTCTTTGTCAATAAGGTATAGTGCTACACTTTTAGAGCATTCAACTACGTAGATCGGTTTTACTGTGTACACAATAATTTAGTGCACCTTGTAAATGTTGCTTAACAGCATCAAACTAGGTTGGCCCACTTTTCACATGACAAATAATCAGATAAAACATATAATACAGTATAAAGTATAGTTTGTTCTAAATATTAATCTTTCCAGCATCCTTCTATTATCACACAATGTCTTCTCATGGATGCCACTTATGTAACCGCACCCAACGACTCAAGTAGAATGTGAATAAAAAGAATATTACAATATCTAAGTTTGCCAAGCTCCTCACCCTTCAACAAATTCCTCAGCCAAACCAAGAAGCTTAATCTCAGTCAAGCTCTATCATACCAAGCTTCTCAGTCATATCACTAATGAATAAAACATGGGCACACTTGACAACCAGGACATTGCTAATGGCATAAAAGGAGAAGCGAACATGTGTGTGGATTTAAGACTTAAAAATTCAACATAAAAAATATCCAACAACCAAATTTTTAACTTACTAGGTGGGGTCAGTTACATAAATTTTTTATGTCCATTGCATTCTACAAAACAATAGGTCCTCATTTAGCTCTTTGACGCTAAAAATCAGTCAAAGGTCAAAGAGAAGATTTTTTACGTGGAAATCGACTAAGCAGAAAACACAATGCCATTCTGCCAGTCGCTTTCAAGAACTTCATTAGATTGCAATGTTTTCAATCCAATGGATCCAACCCCCCTTTTCTTTGTTACAATAAGATTTTATAGTCTAAACTTATTCCTAAATAGTCACTTCAGAGGAAAGGCCTCCGTCTCTGGCTTACACTAATGATGACTGTTAGGTCAGAGTGTTGTGGCCTTACTTGTACGGAATGTACGGATCAAATAGGCAGACCATACTTCTTAAAAGCAGCATGGGGGTCTTGTACTTGAGTGTGTGGCCAGTTCGTCATGGGTAATTCGTCAAGGGTTATTCGTAAACGGCCTTTCGTCATGAGGTGGCTTTTCGCCTTGCGTCCGTCGTCGAATTCCCCTGGTGTCGGCGCCACGCAGACCTCCACGTGTACGCTCCAGATGTGCTGGTGCGGATCCAAATGCAACTTGCCACCCCGTTAGTCCAGATATGACATGCATTGATGCGCGTGCCATCCTCTACAACAGCCATGTAAAAATCCGAACTCTATAAATTGCCTGCGAGCAGGCGCTGGGGATCATTTTTGGCTCTGAAAGGGAGAAGACTCGACGATGTCTCTGTATGATAACATGTTCGAGGACGTGGAGGACGATCTCTCGCTTGCCAGACGTCCTTCCCAAGCGGGGCAAGTGGCCACTCGGAGGCCTTCTGTTCGAGAGGAGGCCCCGCATCAATCTCTCCAGATCGGGGAGGTCTGCCGTTGAGGCAGGGAGTTCGCAGGGCGCTGCTCGCGCTACTTCGAGGCCTTTCTCTGAAGGGCGGAGCGAGGGCGTTCATACTATTTCGCCGGTGGAGAACACTAGCACACTGGTGGACGATGAAGCGCCACCCGCCACGGAAGCTGGGGTAGCGCTGCCCCAGGTCCCTCCTGCCGCAGAGATCGTCGGTGCGCCTGTGCAGGACCGCTGGTCCTCTGCCTCTGTTCCACCTCCTCCAGCACCCACGGCCGGCTTGACTGTCCCTGCGGCGCCGACCTAGCCGGAGGCCGTCTCTAGAGGTTCCACCGTGCATGCCATCGCACGCAGCATCTAACGCAGCCTCGACCAGATCGAAGAGCATGCCGCGAGCGGGGAGTGGCAGGCATCAAACAGAAGGTGGACGAGGCCTTGGCGCTCCTCCGGAGGTTGGAGCCCTCAGAGGCGGAGAAGGCGATTGCAGACATAGAATCGAAGTACACCAGGCAGGAGAGCGATCTGGAGGTTACAACGCTGCAGATCGAATAGCTCAGGAAGGAAAAAGCCGCCTTGGAGGCTCGGGTCGAAGAGCTAGCGGAGGAGAACCATTGTCGAACGGACTTCGCTCGAGCTATTCGGGGGCTCCTCTCAGCTCCAGAATTTAGGCTTCCTCCCCCTTAGGGCCTTTTTATTCTTCTCTTTTTTTTTGGAATGACAAGCTTGTAAAAGAAAATTTATTCAATGAAGTGTTTTCCCTTCAGTGTTGGCGTTTGAATTTTTGAACTTCGTGATGTGACCGTTGAGGGAACAACGAAGACGCGCGTGCCCGGTAGGCCTAGATTTCTAAGTCGATAGGATCAAACGGTCAGATTTCGCCCCTAGGAAGCGGAACCGTCAGGCTAAGGATTATAAAAGACCATGTGGTAGTAGTGGCTCCCATTTCTTCCTTTTCCCTGAGATCGCGATAGCTAAGAAACGTGGAGTCGAGCTAAAGAAATGTGAGATGATTTTCGGGCTGTGGCCAGATGCTGTGTTCCCTTCCTCCGCACACTTTCGATGCGGAGGTTGAGTAGGTCTGGGGAAGGGATCAGAAATAGGGTTAGAGTTCTCTTCAGCGAATGCGACGTTCACTTCCCCGCCGAAGGGAAAATTCGCGGTCTGCCTCCACCACCTCCGTGGCGCGATGTTCCTCCCCTTTCAGCTGGAGTTCATGAACGTTTTCAACCACTTCTGCATCATCCCCATGTAGCTCCCTTCGAATGCGACAGACCATGATTTATTGCCTCATCAACGAGCTGCAGCGTCGAAGGATCCCCTGGGATATAGAGATTTTCAAGGCGGTCTTTGGTGGGAGGAGAACCCCCGCCTGCAAGGGTGCTTTGTCCTGAAGGGGAGGTACTGTCAGGTGTTCAAGGTGAGGGACACCGGATTCGCCGACTGGCATAAGAGGTTCTTTTTCGTCGAGCCCGGGGGAGTTAGTTTCGTTATCCTCCGGAGAGTCGGCGAAGCGCGGTAAATAGAGGAAGGGATCGGCTTCGAAAGCCCCTACTTCCGGGCGATGGATGAGATTCGAAAGCACGTCCACGACGCGGAAGACTACTTGCGAGAACTGGAAGATGATGTGAGGGCTTACACAGGTGAAGTCTCTGAGCCTCTCTTCGATCTTGACTTAGAGCTAACATTTTCTTTTGACAGGTCGCCTGCAACTCGAACTGGCGTGGTTCCGTTTATGCCAGATTGGGAGCAAAAGGGTCCCTCATGATAGGGCCGGACCTTCCCAGCTGCTGGCTCAGAGGAGGAGAGCAGTGCCTGCAGAGGGGACCTCTTCGGCCATGCCGCTATTTCCCAAGGGGGTGACTCTGACTTAGCGTATATCGATGACATCCAGGTCAATGACGGCGCCGAAGAGGAGCGTGAGGGCCGTGAGCGCTCGGTGGATTCTAGTGCCGAGGAAGAGGCGGCCTCGGGCAACCAAAGTGCCGAGGAGTCTAGGGAGGCTCTTTGGGGTGGGCCTCCACGATACATCCCCGAACGACGTCTGGATTCGGTGACCGTACTTAGTGCCAAAAGTGCAGACTTAACAAGGGCGGTAAGTTCTCTATCTTGATTTTTCGGGTTCTGGCCCTCCTTAACATTCTTGTTTTACAGCTTCAAGAGGAGCACGGGGAGCTCGGGAAGGAGGCGATGGCGCAGGAGAGGAAGGCGAAGGAGTTGGAGCTCAGACTCCTGAAGTCAAAGCGCCAGCGCCGCCGAGGCAAAAAGCGCCTTTGCTCAGCCATGTGCGGCCTCGAAGAGTCCACCCACCGGGAAGTTGAGCTCCAATGACTTTTAGAGGAGACGCTTGACCAGAGTCTCGAGGAGGCCTTCCAGGGGGGAGAAGTCAAATTTCGACGTTCGCTGGAGTTCAATGAGATCGTCCAGGACGACCTGGAGAGCTCGGTGAACATGCTGGGTTCAGCTCTCCTTGACGGGGGAATGGTGAGGCATGAAAACCTCGAAGGGCTGGACATGAACGAGTGCATCCGTTCGAAGAGTCACTCATACCAGTGTCCGTACTTCAAGATGTCGGCGGAGAGGCTGGAGAAGAAATTCGCCTTTTTCTCGCTCCTGAAGGTGGTCGTCCCTCCTACCGAAGCTGAGATGGCAAGAATGAAGGAGATCATCAAGGGGAGTCCCCTATCGGAGGAGCCAGGAGTTCGGGGAGAGGAGACCATGGAGGAGCCGCTGGCCGTGCCGCTGGCCGTGTCGCTGGCATGTTCAAAGCCGCTGGCATGTTCAAAGCCGCTGGCATGTTCGATGCGGGGGGAGTAGATCTCCATTTCGATTCCGTCCATCCAGCGTCTGGATCTAGAGTCAACATCGAGCTGGGGCCAAGATATCTTGCGCATTTTCCTTTTCCTCCTTGGCCAGCTCATCCGCAAGATAATTCATTTAGCGGGGGATGTGAAATAGGAGAGCTAGGGCGAAATACTGTAGGAGCGTTTGGCTAGCTACAAGTACTTCTTAAGTACCCAATCTTTCGTCTGGTAAATCCCCTTCAACTGGTTTATCATCAACTTGGAGTCACTGTAGACACGGAGGTACTGTGCCCCAAGAACCCTGGCAAACTTGTGTCTGACGATGAGGGTCTCGTACTCGGCCTGGTTGTTCGTGATGGGGAACCGTATCTTCCCTGATTTTTGGAGTCGAATCCCCCAGGGACTGGTGAGGACAATATCGATCCCTTGAGTGTGTTCTCTAGAGGCTCCGTCGACATAGAGGGTCCAAGGCAACTGATTCTCCAGGGGCTCCGGTCGTTCTGTGGTGGTTAGTTCAACAACAAAATCGGCAAGCACCTGACTCTTCGAAGCTGATCTCGGAAGAAAATCGACGTTGAACTTCGAGAGCTCCACGACCCCACTTCTGCAACCTCCTAGAGACTTCGGGGGAGTGGAGCACTCTGCGAAGGGGTTTGACGGTCACCACTTTAATGGAGTGGGCCAAGAAGTAGTGGTGCAACCTGCGGGCGGCAGCTATCAGTGCAAAAAAGAGTTTTTTGAGAGGGGGTACCTTAATTCGGTGTCGAGCAGAATGTGCCTCACGTAGTGGATGGGGCGCTGTCGGCCTGCTTGTTCGCGAACGAGGACCGCCGACACTGAGTTGTCGGTGGCAATGAAATAGAGGAGGAGGTCGTCTCCTGGGAGCGGCACGGAGAGCAGTGGTGGAGAGAGCAGGTAACTTGTCAACGACTCGAAGGCCTGCTGACAATCGTTATTCCAGGCCGGATGCTCTCTCTGAAGAACCTTTAAGAAAGGGAGGCACAACTCGCCAGACCTGGATATGAATCTGCTGAGGGCGGTGACCCCCCATTTAACTTTTGTATGTCCTCAATTGTTCGGGGAGGGTCCATCCTAAGAATAGCAGATATCTTTTTGGGATTCGCCTCGATCCCCTTGATCGACACCATGTGACCCAAGAATTTATCGTATGCCGCACCGAAAATACTCTTCAAGGGATTCAACTTAATGTTATAGGAACGACAGGTGTCGAGAGTTTCACGGAGGTCATTGAGGTGTTCTTCCCAACTTCTACTTTTGATTAAGATGTCATCTACGTAAGCCTCCATGTTCCGCCCCATTTCACCTTTGAAGACGACATCAACCATTCGCTGATATGTCGCGCCTGCATTCTTCAAGCCAAACGGCATGACATTATAGCAAAAAGTCCAGTGGTCGGTGATGAATGAAGTGTGCTTCTCGTCTTCTTCTGTTATTCAGATCTGGTGGTAGCCGAAAAAGGCGTCCATGAAGCTCATCACTGAATACCTCGTCAAAGAGTCGACGAGTCTGTCTATTTTTGGTAAAGGATAGAAATCTTTGGGGCAGGCCTTGTTTAGGTTAGTGAAGTCTACACACATCTGTCATTTTCCCGAACTTTTCTTTACGACCACGACATTCGCTAGCCATGAGGGGTATGTGATCTCCCTGATGAAGCTGGCGGCGAGTAGCTTTTCGACCTCTTCTCTGATTGCTCGTTGTTTTTCACCCCCAAAGTTTCTATTTTTCTGTCTAACGGGAGTTGCATCAGTCTTGAGGCTTAATCAGTGTTCGGCTACGCTCTTGCTTATCCCAAGCATGTCCCAAGTCCCCAAGCAAAGACAACGAAGTACTCAAAAAGTAGCACTACTAGAGCAGGTTTTTCATTTTCAGAAAAGTCTTTAGAAATTAGTACAGTTTTCCATCAACGACAGTTACATGATCATTCTGGCCAGTAGAGGGTAGGGTGTGATCCCTGGGGTTCAGGTGATATGTATGGAGGTAAGCATTGACTTCAAAATATTTTTTGGCTCCCACTCTGTCGCCTCTGATGGTGGCGGCGCCGAACGGTGTGGGGAACTTAACGCATAAATGGAAGGTGGATGGAACCATCTGGAATGCTGCCATTGAGGGTCGCCCGAGAATCGCATTGTACCTGGAGGGCTCGTCGATGAAGATGAAGTTGACCTGCTTTGTCTCCCTCCTGAGGCCAACTTCGAGGGTGACGCGCAGTGTGACGTATCCTGCGGATCGATAGACATCACCGGAGAAGCAAGATACGGTCATGGAAGGAGGAAGGGGCTTGTGGTGGCTGACACCCATTTCGTTGAAAGCGTGGAGGTAGAGGATATCGACCGAACTCCCAGTGTTGACCAGAGTCTGATGGACGTCGCATCCCTCGATTTCGGCGAGAATTACGACAGGGTCGTCGCGATTACCACCTCCCTCAGGGAGATCACCTATAGTGAAGATAATGTCAGGCAAAACCGAGGGAGCTTCGATGGTGCATACCTCAAGCGCCTCGAGGTCGGGCAGATGTAGTCAAAGCCGAAGATCGACAACACGGCTTTCTTCCCATTGGCCTTCGATGATGTCGGGACTGATGGCAAGGCCGGCAGGGGTTCGCCCTGGGGAAATAGCGCCGGTGCCGTCTTCGGCAGTAGCTCTTCGCCTTTCTTGTAGCCAGTGAGGAAGCCTTTCTCTATGTATTTATTAACGAGTGCACGAAAGGAGCGACAGTTGTGCAGCAGGTGGCCGTAACATTGGTGGAACTTACAGTACTTCATTGAGTCCTTGCTAGGTTGGGGTGGTTGTCGTTCGCCGCGGTTCTGGATGAATCTTTTATCCTTGAGGATTGAGAATATCTCTTCGATGATGTACACTGGCGTCGAAGCGCGAGGAGAATCACCGTCAAGCTTGCGCTTCACATGAGAGGGGAAAAATTTTTGGTCTTGAAATTTCTCCTGGGGGTACTCTGTTCTGGCTTTCGAGGTGTCGCCCTTCTTATCTTAGGGTGAGGAATCTTCCTTCCTACTTGCCTTGAGGGTTTTCGCATCCTCAAGATGGATGTGTTTTTCGGCTAGGGCCCTCGCCTCCATGAGCATTTTCGGTATGTTGTCCACGAAGGAATCATATAGCTCTCCCAGCAGTATGCTGTGAACGAAGATCATAGTTGATTTGTCGTCAGTAGTGTCTTTTGTCTTTGCATTCATCTTCGAGAACCGATCCACATACTGGCGCAGGGATTCGCCAGGGCGCTACTTTATTTGCCAGAGTTCGTGGATTATTCAGGATGTAGTTTTCGACGTGCCGAACCTGATACGGAATTGTGCGAAGCTTTGTATAGATCCTTGAGGGATTTCGTCGAGCCAGTCCAACGCCAGACCGGTCAGGGTGTTTCGAAACAGACATCACTTGTACGCGTCTAAGATAGGGACCCTGAGACAATCGTAGTCGATGACTTTGAGGGCCTTATAGCCGCGGAGCGCGTGTGCCGCCATTATAGCGGGTGAGAAAATCGTACTCACCGGAGGAGCCGGAGGACATACTTCAGGTCGGCGGAGGAGGAATAGAGCCCTCGAGTGGCAGGGCCAGTGGGAGAAGTCTCTGCTGCTGGACGAGAGTTGGGAGGTTGGCAAGGAAGGCGTTCATCGTCTGGGAGAGCGTAGCCACGCATGTGTAAGGTCTTCGAGCCGATGATCATTCGCAGTGGTGTCAGCCTGTGATGCTGGCCACCTGTCGTTCGACGGTCGGCGGATGGTTTTCGTCACGGGCTTCTTCCATAGGCAGTTGAGGGAATTGGATTTAATCATGCGTGAGGGCACCAAACTTGTTGACGCCAAAAATCAGTCAAAGGTCAAAGAGAAGATTTTTACGTGGAAACCGACTAAGCGAAAAACCACAGCGCCATTCTGTCGGTGGCTTTCAAGAACTTCACTAGATTGCAATGTTCTCCTTACAGAGAGTTAGGCTGTAGAGGGAAAAAGGAAAAAGGAGAAGGGAGAGTCCAATGGATCTAACTCTTTTTTCCTTGTTGCAATGAGATTTTATAGTCTAAGCTTATTCTTGGATAGTGTCTTCAGAGGAATGGCCACAGTCTCTGGCTTTACACTAATGATGACTGCTAGGTCAGAGTGTTGTGGCCTTACTTATACGGAATGTACGGATCAAACAGGCAGACCATACTTCTTAAAAGCAGCATAGGGGTCTTGTACTTGAGTGCATGGCCATTTCATCATCGTCAAGGGTTATTCGTCAACGGTCTTTCATCGTGAGGCGGCTTTTCGCCTTGCGTCCGTCATCGAATTCCCCTAGCATCGACGCTACGCAAGCCTCCATGTGTACGCTCCAGATGTGCTGGTGCGGATCCAGATGCAACAAAATATGTAAGATTATTCGTTATTTTCTTGTCATGTCTTTTTTGATCTTCTTCATCCACTATTTATATGAGCAAAATCCAATAACTCAATTCTCCTTACTGAAACTTTTATCGACCTACGGTACATATGTTCAAACCATCTAAATCAACTCTCTTTGAGGTTATCCTCAATTAAGGCTACTTCAACCTTCTTACAATATACTCATATCTTATCCTAAAATGTATACCAACTCATCTACCTTAGCATCCTCATTAATAACGATACTTAACATAGAAAATATACACTTACATAAAATTGTGAAACTCATCAGAATTAATTTGCCAATGAACAATTATAGCACAATATATAAACACCAAAGGCAATACATACAAGGTCTACTTTACACTGTCATTCCATACCATAATGAACAGAAAAGCAGTTTTTGCGATGAACATCCAGGAAATTTACCTTCGTTCAGAATTCGGATAAGGTTACGAGGTTTGAGTATTCTTTTCTCTTCTCAACTATCAATCTTTTGCTTTGGATACAATACGCACTTGCTTCCAGGTAATTCTATGATGACAACATGAATGCGCCTCAGTTGGTGGTGGAGATATGACAACTTGTGACACACATGCAATCACTTCCACACGGTACAATATCTGCTTAACACATGAAAAGTCATAAAAAACAATCCTGAGTTTTCCATTCATATCGAGGAGCTATAACGTAAATTCATGTTTCAATGCTATGTCCTCCTTTCAAACTATATAGTCATTGACTTTGTTAATTTAACATTGCCATCCTGAAAGACACCATCAATTGATCAAATTTCATGAAAATGCGATCTTTACCTTTAATGCACAACTATCCACTGTGGCAAGCATGCGGTTAAGCACTGATAACAGCATGAGGATGAAAATAGTAGCACTGAGTTGACATGATCACCTATGCGTCGAGATGCTTCCTTCGTATCCTGGTTTACTTGTATTTTATCTACACCAAATTTGTGCTTGCTAGCAACGGAAAAATATGCCCTCTTTGTTGAGGAGCTGAAGCAAACACAAGAAGTCTTGGTTACATAGCTTGGAAGGTCTCTTATCACTGAATCCTCCATGATTTAATATCTTTGCAATCTTCTCTTTAATACATAAGAATATCAGTTGAATTTTGACCCACTAACTCTGAACAGCTTAATCCTATCTCACAATCGTGATATTCGCCAATATCATCAATATCATGATCACTAACATGGTCATCATATCAAGAAGCCTCACAACCTATCCGACTGGATTTTGACTTTCCATATAACTCGATGATTTTCTTCTTTTGTTAAAGATGGCACCAAGAGTCTTATTTCTGTTACCAAAACATACTCTAGTAAAACCCAACCATTCATTAATATTAACATCAGGTTTTTTCAGACTAGGCCGGATCTGAACAAGGGAAGAATCAACCTTGGGACAAGGAATAAAGTTTTTCTTGCTAACATTCATTAGAAAGTCGATTGTTGCTACCAATCTTACATTAACAGCTAGTCTATTGAAATCTGAATCCCCAGGCTTGGCAAGAAGTCGGCGAGCGAATTCCTTCTTGAGCAAGAGCGTTGCACTTCGAAAGCAAGGTTTACATGACCTCAAAAAGAGATTTGCTATGAGAGGGGAAGACATTCCATATGGAATATTAGTTCCTTCTTGAGCAAGAGCGTTGCACTTCGAAAGCAAGGTTTACATGACCTCAAAAAGAGATTTGCTATGAGAGGGGAAGATATTCCATATGGAATATTAGCCACACAAAGGTCGAAATGAAGAAACTCTTTCAATGCATTTCCTGCAATCACCTGTGCATGCAACATTGAAATCAAATCTGTCTTTGTAACACATAATGATAGCCAAATGATGTTTTGCTTCCTTTATTGGTAAACTAATATGAAACAAAGGACTTACCAACAGCTTGTCTTGCAACCCTATCTCATAAACTCGCTTTTGAAGAGTATCAACCATTCTCTCATCAATTTCAACAGCAATGACCTTTGCAGCACACTGATGCAGCCTAATAGTTAAGTTTCCTGTGCCTGGACCAATCTCAAGAACAACGTCAGTAGGCAAAATTTTAGCTTTCCTTGTTATGACATCAAGGATGTGTTCGTTGATAAGGAAGTGTTGCCCACAACTCTTAAGTAGAAAATGTTCGCATTGCCATCCCTCCATTTGCTTATGCTTCTCAGCATGTCCTCCATACCCTTCACGTCTGAGCATGTAATGTGAAACATAGGTTAACTAGTTGCAGCTTTATGTCAAACTATAGGCATCACAAGTGTAAAATGCATAAGGCATTAAAAAGCGACCAATTTCATAATGAAGTTTAAGTTACAATGACCCTCAGTACACTAAGGGCAGGTGTGGTTGGTTATCTTTAAGCCGAAGGAGGCAAGTCCAACAACTTTGCTTGTGTAATCAACGTAGTAATTCAGCCAAAAAAAGTAGCAATTCAGCCATATGATTAGCAAAAAATGAATGATCGGTTATTACGTATTAGAGATGACAACTGATGCAACCGTATACTTGCAAAATTTTAAAATTGGAGTTAAATTTTAAGAAGTTTTACACCTTAATTTTCTCAAATGTTCAATGCAAATCATCTGTTTGTCTAACATATATGCTGTAAACTATGTGGGATGCCAATTATCGAAAGAGTGGCTGGGGGTGGAAAGAGAAAATTAAGATTCTTGTTGGTACTTCCAAATTATGGGACAAACTTCTTGCAGTATGCACTTATTTTTTCCTAGATTTTAACGAATTAAAAACTTACAAGAACATTAGTTCACAAACTAATATAGAATTATGCGTTTACAGAACAATCCAGAATGGAGCAAGTTGAAGGATAAATCATTTCCTTTATTCAACATCATTGATCCGATATTAGACACAACTCATGCTAAAGGTTATCTATTTCAATCATCACGTGTACTACCTCTAGCTTCAGTTCCTCCATGCACTCTACAATTTGAAGAGATTGGTGGTCAGGATGATATTGAAGAGGATAGTACTGTGCATGAAGCTTTTAGTTTAACAAATTTGAAACCTTTTCCCAGTGATACACTAGAAGCTACTTTAACCTAAGGCACATTTAAAGATCCTATTCAAATTGATAGTGGTTCTCAGACTATACACATAACACCTAGCGCATCAAAACGTGCATTGGAATTAGGGGGTGGGTGCATCTTTGAAGTTTTACATGCACTCCATATATATTTAATTTTTGATCTACTAAGATAAAAACTTTTAGATTCTAGAGCATTCCTCCAAAACTCTAGTTTTGCATTAACTCTCTCTTTAATTTTCTCAACAATGACAATATCATCTGCGAAGAGCATACATCAAGGCACTTCATCTTAGATATGTCCAGTCATGACTTCCATAATCAAAGCAAAAAGATACGAACTTAAAGTCGAGCCTTGGTGTAATCCAACTGTAATAGAAAAATCCTTAATCAAACCTCCTTGTGTCCGAACACAGGTAACAGCTCCTTCATACATGTCTTTAATAACTTGAATATAAGCAATGCAAATCTCTTTCTTTTCTAAAACTCTCCAAAGTATTTCTTTTGAGACTTTATCATAAGCTTTTTTTAAATCAATAAAAACCAAATATAAGTTTTCCTTTCTCTCCTTAAATTTCTCCATTAAACTTCTTAATAAATGAATGGCTTCTATAGTAGATCTACCTGACATAAAACCAAATTGATTCTCTGATACCTTAGTATTATGGCGTAACCTTTGTTCGATCACCCTCTCCCAAAGTTTTAAAGTATGACTCATTAATTTAATTCCTCTATAATTAGCATAATTTTGTACATCGCTTTTATTCTTATAAATAGGTACTAATATACTCTTTCTTCATTCATTTGGCATCTTTTTAGTCTTCAAAATCATATTAAATAATCGAGTGAGTTAAGAAACTCTTTCCTCTCCTAAACACTTCCAAACATCTATTGGGATGTTATCTGGTCCTACTGCATTTTTATGCTTCATCTTCTTTAAAGCTTTTCAGACTTCAGTTTTACTAATACGTCGGATGTAAAAGTAATATTTTACTTTTTTTTGGGGTGTTGAATTCCGTAAGATCAATTGAATTTTCACAACCTTCATTGAAAAGCTGTTGAAAGTAACTCATTTATCTATCTTTGATATATTTTTCCATGAAAAGTACTTTTTTGATTTTCATTTTTAATACATTTTACTTCAATTAAATCTTTAGTTTTTCTATCTCTTGCTTTTGCAATCCAATATAATTGTCTTTCTCCTTCTTTAATGTCTAGCTTCTTATATAAATCCTCAAGAGTCATATTCTTTGCATTGCCTACTGCTTTATTAGATTCTCGTCGAGTCACTTTATATTTCTCCCACTTATCTTTATTTTTGTTTTTAAACTAATCTCTATAACAAATTTTCTTCTCCTTAATTTTTTTTTGTACATCATCTTTCTACCACCAAGTATCTTTATTATTTGAATCATTCCTTTAGATTTTCCCAACACATCCTTCGCTACCTTACGGACACAGTTAGCAACTATCAACCACATAAGATCAGTTTTTCCATTAATGTTCTATTGCCCAAGTTCTAGAACTTTCTTCTTAAATATACATTTGTTCTTATTCTTTAGATTCCACCATTGAGTCTGAAAATAGAATTTTGACTTATTATTTCTTCTCCAATACTTTATCTAGAAATCTAAAACTATTAATCGATATTGGGTAGTCAAACATTCACTTGGAATGACTTTACAATCTTTACAATCCAAGCGATCTTGTTTCCTTATAAGGAAATAATCAATCTGAGTTCTTGAAATTCTATTCTTGTACGTGATAACATGCTCCTCTCTTCTTAAATAAAATGTTAGCAATTACAAGATCATATGCTGAAGAAAACTCTAAAATAATTTTACTCTCCTCATTTATCTCTCCAAAATTATATCTACCATGGATGTTATTAAATTTCTCAGCAATACTTCCAACATGTCCATTTAAATCTCCTCTAATAAATAATCTTTTCTCCTGAGGAATCTCTTGTATTAACTATTCTAAATCATTCCAAAATTTTTCCTTTATGCTCACTTCCAAATCTACTTGGGGAGCATACACACTTACAATGTTAATAATTATTCCATTGATTATAATTTTTAAAATTATAATTTTATCAAAATTTGTCTTAACTTCCACTATGTGATCCTTCAAGCTCTTATCCAGAATTATACCAACTCCATTCTTATTTTTATTCTTACCAAAGTACCAAAGTTTAAAATCTAAGTCATCAATTTCCTTAGCTTTCTCTCCAACCCATTTTGTTTTCTGCAGGCACAATATTAATCTTTCTATGAATCATAATATCAACCGACTCCATTAGCTTGCCTGTCAGGCTGCCTATATTCTAAGTTCCTAATCTAATTCTACTAACTTGAGTTCTAGTATGATGGACTAGCTTCTTTACCCGCATTCGTCCATGATTTGGAGACACTTGCTTATTTTTCACTACACCTAGGCGTCGATGCAGCGGCCCTTGCCCATTTTTCATTGTATTCGTGCAATACAGCGCATCGCTTCCAGGGAACGCCCTAGCTTTAGCGCAGTTTTCTAAAGAATTCATGTCATGATTGATTCGACAAGTTTTACGCTGGTTGTCGACTGCCAAACGCAACCCTCCGCGTTTCTCATCCGGGATTTGGGACTCGGCAACGACGCTTTATATTTATTTAATATAAGCTTAAAAATATTTAATTGTGTTATTTTAATATTTAGATATGAACTTATTCTTTTATGCTATTATTATTTCTACCTTTTTAAATGGAAACATCTTCTCCTAACTCTATGAGTTCAAACAAGATTTATCATTTATTTGTTGATGATACTACAATCTTGAAGGCAATATTAGCTTATTTACATAATGAGCACTTACAAAATACAAGAATATCTAGATAAATGTTTATTTAGCATATATTTGACTCAGAATATATATAAGAAATTTTAAACAGGCATCCAAATAAAGCCTATTGGATATTTAGGATGGCAACACCAGTATTCATCAATTCAAGAAATCATTTGGTATCTTATAATCTGTTACAAGATTCTATGTATGTCACTGCTGCTGAATAACTTGAAATTTTTTTACGAATTATAAGTCAAGCTACAACTATCCATGAAGGAGCTGAATTTTATCAACACTCAGTTGGAACTATTAGTCGCTATTTTCGGATTGTTTTGAAAGCAATTTACTTAACTGTTGATACGTTTATCATATTACCTATGCAAACTACTCCAGTATGTGCGCATATTAAGGAAAAATCCAAACTTCTACCTATTCTTTAAGATATTATGATGTTTTGAGAAAATGTGTTAATATATTATATGATTTTTTTTTCCTTTAAACACTATACAAAGTAATATATTTTCTATTACATGCTATTTGTAGGAATGTATATGCGCTATCGATGGTACTCACATTCCTGCTTTTGTACTTAAAGATGATGTACATCGATACTATAATAGGAAGGAGTATACTTCCTAGAATGTGATAGCAGTTGTGAATTTTGATAAACAATTTGTTTATGTTGGCGTTGGATGAAAAAGTTCTATAACAGACACACGAATTTTGAGGTGTGCATCTGAAAAAGAGGGTTTAATTGCACTAGATGATAAGTTGATAATTTTGAAGTGATAAAAATATTTGCATATATATATATTTAATCAAAATGAAATATGTCTTAAGGATTGCACGCAACCTAATATGAAACAGGTAATTACTACTTAGTTGACAGTGATTATGCAAACATAAATAAGTTTTTATCTCTATATAGAGGATTAAAATATCATCTAGCTGAAATTGGATCCAATGCTTATAGAAACTATTCTGGACTAGAAGAAATATTTAATCATCGACATGCACAACTAAGGAACATAGTTGAGAGAACATTTGACATTTGACATTTGGAAGAACTATTTTTCTATTTTTAAAAATATAAAACCATTTTCGTTAAATGTACAAGCAGATATAGTCATGGCATGTGCGATCATACATAACTACATTGCACGATTTCATCTATTAGATACTTACCTACATGTTAATATTGATTCAAGAGGATGATGACTATGCGACTAACCAAAATTTTGATGAGAATATATTGGAAGGAATGATAGGTGTTTGGGACTCTAACAAAAGAATCATGAACAAAAATAAAAAATCATAAATGGTTTATGTGGGTAATCACTCTAAATTTATAAGTGTTTATATAAAATTAATATAAGAATTCAAATTGACACATTCATATTAATTTACCTTGCAGGGATCTCATCATAGACGATAATGTTAAAAAAGAAAAATATTATCATGAATTTTCATTTAACATGTATCTCTCTTCTCTTTCTCTCTGTCTTTGATTTCATTTCATCTTGTTTGGTTGTGTAATTGTTTGGGATTGATTAATATTTCATTCTATATATAATTATCTTGCTAGTTATGTTTTATTCTAGGAAAATCTATTACAAATTCAAGTTTCTTTCAGTTTCTAAAAATTTGAAGAGCTTTTTGTTTCAGCACATAAGAATATTTGGGTATCTAATTTGGCTTCCATTTAAGCACATTTAATTATGGTACTGCTTGAATTTGATTAGAACTTCATTCTCTACATAATTATCTTATTAACTGTGTTTATTCAGCTTAAATATTATTTAGTTTCTTGTCTCTTATGAAAGATGCTTTGGTCAAAAATTTAATAAAGGTAAGTTTGGTTTTATTTGTTCTAAAAATGCTTCTAGTGATTTCATTAACAAGTGGTATACTATTACTCAACTTGCTCATGTTATCTTGCCTTTTAAATACCTTGGTTGTCCCATTTTTACTGGGAACATCACAAATGCTCTCTTTGATTATGTTATTCAAAAGCTTAGAACTTATACTGGCAGCTGGAAGGTAACCTTCATTTATATAATTTCTTAATGTGGGGAATACTGATTGTGCTCAGAACAAAGTTATCAAAGTTAGCTGGAACAAACCTGAAAGTGGCTATGTCAAATTCAATTATTATGGTTTGTTTAGAAATGGAATTATGACTAATGGAGGTGTTATCAGAGATAATGATGGTGGTTTTATTTTTGCTTATCACCACAATCTAAATTATAACGATCCCATCACTGTTGAACTCCTTGCTTGTCTCCACGGTTTGAATCATTGTAAAGGGAAAGGTATTGTGAATCTTCACACTGAATTAGATTATTTACCTTGATCAATTGGCTCTCAGGAGATTGCAACATTGGTTGAAAATAATTAACTAATGTTCTAAGAATTGCTCTTCCTTCAGAATTCTGCCTTTCAGTATAAGAGTTGGCAATTGGAAAAAAATCCTATTTTTCTAAATTCCTTCAAAGCTGATACCTGCAGTCATATTCATCACAAGACTGTTTGGGTGAGCTGGAGCAAACCTGAAGATGATTTTGTTAAATTGAACAATGATGAGGTTTTTACTTCTAATTGTATTTCTGGTGTGGTATTGTTAGAAATGGTGAACGTATTCTTCTTTTTGCTTTCCACTATTCCCTGGATTCCCCAGATGCTCTGCAGTTGAAATTCAAGCTTGTTTATACGGTTTGGAGCTTTGCCAAAGGAGAGGTATGAGTTCAATACATATTGAACCAGATACTTCAACTTTGGTTAATTGGTTAACAGGTGATTATGATATTGGTTGGGATAATTCAATAATGTCTTGAAAATTAAAAACCTGCTGAAGCATATTCATCATAAAGTCAGCCATGTTTGGAGGGAGGTGAATCAGGCAGCGAATTTTTTTCTCGAAAATGCATGGCCATTCCCAGATCTTTGACTACTAGTAAGACATTCCTGAGAAGGCCCAAAATTTAATTAAAGCTGATAAGGACGGTAAAAAGTATGTTAGGAGGGTTTAATCCCTTTTTTGGTTTCCTTTATTCTTTCTTTCTGGCTGCTGTCTTGTTTGGAGGTTGAGGTTATAGGTTTAGTTTTATTATTTCTCAATGTATCTTCTTATTATTGTTTGGGTGGCTGTTGTTTCAACCTTGATTTTTTCTCCCTCAGCCAGTTTGATTTATTTGTATATAGCTCTATTGTCTTTTCTGAGTTTTTGTTCCTTGGAGTCCTGGGGTTCTCTGGCTTCTGCCTAGCTTGGATTTTGCTGTTGCAATTTGCTGGCTTGGTGGTTTTAGACTGCAGTTGTTCACTCCCTTTGGCTAGCTTGGTTATTCTCACATTTGGGATATTTAGGCCCTTTTCTTTTTTTTTTTCTTTACTGGAGGCGGGTTTGATATCTTGGAGGTCCCCGGTTCCTTTGCTTCTACTGGCGCCCTTTGTAGCTGGCAGTTTATTGGCTTCTTGAACTTTAAGGACTACTTGGAATTATGGGGTTACTGCTCTGCCCATTATTTTTATCATAGCTTCTGGAGTTGCTATTCTGGTCTAGATGTGCAAACATCCTTTTTGATCTTCCTTGTTGAAAGATTTAATTGGGGGGCTATTGTCTTTGTTTGTTTTTTCTTTCCGTCTTTTGAGTTTTGTAAGGGAGTAGTACTCCTTGTTTATTATTACTTGCATTTTTTTGTAAAAGAGTTAGTACTTTTTATTTTATTTTTTACTTCTTAGTTTATATCTAGGTTTCTTATTTGCCAGCCGGGGGCCGAATGAATAAGATTCCCCCTCTCTGCGTGAGAATTCTTCTAAAACTCAATACAACCCACTGTTATTTTGTGACTAAGAAAGGAAGAAAACTTTTTAAAATCTTCACCAAATGTAGCAAGCATATCCAACAAAATAAGCTTCTGTTCTCGTGTCCAAGAGTTTACAATCATTCTTGCCTTCTCAAAAGAAAGTGGGTCATCTACTAAACCATTATTGTTATATAAATATGTATGCTATTTTTTTATTTATTTTTATTATACATCTGATGTATTTTTATTATATCTGAGATTTTATTGTAAGACAAAGTGGTGTCTAAATTAATGTTCATCCAAACAGAAATAAATTAAAGTAGATTCAAAACTAATTTTAAGCTATTTTTCATCCAAATAAAATTTAAGTTTGAAGCCACTTCACTTAACTGAAGATGCTTCAAACTTTAAATCCAATTCTATTTATTTTGAAGCCGAATCCACTATCAGCCCTATATTTTTGCTCAATAAGAGTGTTCATATCCAACTCATTACTCGTTCAACAAATTACATACTCAAAACACAAGAAGATGAACAAGCACGGGTACCTGGCCACAGTCGTCGCAGTCCTCGCCGCACTTGATATCCAGATCAATGATTCGGAGCAGATAAGCATCTGAAGCAGTCTATCGATCTTGGAAGATAAACTATCGACGAAGAACAAGGAGCGTCGGGTTCTAAACACTAGAGTTTCGCGAAATGAGAGGTTCCTCGAGGAAATCGTATGGAGAAGGGCAGAATGGGGGACCTGGACGCACCTAGCCGCAGCAGTGGCGGTAAGAGGAATTATCGAAGAAGCGTTGCGACGGAGAGCGGCGGAGGAATTCATCGACGTCGACTCCCCGAGACAACAAGGGCTGGCTTCAAAGCCAATTAGCTCGCGACTGGAGATTATTTTCCACAGACAAAATATATTAATTTATAAATTTGTTGAAAAATAAAATTATTTTAATATTATAAAATTGGTAAAAAAAAAAAAAATTAATTTTAATATTATAATTTAAATTAAGTATAAAATAATGTTAATTTTAATATTAAAATTTATGTTAAATATAAAATAAAATTATAAAAATTTGAAATAAAGTCAAAATATGAATAATTTAATAACTTAATTCTTTTAACTTAAAACTGACATTTTTTTTTCGTTAAATTTTTAAATTGAAATATTGATAAAATTAAATGCAGATAGTATATCAATTTATTTTTGTGATTTATTGTTTTATGATTGGTACGAAGAAATAATAATAAAAAAATTATAAATAAATTTATTAGTATAAGCAATTAATAGTACTTTGGTAGATAATATTATTATTTAAGAAGAATACAAATTGAATTAAATACCTACATTTAAACTGTATTTAAATTACTATAAAAATTAATTTTAGAGCAAGATTAAATTTTTCTATAATTTTAATAATCTTAAATAATAAATTGATGACAACAGAATAATTCTTAACGAGAATAATAAATTTTTATTATCATTTTAAATTTAATTGGTTCAAAATGATCAGCATTTTATAGGATCATAGGATATAAAAATGCATTTAAAAGTCTATTTTTTTTAAAAAAAATTTACATTTGACCTATCATACACCATTGATTATTTTATTATTACATAAGAGTTGGCAGGACAATCCCATTATAACCCATTAATGGCCCATTTATCAAAATCAATACATTTTTTATTTTCAGTATTATTTTTAATACTAATTATTAAATACATATATTACATAATATAATTGTACTTTGTATATACTTAATTAAATTTTATGACTATATTAATTTAAAATAAAAAATATCAAATTTTCATGCCTCCAAAATTATAATAAAAGGTTAGCAAATTGAGTCAAATAACTTATTTATTAAATAAATCAAGTACAAATCATGATGTTTAACCCGTTTAATGAATGATCATATTCAAGCCAAACTTAAATAGATCGAATCAAAAAACAAGTTGACTCAAATCAAATTTATCAACTCAAATTACCACTCCTATAAGATTTAGGTGTCTTCTTCAATAATAACATAAGAAATTACAAAAATCAAGCAAGTAAACAAAAACAATAGAGTTACAATTACTGATTTCTTGATGTAAATCTCTTTAATGAATGTGACACTGAATTCAGTGAGTACTCAAGACATTCACCTGAATATGCTATGCTCTTGAGTGATTCTCTTAGCCCTGTTTAGCGCGAGGATTAAATCAGGACCAAATCAGGACTAAAATAATACTAATTTAAAAAATAACAATAATAATAATAAATAAATAATTTTAATCATTCTACACAAATTCTAATATAAAAAAAACATTATTTTACTTTACATACTTAATAATTTTCAATAAAAAAATTAATTTTATTTTACATCCTAGACTAAAATACTCGATTCGAATATTTTGGTCTAGAATGTGAAATAAAGTATATATTTTTATTAAAAATTATTGAGTATGTGAAGTAAAATAATATTTTTTTATATTAGATTTGTGTAGAATAATTAAAAAAATTTATTTATTATTATTATTGTTGTTTTTTAAATTAGTATCACTTTGGTCCTGATTTTGTCCACGCGCCAAACAGGGCAAAAGCTTATCCAAATGGTTTATAAAACGGAAGCTTGAAGTATAAGATCAAGGGGGAAAAAAAATTAAACATGCTGTTCACTAGAGAATTAACAGTTTTAAACTGATAAAGCATCAATCAATAAGAAAGGTGTAAAAAGCACAGGCACACAGGAATAACATACTAGCATTAAATTTTTTGAACTAGCACCTTCCAAAAAAATCATTTAAAAAAAATTATCAATAGATGAGAGTAAAACATGAATCAAAAGTTCAGTATTCTGTCAGGCTAAAAGAAGAGAAATCTTCAGCTAGCTCACATATTAAATCTATCAAGTCAAACGAAGGCAGATATACAGAGAGAAAACAATCGCATAAACAACAAAACCAAGCTTCATAACAAAATTACAATAAGCTCGCATCAGAACTACTTTAAAAACCCATTTCTATTTCAAAAGAGGGGGAAAATAAACTGTGCATGTAGAAAGTTTTCGTTCTCAGCTAACTTTAATTGAAGTTCAATGACTTCGACGCTTCAGCAGCCACACAAACTGCTCTGCAGCCACCATTGCTCGAGATGCGGCACCTATCGAACCCTCATACCTGCATCATGATCAGAACTTGCTATAGGAAGAGTTCAGGCACAAGCAAGAAAAGATCTTGTTCTTACAGGTCAAAGGCAAAGATAATGAACATATTCTAAGGAAATATATGAACTTACATTGCAACTAAAAGATAAGCTGCAGTTTGAATTACAATAACACCTTCACCTGCAGCTTTAGACGTATTTATACACCTAGCACAGAACCATTGCTCATGTATTGAGGTGACTAAATCTGCCATCAAATGACAAGAAAAATAAGTATTATGCTGTTGACACAACAAAACACTTGCCAAAATGCAAGTAATAAACTTCTGTAGCCAAAGAGTGGGTTTGAATACTTTCTTGTTCAGTTTTAATGTTGTATCGATTGGAAAGTAAGACTTGTTAGGGTGACTCACATTGGCTCGGCCCAATAGAGAAGAACTCGGTTTGCAAATTATTCTGTTTCACAACATTTAAGAATGGTCTCAACTCAACAGCCTGGAAGTTTGCCCCTGACTGCTCAGCTCTGGGAACACCAAAATGATTCATGGTGTTTGACAATCAAATATAGCTAATCAAAGAATCTCCTCAAATCTCTGTTAACAGGGAGAAGAGGAGCACCCTAACAAGATATTTATGCACAAAGAGGAAAAGCACACACAAGCGCTAACGAATTCCCTTCTTCCATTTTCATGCATGCGAATCACACTTCTGAATGGTCAATATATAATACGTTAGTCCAAGTTTAAAATGTTTGATTGATGCCACTTAAACAAATGTTTTGGGTACTCAGAGGTTGTTGGAAAATAATTTCAACAATTAGTATATTAGAATTCTTTAGTTTCGTCTCAGTCCTAGATAACATAAGTGCCTTAAAAATAATGTACCTCTTAAAAAATAAAAGAAAGTTACAATAACTAACAGAGACATAAGGTTGTATCCATCGGACAACAAGTTTCCTGTAGGCATCATCTCAAGAAACTGTGCTCATGGTTCCAGCAAGTCTTCAGCAGCATGAGCCACAGCTTCCGGTGAGGGATTGGTTTTGCTGGTTGGGTTTTAAGAGCATAAATGGCATTCACATATGCTAGTGAGATCAACACAAAGTACCAGATGTATTAAAGCTGTAAATGGACAAAGCGTTTCATGAACTCCTCAATAGTCGGTTCGATAAGAGCTCGTTCAAGCTCAATCATCAATGTTAATGAACAAGTTTAAACATAATTTTAAAAAGCTCAATTGGTAAATGACCAAGGCTAAACACAATAGTGTTTAATTTGTTAATGTTCACGAACTGTTCAAGAGATGCTCACGAATATGCTTAATTATAAGGCTCAAATATGTTGTTCTTTCAGAGCACAATTAATGGCTCATTTAAATATTTCGGTACGTATATCTCGTTTATTAATAAAAAAATTCATGAATCATGAATTAAAATGATAAGCCTAATTGTAAACATATCAATGTCCTTGATAAAAGCTTATTTATAGTTTTTGTATTTGTGAACTTAAATGTATATGAGCTAATTCATAAACATATTAGTGAGCTCATTTGGTCATGAAGACAATAGTGAACCCATTCGTGAATCACATGAACCAAGCCTAAATATGTCTTTATGTTTGCGAAATGAGCTCGAAACAAGCTTGAGCTTGGTTTAAATAAATGAACATAAACTTAAATAGACCACTACTCAGTTCAGTTTGGCTCACTTATAGCCCTTGGATATGTAGCCATGATATTTAGTTTCCACACTAGTTGTAGGAAATAAAAGATGACTTCAAACACATCTATAAGACTGTAACAGCCAAAAAATGGAACACCCAACAAAAATGATATCTACTGTGGCAAAAAAGAAATGCCAGTAACAAATAAATTTTATTCTAGTATCTAGGAATGATGAGGAATATATGTTGGATTAACAAAAGCGACAAGTATTCCTATGTTCTATGTTACCAACAATTAAAAGGTATGAACTGATGAACAGCAAGCTTAGTGTTAAAGAATGGCTTTTGGAGTTTTGGTCCAACTCAGACTTGAAATCCTCCATTATCATTCATTTGCATAATTGTACTGTATTGAATTTGTATGATAACAATTTTAATGGTATCAGTAGCGTATGTTCTATTTCAATATAAAGAATCACGTAATTCAGGATATGCATGAAACAATTCTTTTGACAAACCAACAAAACATCTATATAACATAGAGATTCAATATAACAATCAATTTACTAGGCTGTTTTGTCTCTGAACTCCCCTGGAGATTTGACAAATTTCATGTGCCATATTATCATAAATAGCTACAAATACAAATCTAACATCACGATAGGTACTTCAAATATATCACAACATATCATGAGGAGGAAAGCACTTCTTTAATCAAGTTAACTTAAATCAGTCTAATTTCATATCCTATACGGTTCCTGAGATAATAACTAACTTTAGTTCATATGATACACAGCTTTAAAGAAATAGGTATCTAAGGACAACTTTAACCTGATTAAAGTTGACCTGACAAAACAAGAGATGATCATATTTTATCTCACAAAACCTTCAACTTCTATAGATACTAACAAAATGCACCTAAAATGGTTTGAAACCCTAAAGCAAAAAAGACCCTCTCTTGGAAGTGTTCTCACAGGATAAACTAAGGCACATAACAATGACATATGAATTTAGAGAGCTTTTTGCCCGCTTACATGAGGGACATGAGTCGTGATGGAGCCGCGGGATCATAATGTAGCAGTAATGCCGCTTTCAGTGGTTCCGCTGTGGCAACCACAGAAAACTTGTCTTTTTAGTAATCCAGAGAGTGGGAAGGGAAAGATTCAAGAGAGAGAAAGAGAGAGAGAGAGACAAACTGAAGGAACCAACGTTGTTGGCGGTCCATTTCTCCCAAAGCTTATGCGTCGCCGCCCAGTCTCCCATTGTCGTCGCTGCGCGAACGGGAAGAAAATACACAGCAGGTTAAGAATAAGTAGCGAATGGGAGAGTGAAGAAACTTCAAACCGACCATCTACAGTGAGGATTAAGCTACTGTGAAAAAAAATGCAAGCAATCGGAAAACGTCTCACGGTCTCAGTGAAAAAGCAACCATCTAGACTCTTCACCGAAATTTCCTTCCTGGAAAATATCGAGTTCCAAGAATGCATTTATTCTCTTACTAATAGAGGCAAGCTTGAATCCATAGTTCCAGAATATAAGGAACGGCAAGATTCCGAAGAGAAACTGCTACTACAAGAGGAGGAACAGTAGCAGCGCGGAGGAGTGGCTCTGCGAGAGCTGTTGGATGGTCCCGGAGGGACGACAGTGCTAGGTTAAGAGAGACCAACCCGCGAGAGAGTTGCCGAGGAGGGCTGGCGTCCACGATCGACAGAAAAACGCCAGCAATGGCCAGCGACGTCGACGATGGTAGGCGAGGGACGGACTTCGTTGGCTGTGCCCTCGCCGTGCTGATCGCGGTCAGAAGCAAACTAGGGTTTAAACCGGATCACATTGACCAGTCCAGTTGACTAATCCGTCAATTGCATGACCAAATTTAATTTCGAAAAACTTGAGTTTATTATAAGATATATGATATATATATATATAATAAAAAAATATATATTTTTTTTTAGCTATAAATTATTTTTATAAAACAATTTTAAATAAATAATTAACAAAAATAAAAATAACAAATTAGGCGCTATATCAAAAAAAAATTCTAAATGA
>JAEMOT010000750.1:73031-150374 GCA_019297695.1 Apostasia ramifera
GTATTAATTTTGATATTTTCATTATTTATAATTTTTATCTTTTTTTTATAAATTATTTAAATTTTTATAAAATTAAATTAAATTTATAAATAATAATTATTGAATAATTTTTAAAACAATGCATTTCAGTAACTTCAATCGAGTTTTGGGTTAGGTTTCAGTAGTTTTAATCTAAAATTTGATAATTTTTTTTAGACTAATTTGGACTAAAATTAATATAAAATTACCAAAATTAAGTAGTTTTAATAAAATAATAGAACATAATAGCACACCTCCACTATTTTCCATACAATTAAAATCCCTTAAATCCAAGTTTAAAAAAAAACAAGTAAAAAATAATCTCTCTAAAATCTTCTAATGGTTTATACTAGCCACATTTCTAAGAATTAGATTTATGTTTTACATTAGTACGATGAATTTTTCAAGTAGACTGACAATTACATTAAAATATACTCCTACAAATTTCACCAATTTAGCATAATACGATTCCCGATTATAATAAAGCTTAGGTACTAGAAGTTTCTTTCAGTTTTGAGAAGAGTTGTCGTAAATAAGGACTGTATAACCATCAGGCTTGCCCTCACTAATTGTAACAAGTATATGAATTTTCTATCATTCGAATTGAGCGGGTATAGAATTTGGATTATGCCTTAGGGGATCGAATGGAATTAATAGTAATAAATAAGATAGTAAAATCACTAAATGTATGAATTTTATTCAACTAATCGAATATATTTATGAATTTTAGGCCCTGTTTAGTGCGAGGACCAAAACAGGACCAAAATAGTATTAGTTTAAAAAATAACAATAATAATAATAAATAAATTATTTTAATTATTCTACACAAATTTTAATATAAAAAATAATTTTTTACTTCACATACTCAATAATTTTTAATACAAATATAAATTTTATTTCACAGATCAAAATACTCAATTTAAATATTTTGGTCTAGAATGTAAAATAAAGTTGATATTTTTATTTTAAATTGTTAAGTATATAAAGTAAAATAATATTTTTTATATTTGAATTTGTGTAGAATAATTTAAAAAATTTATTTATTATTATTATTATTATTATTTTTTTAAATTAGTACTATTTTGGTCCTGTTTTGGTTCTCGCGCCAAACAGGGCATAAATATGAGCATTTCACGAACATGAACAAGCTGTGATATTAATATATTCGAATTTGCTCGTATGAGCATTTAAATCATTTTCAAGTTTAATTGTTAATATTAACAATTTTTATTGAATCGAGTATTGAGTTATTCATCGAATGTTTTGCTCGTTTACAGCCCTATCAAAACCTGGCAAAATGATATCAAAGTTTATTTGAAACTGAGCCAGGAAAAACATTGAAAACAGGTTAGAATGACATTATAACATCATATTATTGTAACAGTTTTTTAATAAAAAAAAAAACTCGAGGATCAAAATAGGACTAAAATGATAATAATTTAAAAAAAAATAATAAATAAATATTTTAAATTACTTTACATAAATTTAAATATAAAAAATATTATTTTACTTTATATACTCAATAATTTAAAATAAAAATATCAACTTTATTTCATATTCTAAACTAAAATATTTAAATTGAGTATTTTGATCTAAGATGTGAAATAAAATTTATATTTTTATTAAAAAATATTAAATATGTGAAGTAAAATATTATTTTTTATATTAAAATTTATATAAAATAATTAAAATAATTTATTTATTATTATTATTATTATTATTTAAAATAATATTATTTTGATCCTGTTTTGATCATCGCCCCCAAATAAGGCTTTAATTTGCAAATAATATTTCCAAAAAAAAATAAAATTGCAATATGCATTAAAAAATAATAGTATATGTAATAGACGTCTTAAACCAGAATCCCTTCGGCCATCGTCTTCGTGTGTAGTCTACCATCCCTCTCTTCCTCTTCTTCGCTGCTGTTGTAGCCATCGAGTTCATCTCACCTCTATTTAGACGGTAAACGCTCACATTGGTCAAGCAACTTGCCATCTACATCCATTAATTCTAGCTGTAAGTGTCTCTATCTCCTCGCTTTCCTCTTGTTGTGGATCTCGAAATTCTTGTTGGCATCTGTCTTTGTGTTTGCTTTGGCAAAGGTTATCTGCCAATCCTCTTTCTGGAAAGCTTTCGTGCTGATTATATTTGCTATCTTGCACTGTCCGAAAAGGAAGAGATCTAGGGTTTTGGGCTCACCGTTATGGGACTAACGAAAGAGCGCTTACTGGTTGGGGATAATCTAAGATTCACAGAAATGAGTCGATTGAAGACAGCTGTACGATGTTACTAGCTCGTTTATGTTGCAGATCTGTTGTAGAGTATGGGATGGGCTTGAATGAAGTTAGGAGGGAGGGAGTGAGGAGAGTTGCTTGAGTCCCAAAAACTGAATGACTTTATGGACTATTTGGGTCAGAATTTATTTTTAAGTGGATGGGTTGGGCTTAAGTTTTGATTTTAAACCCAGCTCTGGTTAAATGTGGCCAGGTTTTTTAGTGGTTCAACTACAAAAAACTATCTGGCTATCAGTAAAGATTATTTGGGTTATATATGAAGAGTGTTCAAAGATATATATTGTTTTAATTTAATTTGCTTTTGCAAATTTTCACTGGAGCAAATTGATCCAGATTGAAGGAGGCTGATCACTGTTTCGCATCCAATATATGATCTAGTTCAATTCTTCAATCTCCTAGCTGCAGTCTAAAGTGTAGTCATTCCTGATTAGGAAAAGACCTTCAATCGCTCATGTTGTAAGCACCTTGCTAGATATTTAGTGGAGAGGAGGAAGACGGATTACTAGGATTTTCTTAAGACCTCATCTCATCTTAGTCAGTGAGAACGTATGAAGCATAGATACTTCAAAAAATGATATTGTGTCCAATATGCCACGTAGCATTTTCTAATAAAATAATATTAAAAAATACTAAAGAACACTTTTTGGACACACGAGAACACTTTGAGGTACCTTAGGATATTTTTGAGATACTTTTAGGATACTTTTGAGATGCAGGATACTTTTAGAACATATAGAATAGAATTGGATACATTTAATATTAATGTTGAATTTATTTATTAATATTATATTTTTTAATAAAATTTATGGATACATCTACATTCTTTATGTTCTTTTTATTAATATTTAAAATTTTTATTATTGTTAAAATTTTATCTAATAAAATTAAAAACTCATCTTTTATTATTGTTATTAAAATTTTATCTAATAGAAGTCAAAATTCTAAGTTAACCAGGCTAAATCAAATTTTTTTCCTCCCATATTGCTCTCAAGCCTTATAAAAATGAACTAATAGCAAAAAGTTTAGAATTCTAGCTTCATCTTTATTTTTTTCCATCTTCAACACCTAGAGTTTTTACTTCTTCTTATTGTCGTGCTAACTATGATTGTCCTAACAAGCAAAATTATTTTTTCTCTTATTCAAAATAAACCATAAATTTATATTTCAAATCTTTTCAATGCCGACAATATCTATTCTTAAGTTCTCATCTTGATTATATGAGACTTTAGTGCTATTCACAAATTGTTTATACTTAAAAAATTTAAGTTTATATTATGTTTTATATATTTTTTAAAGTATAAATTATTAATTTTATTATTATTGTATTTGGCGTGTCATGCCGTGTTGGTGTCCTATCTCTTGAAAAATCATCGCGTCGCCGTGTCATGTTCTCGTGTTCCCGTGTCGTGCCCGTGCTTCATAGGTGAGAACATATATATCACATGGCCAACCCTAAAAGTTGATAAGGGAATGTTCATCATCAGTCATCACGTTCCCTGGAGGAGAGCCTTTTGTAGTATGCCCTAGTTAAGCCATGAATGACTTGTGGTAAGCTTTGCTGTATCTATCTAAAATTTGTGCAATAAAGAATTAATAATAACAAAGTTCTGTTTAATATAAATTAAAAGTTGTTGGGTTGAGATGGATTTTTGGTAAGGCTAGAAAGTTAGTAATTATATCAGGAAGATTACACAAGTAGCATTTATTCAAGATAAAAAATATAAGAAAAAGCTTAGGCCTATCAGCTTTTTAAAAAATGGAGAAGAAGAAGATGCACCTTTAGGTAAGGAAAATGGTTTGGCAAAACTAACTTTATTAGAGATTATAAAAAGAAGATTCATTGTCATGATAAACACTACAAATTTTATTTGATTGGAATAATTGGTGAAAAGGTTATTAGAACTGACAACTAATAGTTGTGATAGGGCAGTTGAAAGTCTATATGTCTGGTTCAAGCCTTAACTGCGGTTGGACCTCAACTGAGATTCAAGTTTAAATGTGAAAACTTCGAAGTTAAAGTTTAGCTAAGCTTTTATAACTTATTAGGTTAAGTACCAAAAGGAAGAGAAAAAATTTTACATAAAAAAAATATGATTGAAATCATCTAAAATAGGCCTTAGTTAAACTTCAAAAGTTGAGCCCTCAATTAAGGCTGTACCAAATAACATAGATTTGTTTTTGACTCGTATCTCTGTGATTTGGTTTCTCAGGAACTTTCATGTTGAGTTACTATTAAATTGTGTGATCACCACTGATTGTTTATGGTATCTTCTTTTCCATTGTTTAGTTCTGAAAAGCAATTGCTACCTTGTTTGAACTCTAGAGTTCATGTCTCAGTTTTTTCTTTTTTAATTTCTTTTTGTTTTTCAGTTGGCCATCATTACATTAGAATGCCTCTTCATAGCATGTGTGGCAGTGTTTATTACGTTTTTATTTTCCTTGTATAATAGGCTTATTGTTTATAGTTTTCTCCAACTCTTTTAACTTTTTGTTCCTTTTTTTTCTCTTGCAGATAAAATGTTCATTTAATCCTCCATGTATGTCGTTATCAATACTTTTTTGTTTCTTCTAGGACATTGTTTTTTCTTCATCCTTTTGGATAATTCTATTAAGCATTGGTACGGTGGTTGGAGGTTTACAATCTTTCTATTGGAGAATTTATCATTCTTCTATCCACCCTTATGTATGACCACAAAGTTACGTAATAGTGTAATAATTGGACAAAGCATGCTTGTACGATATTACAAATTGTGATCTCTTGTTACGGCTATAATTTGTATTTTTACTGCCAGTCAGTTGTATGCATTTGCAGGAGCAAGTGCAATAGTTTATTCACTCTTCATGGGATGAAATAAATTCCCTGTTTCTTTTCTGAAATTTTATCTCCTAAATGCATGATTTTGCAGGAGTTCAGTTCCAATTTTACAGATTTGTCACGTTGCCAGATTGGATATCATAGAGAGAGTGCATTCATGACGTCATATAAGCCCAAAAGCATCCTCATCACTGGGGCTGCTGGTTTCATTGCGTCCCATGTTGCTAACAGACTAATCCGAAACTACCCTGAGTACAAGATTGTGGTCCTCGACAAACTCGACTATTGCTCCAACTTGAAAAACCTTTCTCCATCCCGTTCTTCCCTGAACTTTAAGTTTGTCAAGGGTGATATTGCCAGTGCTGATCTCATCCATTATCTTCTCATTACTGAGTCCATTGATACAATTATGCACTTTGCGGCTCAAACCCATGTTGACAACTCTTTTGGAAACTCTTTCGAATTCACTAAGAACAATATTTATGGAACTCATGTTCTTCTTGAAGCGTGTAAGGTCACTGGTCAAATTAGGAGATTTATCCATGTCAGTACAGACGAAGTCTATGGAGAGACCGATGAGAATGCTGTTGTTGGCAATCACGAGGCTTCTCAGCTACTCCCAACAAATCCATACTCCGCAACCAAAGCTGGGGCTGAAATGCTTGTCATGGCTTATGGAAGTTCCTACGGTCTCCCTGTCATAACTACTCGAGGAAATAATGTATATGGACCAAATCAATTCCCTGAAAAGCTTATTCCAAAATTTATCCTTTTAGCTATGAGAGGACAGCCCCTCCCGATTCATGGGGATGGTTCTAATGTGAGAAGCTACCTCTATTGCGAGGATGTTGCTGAGGCTTTCGAGGTTATTCTTCATAGGGGAGAGGTTGGCCATGTCTATAACATTGGGACGAGAAAAGAGAGAAGGGTGATCGATGTAGCAAAAGATATATGTAAGCTTTTCTCACTGGATGCACAGAGAGTGATCAAGTGGGTTGAGAACAGGCCCTTCAACGACCAGAGGTATTTTCTTGATGATCAGAAATTGAAGAACTTGGGTTGGTCGGAAAGGACTGTATGGGAAGATGGCCTGCGCAAGACAAGGGATTGGTATATAGCCAATCCTGATTGGTGGGGAGATGTCTCGGGAGCTCTTTTGCCGCATCCACGGATGTTGATGATGCCTGGAACTGAACGACATTTTGATACACCTGACAAAATCTTGAGCACAACATCTCAGTCAAATAATACGAATAATCAAAGCAGAATGGTAGTTCCAGTCTCAAGAAGCATTACTCTTTCTACTGAAAAGCGTTTGTTGAAGTTTTTGATATATGGTCAGACTGGATGGATAGGCGGCTTTCTGGGAAAGATATGTGAAAAGCAAGGTATACGTTTTGAATATGGGAAAGGGAGATTACAAAACAGAAGCCAGCTTCAGTTGGACATACATAATGTGAAGCCAACGCATGTTTTCAATGCAGCTGGTGTGACGGGCAGACCAAATGTTGATTGGTGTGAATCCCACAAGCAAGAAACGATACAAACCAATGTTATCGGTACTTTAACGTTGGCAGATGTATGCATGGAGAATGATTTGTTACTGGTAAATTATGCCACAGGGTGCATTTTTGAGTATGATGAAAAGCACCCCGAGGGATCTGGCATTGGATTTAAGGAGGAAGACAAACCAAACTTTGCCCGTTCTTTCTATTCGAAGACCAAGGCCATGGTACACTTCCCTGCACCTGTATTTTTCTGTTTTCTAGAAAAGTTCATTAGTATATAGAATTTGAATGCTGGTCAGTTAAAAATGTTAACAACAAAATTGAACATAATTGCTGTAAGACTGGTTACATCTTGTAGTTAAGATTAGAAATGATCTCATCATCACGGCTGTTGAAGGTCACAGTTTGATGATAACATTGTCAAAAATTCCAAGTTTAATGATGCAAAGGAAAGTAATTTTTTATGAGCAATTTCATATCAATCTTTTGAATCATTCTAAATATCATATTTACCTTCCTATTCTTACATACATGAAACCGACTCTTAATCGCCTAATCAGTTCAAATTAATGCTTCCAATAAAGAGCTGATAGATTTTAACAATACTTTCAAACTCTACTGAATCCTAAGACTAAATCAAAACATTAAATTCTAAATACTAAACCCTAGTCCCTAAATCTTAATTCTAATCATTAAAACATAGATCTTAATCTGTAAATCCTAAACTCTACATTAATAGAAGGCTTGATTTGGTTAACTTATCTTTATTTTTGTTAATGGTTGTTAAAAATCTACAACTTGTTTATTGGAGGGGCAACGTTCAATGTATTTAAAAATTGGGGAGTAAAATGATGTATGAGATGTTATTGAATAATTCCCTTTTTTTAAAATGTCAGAAACTGGAGGTACCAATAAGATGAAGTTATTATGAATATGAATAAAAGCAAACACTTGAAAGTGTTATGTGATTAATCAGAGGTCATTCAAAGTTTACAAGCCGATGTTAAAAAAAAAAGAAACGTTCACATGAGCTGTTATTCTGAATAGCATGAAGTCTGAGAGATAATCTAAGAAGAATAATTGAGGTGCCATCATGGATCATGACAGTTTATCCTATATTGTGAAGCCTGAAGTGAACATGATGCAGGTTGAAGAGCTTTTAAAGGACTATAATAATGTCTGCAATCTCCGAGTTCGCATGCCTATATCATCGGACTTGAGCAATCCTCGCAACTTTATCACAAAGATTACTCGCTACGACAAAGTGGTTAACATTCCCAACAGCATGACAATCTTGGATGAGCTACTTCCCATTTCAATCGAGATGGCAAAGAGAAACTGCAGAGGCACATGGAACTTCACCAACCCTGGCGCCATCAGCCATAATGAGATTCTTGAGATGTACAAGAGGTATATCGATCCCAGCTTCACTTGGGTCAACTTCTCACTCGAAGAGCAGGCAAAGGTCATCATTGCTCCTCGCAGTAACAATGAATTAGATGCTTCAAAATTGAAGAATGAGTTTTCAGAGCTTCTATCAGTCAAGGAATCACTCATCAAGTATGTTTTTGAGCCCAATATGAAGGTCAGTAATGGAGGAAAAATGTAATGTAGCTGTCATGGACTTAACCAATTGGTGTCACCTATGAGATCAGACTGTCAATGAGGCCTTTGATTTTGATTTGCTGAGAGATATACATTATCTGTGTGAAGATGACTGATATATATTATTCATGTTTTGTTGTAAAAGAACACATTCATTTTGATGTTATTCTTTCTAAATATTGATTTTGATGTTAATTCTTTTTTATTTGCCTATTTGTTTATATAATGAAATAATGGTGAATTGGTGAAATGCTTTTCGTTCTTGTATATATTCTGTTTCCCAATCAAATAGAATTGATGGTTTTATTTTAACCAAAATCAGCAAACATCAATAGACTTTAAGTTCATATTGTAGCATCAAATTCCAAATAACATTTAATCAGAATCCATATTATGGCTCATCAAATGCCTATTTTTTATTTAAACAGATAAAATTTCGTAATTAAATTTTAATGTCAACCAAACATTGTTTCAGTTTAAACATGTTTTAATCTTACTATTGAGTACAGTTCTACATCCAAAAAAGTGAACTCAAATATAAACTCACCCAAACGTTTAAGCATGAGCAGTAATGGCATGTAAAAGATCCAAAGAGCATTTGCTTCTTTTAAAATTTATAATTTTTTCTAAAAATGTTGAACAGAACAGCTAATTTTGCTATCAAGATTCCTGTTATGAATAAACTATTAGACTCGGAATAGGGCTGTTATCTATCTGATTTCGAGCCGGTATGACTCGAAGTCGATTAGGCTCATTTTTGAGCCGGCTCGAGTCGATTTCAATAGATTTCGAGCCGATTTTGACTCATTTTTGAGCCGGCTCGAGTTGAAATCGAATCTCAATTTTTTTTCGAGCTGATCTTGAGCCGGGTAAGCTCGACTCGATCCGGCTCGAGATCGGCTCGATTATAATATATGTATATATATATATATGTATTATAATATAAAATATATTTTAATACAAGCAGATTTCGAGATGGATCGAGCCGAACCTACCTTGGCTCAAAATAGGCCCGAAATCATTAACGAGCCAAACTTTTGGCTCGTTAGTCGGCTCATTTAGATCTACTCGATTTTAATTCGATCTAAAATCAATTCAATTTTTGATCGATTTTTGATCGTCAATCCATATTAACACTCTTACTCGGAAAAACTACGTATGAGGATTTTCGAAGCTCAATCGCACTTATAAAAGCAGGCTGGCGAGTTCCATGCATAATGGAGGAAGGATGAAAATGGTGTTTCCACCACTTTTCTATGTAGCAAAATAATCAAAGTACGTAGAATTATTTTTATGCATTACATTAAAAATAAAAAAAATATAAATTATTATATAATTATAGTAAGTTTCACGTTACATTCTATTGTTATTACGTAAGAGCTAACTGTAATTAAAAAAAAAAAACATTTTATGATTTCACATAGTAATAAAATATACTCACATAACATTAACATACTTTACAGAGCCTTTACGCAGCTCTACAAAGTAAAAAAAATTATTGCATAGAAAAATGGTGAGCAAACAATACCGTTCTGCCTTTCCATGACTGTTATGGTTCGCATGTGCAAAAATCCATACACAATTCGGCTTTATTTGTAACATTTCTTGGTCCAAATATAAAGGTATTATTCGCTTTGACTTTAAGAAAACTACAGGACTTGAGCACTTTCCAGAAACTCATCTATCCAGGCACGCTTAACTACAGAGTTTTCCATCATTAGTCTCACGATTTACTACTATTTTAGATCATGTTATTTACTTATACAGCTCAGGATCTTTTTTCTTTTTCGATGTGAGTCGATTCATTCCTGTGCCTCTCTTACTACTCATTATGTGGCCTAAAAGCCTGTCAGGAATTGCACTCTACACTAGCGATTCCTCTCTCTTGAAATATCACCCGGCGAATACTCCCTGCCCTCTTCGGCCACGAGCGTCACATTATTTTTCTGAAATGGCACATAATCTAGACCCAATAATTTCTATATTATGATACCATAAAATCTATCATTTTAGGTCACATTATCTACTTATACAGCTCAAAATCTCCCTTCATTTTTTATATGAGACGATTCATTCTTGTGCCCCTCTCACCACTCATTACTCGGCCTAGAAGCCTGCTAGGAGCCGCACTTTACCTTAGTGATTTCTTTATCTTAGAACATCACTCGGCGATCACTTCCCGCCCTCTCTGGCCACGGGTGTGACAGAAAGCATTCCACCTCAACAATATAAGATTTATAAATCAAGGCCTCCAGCAATGCCAGATCCTTAAAAACATGGTCAGCAATGGGTAAATCAAACATGAAGTATGTTTGCAAGATTAAATAAAGTAAACTATGCTACAGATTATATATAATATAAATCTTAAAATTAAAATTTAATTATATATACATATTTTAAAAAGTTTACATACTAAACATCTTATTCATGCGAATTTACATTTTTCACAACCTGATTTGATTATTTACATCTCACACCATCAATACATAAATATCTACACTAAACGCATCAAAATTAGAGGATAAAATATGTAAATAATTACACATTTATGATATATTTTCTATAATATTTATGTCATTTAGAGTGACAGGTAAATAATCAAAACAAGCTAGGAAATATTTAAATTCACATAACATGTTCTGTATGTAGAGCATCAATAAAAAAATAATAATATTATTTTGCATCCCACGGTAAATAATAGCAAACTATATTTTAATATTCTAAACATACTTTAAGATAATAATTAACTTCAATTTAAATCATATATAAATTTAACAGTATAAAAAATCACCACACAAATTTAATTTTAACCTAACTAAAATTAAATTAGCTAAAAAATTGCACCCCAAAAGATTGAAATTTACTAATAGTATGAACAAAATAATCAATAGAAAATTTAGAAAGAAAAATTATGGGGTTTGGTAATGTTCAAGTGCCTAACTGCAAGGCCGCCTCATGCACACATGGCGGGTTGTGGTTGGGCGCCCAAACTCAACACGATTTTCAAATGATAAAATGTAAATTTATTTGACATATTACACAAACAATCTCTAATAAAAAAAAACTAAAATATTGTTTCACATCCCACTCACATTTTACCGCCAAATTCATTTAACATCTTACGTAGATTATCAAAATCAATTAACATTATTTTACATCAAACACTTACCAAGGCATCGCCGATCTAAACGAAAGAAAGAACTTCAAAAAACTATTGAGAAAGGAAATTTCTCCAGGCATCCAGAAGAAAAGGAGAGAAGGAATAAAACAACTCACCAGCTGTCAGAAATCCATTGAACTCATTTTTGATCAGTATAAACAGCATCAACATCATCAAGTTCAAGAAGTTTGGACATGAGATCCTTGTTTAAATCCATGGCTTCATCATCTACCTGTTCAGAACGATAAAAGAACAAGCCATTAACTGCATTAAAATGGCTGAAGAGAAAATTCATACGTTAACCCAGTGGGCATTGAATCATGGCTTGCCTCAATAGGATTTAGTGGCAAGAGCTCAAAACCATTATCTGCTTCAAAAGGTATTCCCTCATCCTGTAATCTTGAGAGTATGTCCGAGTAGTTTTCAGTAGAGGTGATTATCTTATAGTATCTGCAAATCCGCAAAAGAATCATTTTGTGTGAGAGAGAAACTAGCTTTGGAAGGAAAAATATTGGATCACATCACAAGAGCCAGGGGGAGGGGGCCTATAGATGCCTGACGAGTGGGCACGAGGGATCCAATGATAAAGCAAAGAAAGAAAGGACACGAGACACCATGAGAAACGCCATTAACTGTCATTTCTGCTAGACAAGTTGTTTTGCAATGTCTATGCTTCACATAGACAAAATACCTAAATGAAGTAAAAATGAATACATAAAGCAAAAAATGCTTATATGAAGTAACATAATGCCTATATAAAGCAAAACATGCCAATGAAAAGTAAAAAAAAAAAAAAACTATACAAGGCAGAAAAATGCTTATACAAGAACGCACACTTGCATACTGATAGACCCTCGAAATCCTAACTGAGGTGATGCCCGAACCTAATAATTTCTCCTTGGAGAGAGACATTTGTTAATATGGAATGATAAGTTATAGGCATATAAGACTACAATAATCATAGTGTAAGACTAATAGCTAATAATGAAAAATTAGAGGCATCAATAGATATAGGCATATAAGAACTACAATAATCATAGTGTAAGACAAATACCTGATAAAGAAAAAATTAAAGGCAACAGTAATAAAATAAAAAAGTAATATTAGTGGTAATTGGAACAACATTGTTAAGGAAAATAGCAATGATAACAGCAACATCGATACATTTTCAGTAGCATTTAGCTTAACTAAAATTTTCAGTAGCATTTATCTTCACTATTAGTGATTAGTGTTGCAAGTCCAACTTCAACTTCCAAATTTACAACCAAATTAAGCCTTTCAAATTATACCAAAAAAAGTCTGACTTCCACATAGAAACTCAATGCACAATACAAACGGAAGGTTTATAAAGAACAGCTAAATTTGAAATTTCTAAATGGTAGAAACGGAAAAGTTAATCCCACTAATTAGAATTATACAAATGGATTAGAAAAGAAACTGTATGCTGCCATCCTTACATGCCTGAATCTGTGGGCGGTTCTCCATCAGATGCCTCAAATAAAAGTAGTTTTTTTGGTTAACCAAATGCATTTAAAAGAAAAATTCGCAGGTTAAGAGAAAAACATATGCTCATTAATCGTTTTTTGAACAATAGCATTTACTTATTCCCTCATTAAATATCTTTCTTGTACTTAAACCACTGACTTATACAGGATGAATAATCAGGAAAAGGAAATATCAAGCCAACAAACTTTACATATTGCAGAAGGGCAATGACTTGCCCACATTTTACCCTCAAGGAAACTGTGAAATTTTGAACAGAAAAAATTTTCATGTTAGATCTACACATCATATTGAAGTCCTCAAATGTTGACAACATAGCCTGGCAAGAAACAAGCTTTCACAATTTTATTGAAGGCAAAGGAGTCAGACCTTTAGCAGACACATCTGTCTAGTATCAATGATTGCTTATACAAAACAGACTTATTTTCTTTACTTATCAAGAGAGACTCTAACAAAATCGTATTCTTTGTGAAGATTGAAAAGCAAAAGGCTTCTGGAATTTTGGAAAGAAACAGAATATATAAAAATAATTGAGGCAGAATTACCTATCTGATTGATTTTCAGAATCACTATCATCATTATCATTTGGTTCAATGACATCTTCAGCACCTGAATCTAAAACAACGGAAATAATCTGGTCTTTCTCAATATCATCAGTCTTGACAGACACAACTCGAACACGCTTAAACTTGAACAGGATGGACCCTGGGTCAGCGAGCTTCGCTCCACATTCTTTTACTATGCCTCTGACAGAAGCTACTGACCTGGTCACTTTGTCAGTTAAAACTTCAACAACCATGCCAACACCACCAAAACCGTAAACCTACAATAGTAATTAACGAGACAATTTCTGTAAAGATGATAAAGCAGTAGAAAACATAACTGAATCAACATTTCTAATAGCCACCTCATAAAATTTTTCAATAAATGCTTCTTGGCTCTTCTCTGAAGCCTTTTTGATGTTTCTCTCAACAATTTCCTTGGGAACATCAAGTTCTCTAGCTTTCTCCAAAACAGCTGCCAAGGCAGTGTTTGATGACGGATTTGGACCACCCTTTTTAATGCTGCAATGAACATATCGAACAGAAAATTGGCTGGCACATCCATATAAACATGTTGACGCTACTACTGCTCATTTATCATCACAATAATCATTATTCATGCTATTGATTATTCAACTACTGCCCCCTCCCCCCCCCCCCCCCCCCCTCACGTAGGCATGCGCCCTCTCCGTGCCTGCATGGAGGGTGGAGGGGATGAAACATTGCTATAACAAAAGGGTCGATCGCAAAGTCGTCTCACTGGTGACCTGGTTCTCAAAAGGCCTGTGATGGCAAGCACAAGCCTTGGTGTGCCCAAATTATAAGCCAACTAGGAACGATTGTTTATCGTTCAGAAGTCACTGACTATCACCTATCATTTGATATAGCAAGACGAGATGCTCATCCTACCCACTTGGAGTTGAAACAACCTAAAAGATTCTACTGTTACAAACTTATATTATCTTATGTCATACATATATATGTATATATATATATATGTATGTGTGTGTGTGTATGTACAGGGTGGCAAGACACCAGCACTCGCCACTCCATTCTCTCTCTTTCTTAGCGACTTGCCGGCGGCAAGGCGGCATCAACAAGGCTATGGCAGCGAGGCGGCAGCGGCGACGAGGCTATGGCGGCAAGGTGGCGTCGACGAGGCTACTGCGGCGAGGATGCATCGACGAGGCAGCGGCGGCGAGTAACATAAAATTTGCCATGACAAAAATATAAAAATTTGAAGAAGTGTTAAGGGTAAAATTAAAATCTGTTAAATTTAACGGAGAGACCTTCTATGTAATACTGGGTAAAGTGTAGGGACCTTTTAGTAATAAATTTTTAAAAATCGTAGACCAAATAGTAAAGATAAGTAAACAATATGGACCTTCAGTAATTAACCCTTGAATTAATTTATGAGATTTTAACTTCTCAAAAAAACATAAAATATTCCAAAACATACTCTAACTAAACGAGCCCTAATAGTTGGTCTATTGATTCATCGATTACTTCTCAAGAACTATCCCACATCTTTTGAGAACATAGTAATTTTTACCCTACCTATTAACTATATTCCTATGACAATTAAATTAGCCAGTAGAAATAAACCTAGTCTTCTATTTAGAGTCAATCCTATGTGATTGAAGCATTCATTTGTTTTCTTGTCACATCCTAAGCAGTTAAGGTTGCATTTTTATTTACCTTTGGTGATAGGTCATTGCATAAGTTTGTATTTTTATGAGCAGTATATGGCATAAACTAGTGATTATGTTTTGCACTTGCATTTTACTAGTATAAAAAAATCATTGAAAAATTAACAAAATAAAATGATAAAGCCTTACAGTTAATTATATTAGGTGGGATTAGTTATATGAATTCTTTATTTTGATTGTGTTTTATTAATTAATAAATTTTTACCTAAATTTAAATAAGTAAAATTAATTTTTATAATTTTTTGTTATATTTTATGAATAAAATTTAATAATTTAATTTTTCTAGCTGAAATTTTCGAGCACGGTGTGAGAGATGATTTTTTAAATTGGAGCATTTTAATTAATTAATTAATAATATAAGCATAATTAAGAAAAAATTAACAAAGAGAGCATATTTTGGACGACGTTAACTTCCTGTCGTTAGTTAAAAAGTCGCCCGCAAACCGGACGACTTCTTTTAAAAAAAAAATGCTTCAATTTAATGGGCATTTGAGGTGAGACTTTATATTTTTCTTTGTATTATTTTATAATTAAATATTTTTTAAAAATGGAATTATAAATTAATAATATTCAAATAAATTAAATTAAATTAAATTTATTATTTAAATAAATTAGAACTCTTATTATCTTATTTTATTTTTATATTTAATTAATTTTTTATAAATATGTAATCAACTTTTACTTTTGAATTTACAATATTTTTGATTTGATCAAATATAAAATACCTAATGAGCTATAGAGCCTTTTTTGAAGATCAAGAGAGTTTTCCCCTCTCGAGAGTAACCCTTCACTTGAAGCCTTCAAACCAAATCAACTTCACATTAAGAAAATCGAACTCAACTACACTGAGCCAATAGTTTTTGATGATAACAAATACCTATAACATTTAGCTTTATGGAGATAATTTCAATTTTTCAAAGAGATATCTGAATAACAATACCCATATTCAATAGGTTTGAATTCTTTTCAAAAGGGGGGAGAATTGGTGGGGACACCATAACATACGATGACTAATCCTAGAATTGGTTGATAATGAATCATAGAAGTTAAAAGTCAATTTGATTTGACTATAGCTTTTTGATATTTTAGGCATATATAAAATTCATGAGAATATGAAAAATACACCATATTATATCTTATTATATTTTATTTCATATTTGGTGCCTTTTTTATCAACTTTAGAAGTGTTTGGCATTTTGTGTTGAGGTCTATATACATTTCTTGCTATTGTATGAAAAACATCAATGAATAAAAGTACTTTGGATGACACATATCTTAGATGTGAAAAGAGTCAAGACTTGTCAAATCTTATGGTAAAAATTCTCAAACTATGTTACTTAAAAAAAAAATCTCGATTCTGTCTCGGCCATTTTGTCCTTTCCCAGGGACCTAGAGCACCACCTTGGCCTCATCCTAATGTCGCACTATGACTAGGTCATAAACATATCCCGCTAGACTTGATCATTGGGCGAGCCGAACTTGGAATAGGCCGGGCCCATTCGGGCCTCCACTTTTTTTTTTCCCGAGGCAAACCCTGGCCTGAATGTTGGGCTTGCTTTAGGGCACCAAGCTCATTTAATAAAATATTCAGGCCACCGAGCTCGCTAAAAAACCATTAACATTTTTTCTTTAATTTGTTAATTTTTATAATTTATAATTTTTATTATTTATTAAATTATAGCAATTAATACTAAATAATGCATTCTACAATAATTATTTTCTTTTTTATATAATTTGTATCATGACAATAATTTAATTTAGTTATTTGGTTTAATTTTTTAAAAAGGATGTTAGTTGACAATTGTACTTTTTTATATTTGATCTAGTGTAATGCCATTATTATACCACTTTTCAAAAAAAAAAAAAAAATTTAGCCAACCTTGAATTGCATGGTGATGGGAAATAATGTTAATTTGATATGTTAAAAGTTGTATAGAATATGAAATAAAGTTAATAGCTGCATTGAAGATTATATAAAATGTAAAATAATGTTAATTTTTTATATTAGAGTTTGTATAGACTAGATATAAAATTAATTTTTTTAAAAAATATAGGATGGAAATAATTTTCCAAGAAGTGTAATTTTAGCTAATTACCATATGCAGCTCTAGTATTAAATCCAAACTAATTTTATGATATTAGTTTTCTTTGCATTTATTCTATTACTCTCTTGTATTAGTACTTATCATAAGTTCATTCCTTAGCAGTTACTACAGTTATGAATACTTATTTATTTTCTATGAAGCATGAGTATAATACGATGATATAAATATAATACGGACAAGGTAATTACAAAAAAATAGAATACGAATATGTCCGGATACGACAGTTATATATAGTGCGTTGTATTGTCAGATTTAAGGTATAACTTACATAATATAAATCAAAATAACTTATACATATTGTTAATATAAATTTCAAAAATATCGTTTGAACTTTTTTATATTAATTATTTTTTTATATACTTAATTATTCTTGATGCTACTAAAAGTAATATTATAAATAATTTAACTTAAAAAATTTAAAATATTCTTCAACTATTAAATTTTAAAAAATTTAGATTTGCAATAATATAATAAAATTTGTTTAATTATTTCTCAATCTATCACAAAATATGTAGGAGAGATGAGAGTATAAGTACATATCAACAGATTAGGCTTAGTTTCAAATCAATTACTCAATGCAAACAAGATACAATTGATAAATAATACAATTATTATGACTTGAATTCAAATATACTTATCTAATAAAAATAGATGCATGTCCTCTTCTCTTTGAGTCTCTAACTCAATGAATATACAGGTAAAATAAAAAATACTGAAGTCTTACCTCTTTCCACTATATGAGTTCGACTGAGGTAGAAAAAAGTATGATTAACATCTATTGAAAGTAACGATAAAGTGTCAGCTAAGGTAAAACAAACAATAGCATCATTATTGCCTATGAGATCATGAAAAAGGGCCAACTAAAATAAAGAATATAACACTTTGCAGACACCAACTCTTTTTCTTTTGTCATAATTCTAGATTGCGTGAAGCTTTATGTAATTCTAATCAGGTAAACTTCGTGTGTAGCTTTATTATTATTAACCATTGAGTTTAAATATTGATTGTTAGCTCTATGTAATTCAGATCGATTGATCCTTTTTTAAAACTAGAGGTATTGAAAAGTATCAGATAAGTATCAGATTGATACGCCAAGTGGCATATCGGATACGTATCAATGGAATATCAGAGAGTATCAGTATCTGATACAGATATGATATGAAAACGATAAGCCACATGAAGTATCGATGCTTCATAGTTTATTCTTAAACATAGATGCTAAAGTATTTCTCTTCCAATCTGTTGAATCTTCACGAAGAAAAGAATATCATTAAAAAGATTGTTGAGTCATATCTTTCCTATTTCCCCCGTGACTCTTCAAACCTTAACTAGTATCAAAAGTAACTTCATTTTTTGAATCAACCCATAATGTACTTCAAAACTTTTATCATTTTGCTTTAAACAACAATTTAATTTACAAATCCTTCTAGAAATAAACTATTTTTAACATATTCAATTAAAAGTCTTGTCATTTTCATTCATAATACATCTATCCTGATAAAATTCTCTCGATTACTTATCTTTATTTTAACTATTTTAAATATCTACCTCTCACCTTTCTGAGTACTTAATCAACTATACCGCTCTTCGAGATCTAAAAACTTAGCTTTGTTGACCACCCCATTATCAATTTTTTTGTTTATTTATAATTATTGTCATTATTATTTTTTTTCTCATTTATTAAAAACTAGTTTCTTTTCTTTAATGGCTATGGAGCATCCCAACTTTACCACCATGAGCATCCCCACTTTACCACCAAGTCATTTTACTCATAACAACTTTGGTGAGGACACGAATCAGCATTAAACTGGATGGCAAGGATAACATTATGTGCTGAATCAAAATTCAAATTCAAATTAATTAAAACTATTGAAAATTTTCATATTAGTTTTATTTAAATTTGATTTAATTCAGAGCATATTTGGGAGATTTAAAGACTCATCATATTTAGAGCTGATTTTATTTTATTGTAATTAAATTAGTTTAATATTTGCTTTCATTTATTTGATATTTTATTTTTCATATTTAATATTATATTTCCAAATTTTTCATGGGATCTCTCTATATAAAAATGTTACCTTGCATTACAATAGTATATAGTATTTGATAAATGAAATTATATTTACGTCTTTTAAAAGCCTAGATCCGCATTAAGGGATTGATATTCCGATAAAGAAAAATGGTAAAGTTAGCCTTTGGTAAAAATATTTAAATTAGCCTAGTTATCCACTTTCCAAAAAAAAATCTCCTCTATCCGTTACTCTCTCTCTCTCGAAATCATCTCTTAGTGCCTCCAGCACTTTGCGCACTCTCTCGCCTTCGAAGCCCGTCGTCTTCTTGATCATGCCTTTGACACGCGCCCACCTCCCAGCGTGAGGCGACTCCTCACTTCCTTCGCCACTCGGCTGGCTACTTCACTTGAGAAACATGCCACTCGGGCATGCTGACCCAAGTCGCCTGCCTCACCTGCGTCGCTATTACTTGAATTTCTTTAGTTAAGGTATAATTTCTTTTCTAAATAAAATTAATCTGATTATTTGATTACATGACTAGGATCATTCATTTGACTTTAATTGTGCGACTCGACATTTATTTGAGTGATAATTACTATTAGATTTAAGTATAAGACATTTGTCCTTAAATTCCTGGATGTTGGATCTGAATTATTAAATTTAAATTGACGCACTAATCTAATTTGATAAATCCTTATTTATCAGATGATTCAGTCTAATTTTAATTTTAAAATATTTTTAATTTACAGAATTTAAGAATCTTCTTTATCATATAATTTATTTTCTGAATCAAATTAATTTGTTGGATTTAAGTGTAAAACATCTGTCCTAAATTCCTAAATCTCAGATCTGATTTATTGAATTTAGATTGACGCCTCAATCTAATTTGATAAATTCTGATTTATTAGATAATCCAGTTAAATTTTAATTTTAAATATTTTTAATTTATGGGATTTAAAAATCTTATTTTATCATATAATTTATTTAGAAAATATTATGTGCTTAATTAAAAATAATTTGTTAATTAATTTTGCTGAATATAAATATAAAATATCATTTGCATTTTTTTCGTCTGGCATCAACTTGGTATCAGAGCATGGCTTAAATTAGAAAATTTTATTTAATCATTTTTATATATTCTATATTATATATTTTAATCTTATTTTATTTCTTATTGTTTGATATAAGTATCATGTGAATATAAATTCTAAAATAGAACTCCATTATCTAACTTTATAGCCAGGTTTGACTATATAGTCCCATCTCTGAAATCACAATCTATAAAAGAAGTCTCGATTATTTTTTATTTTTCTGACAATTTGAATTATTTATTATATAAAGAGTGAAAAAATAATTTAGATAGTTATTTTGATAATTGTAGTTGGAACAAGTTACAAAGGATTAAGTACGTGAAATTAATGCTTCTTGGTGAAGCAAAATACTATATTAGAAACTTGGAAGATCAATGTTCTTGGGATAAGTTTAAGCCATTTGAGACATGAGATGAAATCAAAACCTACTTACATAAGAGATATTCTCTTTCATCCCATAAAGTTATTTTTATAATTTCTAAACAATATGACTCTAGACCAATACCCTTTGCTCTAATTCCTATTCTCATTGATAGACCTATTGAGACTATAGGTGACTCATCTAATTTTTTTACAAAAAAAATAGTGAATAAGTTTTCTACAAAAACTTTTATTCTTCTTGAAGTATTGAAACTTTTATCCTTACCTATATCTATTTACATAGCAGATCCTAACTTAGCCGAGGAGTACGAAAAATATGAGAATGAGATATATGAGAAAGATAATTATAGGATAGAAGTTGAAAGTTAAGTTGAGAAAACCATTATAGAACTGAGTCATAAAGAAGAGCAGATCATAAATACGACAGAAACCACTAAATCATCTTATTATGTTGATAATACTATTTATCATATTGAGATGATTATAAGTCACGATCGTTGTAAGATTAATAGATACGATTTAGTTAAGCATACTTATGCATATTCTCGATTTAGTAAAAACTCAACATCTATAAACCTATAAAGGCAGAGGGTAAACGAGATTGACTGATTAATCACGTGAACATCGAGTTGATGTGCTATACGGTTTGCCAGATATTTTTGGAAGGCTTTATGGCACATATTAGGAACTACATCTCTTGTGGTCCTGACTTATTTTCCACATGCCTGCAATCAGAATTAATCATCTAGTATGCACTAGTAGGGACATGAATTGAGTTTGCATGCATTTAATTTTTTTTTAATATCATATATTTGAGTCTAGTCAGTATTTATATTTGCATTTTGTTTTAGCTCATTGCATGTGTTAGTCCATTTATTTATATATCATAAAATAAATAAAATCAGTAAAGTTAATGATGAATTATTATAATTAAGTGCAAAAAAATTTTCTTAATATTTTATTATCATAAATTTAAAATAATTAAATCTCTAATTTAATTTATTTTAAAATTTTTATTAAATTGGGTCAAATGAATAAGTTTAAATACTATCATTAGATCATGGGAATAGTTGATACTTTTAATATTTTAGGTCTATTGGTTATAAGGACCCAACAACAATACCTAGTGAAGCATTAACCTAAGTATAACTTTACTCACAAGAGTCCACAGCCAAAATCTATCTCAATATTTATCTAGAGCTAATTGAATGAACTTGTTGAGCAAGTAATTTTAATTAAATTCGATTATTAGTGATATTTAGTTAGGCGGAGATTTTTATCTTTTCAGGAGACTCAGAGGTTACAGCTGATCTGACACACTCGGAAACACATGAGTCGCATGACCTATGCTCGACGGGTCGAGTTCCTCCACTTGGGGAGAATTGGTGGGGACACAGATCAACATTTAATTGGACGGCTAGGATGATGTTATGTGCTGAATTAAAATTCAAATTTAAATTAATTAGAGTTATTGGAGATTTTCATATTAGCTTTATTTAGATTCAATTTGATTTAGAGCATATTTAGGATATTTGAAGACTCAATATATTTGGAGCTGATTTTATTTTATTATAATAAAATTAATTTCATATTTATTTTTATTTATTTGGTATTTTATTTCTCACATTTAATATTATATTTTTAAATTTCTTCATGGGATTTCTCTATATAAAGAGGTCGCCTTGCATTATAATAGTAGATAGCGTTTGATGAATAAAATTATATTTAAATTTTCTCAAAGCCTAGATTAGGGCTAAGAGGTCGATATTCTGGTGAAAGAAATAGTAGAGTTAGTATTTGGTGAGAATTCTCGAATTAACCTAGTTATCCACTTTCAAAAAAAAAAATCTCCTCAATCTGTTGCTGTCTTTCTCTCCGGATCATCTCCGAGCGCCTCCGGCACTTTACGCACTCTCCTTCCTCTGAAGCCTGTTGCCTCCTCATTTCCTGCCTCTGACACATGCCCACCTCTGCTGCACACTGCCTTGCCGACCAGCGTAAGGCGACTCATCACTTTCTTCACTACTCGACTCGCTCCTTCACCCGAGAAACGTGTCACTCGGGTATGCTGACCCAAGCCGCCTGCCTCACTTGTGTCACTACTACTTGAACTTTTTTGGCTAAAGTATAATTTCTTTTCTAAATCAAATTAATTTGATTATTTGATTTCAATATAAAATTATTCTCTTGACTGGGATTATTGATTTGGCTCTAATTGCGCGACCTAATATTTATTTGAGTGATAATTACTATTAGATTTAAGTGTGAGATATCTGTCCTAAATTCCTGAACCTTGAACCTGATTTATTGAATTTAAATTAACGGCCTAATTTAATTTGATAAAATCTTATTTATGAGATGATCCAGTTTAATTTTAATTTACGAAATTTAAGAATCTTATTTATTATATAATTTATATAGAAAATTTTTTGCGCTTAATTGAAAATAATTTGCTAATTAATTTTGCTGAATATAAATATAAAATGTCATTTGCATTTTTTCGTCCCACATCAAACTTGCTTCTAGATTCTGCCGGAACCTCTTTAGCAATATATGTTAGTACAATTAGATATTTTATCAAATATTAGTTCTGTTTCAATTTTTAGGTTCAATTCTGCATCTGAAAAATATGCATTTTTTTATCTTTCAAGTTCTGCAATAATATGTTATAATAATCTCATTTCTACTAGATATGTGAGAGATTTGATATAAAGTTAGTTATTATATTGGGATATGTGAGGGATGTGATATAAGTTAGTTATTATTTTAGAAGTGTGTATAGGATTCAGGTCAAGTTAACTATAGGTTATGCTAGTTTAAGACATGGCCTGCCACTTGGTTCATGGTTTGAACCGGTGAATTGGTCACCATCATTTGAAAATTCAAAGGGATAATACTTTTATAATATCAAATATAGTACTAAATGTTCGCTATAATAAACTTATTCATTTTATTATTTCATTGTCATGATGGAACTATAAATACAATAGAAATGAGTTGATTCATTATCATCAGACTTGTTTATCTATTTAGATATGTAATCTGGTTTTTGTATCCAACTAGATCGATAGAGAGCTGGTTCATGGTCGAACTGATTGGATTGGCCGATTCTGTCCAGTTTTTCCCACATCAGCAAACCCAAACTTGTGTCTGTGTACTTATGTATTTTGTAGGAATACGTGATGAATCATTTGTGTAATATCTTTTCAGAGGTCATTTTTAGGTTTAGAAATATATATATATATATATATATATATATATATATATTCAAGATGATATTTAATTTTTATCTGCCAATTTTCCATGTTCAAATGATTTCTGTTTTACATTTGTTGAGATCCTCTTTTATGTGTAGGCGGAATGAGAGTGTTCTGATTTTGAGTTATTAATTATCTGCCTTTTGCTTCTTTGAATATGGACTATGGAAAATGCCTACAATTGTTAGCTTTAGGTACAGATTTATTTACTTGCAATCGTATAGCAAAATTTAAACTCAGTTAAAGTAATAATGGGATATGCTATGAGAGGATACATGAGAGTCAATGTGCTAGAGGAAGACGAGATTGGTGAATAGATACTTGATTTTGCAGTAGAATATAATCTGGCAATAGCAAATTTCTATTCTAAAGAAACGTTTATTACCTTGAACTTGCTCTACTATATCAAACATTTTATGATTTATTAAGAAGAAATGAAAATTCTTCTTATAATTTTTTAAAGTGATTTCAGGAAAAAGTTTAACCTTAAGGCCCCATTTGTTTTCAATTTAAAAATTAACTTGGTTTAATTTTAACCTGGTATATCACATCACACATAAAATTTAATATAATTCTACAAGCTTGTGATGCATGCGACAGCCAATGTATTTAAAAAACATCAAGCACTGCAAATTTTAGCATATACTAATATCAACCTGACTAGCCTTGTGTAGATGGCATATTGAACAAACTTACGCAGAGACAATTTCTTTTCCGATTTTAGTGTTTCTTTTCATCTTCTTCACATTTTGAGCATCCTGCATGCAAGCCAAAATGACTGAAACAGCCAACAAAAGATCCAAACGGTCATCCTTGTCATCAGGAAGTAATAGAAGTTCTACACTAACAACCAGTTTGACCAAAAATACACCGAACCAAACCAACAACCAAATGAAAATGCAGAAAAAAAGCTAACAATATAGCAAGGATATAAAAATGGTTAAAAATAAGCCATAAAATCTATAAATGGGACAAACCTTTCTCCCAGCAATCTTGCAAGAACGCCTTCCCATGCAAACAGGGGTAGTTGTACATATCCTCCTCACTCTCAGGGCTTGGCAGACCTCAGGTGAGAACCCATAAGGGGACAATCCTCGAAGAAAACCTAGACCAACAGGAAGGCCAAAATTTATATTATTTTAAAGCAAATGATATTGGAGTTGGTAGAGTGGATAGCAAAAGAGGGATTGTACTGTGTAGACACGGTTTCTTCAGTGAGTAGATAGAGAATAGACTACTTGAAAGCGACGCCTTGTTTAGAACTGATACTAGTGCCCTTGCTGCCAAAGCCATATGCCTCTGACAAAAATGTTATGATAGCATGTGAATTTGCAAAAGCAGTTCAAACCATCTATGCCAAGTCCAACAACTGCAAGGATTTGTTTTGAGATCTAGGAAAGATAAATGCTTAAAATAAAGTATATTTTTATAACAAATACAAGTAAATGCATATAAATGTACAGTTATGATTTTGAATCAGCATAAGATAAATTATGTTTGAAACTCAAGCTTGACTCAACAATAGCCTGAATTAACTTTGAAGTCCTTGCAATTTGAGGGAAATTAGCTCAATACAAAACCAAATCAAGAGTATGGGTGTACATACACATTTGATATTTATACACACTCATATACATATATGCGTAAACATATGCATATCTTTATGAGTTGATTTAACATGTGCAGAGGTATTTTTGGGAAGACATGCAACAGAGGGTGAAGAATAAAGCAAAAAAAACAGATATCCAAAATTTTGGAAATCCATAAAACCCATACATCACACAAACAAGAAAGACACAAATATATAAGGTCACCCGAAAACTGCACTACATCCTCAACGGTACCTGATTTAACTTAAAAAAACATCACAGCTTACAAAGGAAGGGAGAGCGACATGCTACATTGATACAGACGCAGTGCTAAGGAAGATTATATCCAGAAGTACGCCCTAACCCTATCCCAAATTGATGTTTTGCTTACAAAATGGCCACCAAAACACACAGTTTGTCGCTATTTTGTAAGCAAAACCAGTATTTGAGTGGTTATTTTGTAAAATACAGTTTTTTTATAAAATGGGGCATGTATGGATTTTCCCATAACAATAACCTTAACAAGAAAACGTTACACTCGCTATCTTTCACGACAAATGCATTCTACGATAAGAATGATGGCAAGTCGAATGGAATATGCATTATGTTTCACACGACATCGCTTAATTGTTAAAAAGTTTGCACTTTAATTAACCAACCCTCAGGGCCACATGCCCACACTTATGAAGCCATCAACTAAGGCCAAGTGAAGGAGGATCAAATTCGTCTTAACGAAGAGAAAGCGAGAAAGACGACCTCTGAGGAACCCGGTAAATGACCCAGTGCCACCAATAGCCAATTTGAGGAAAAGAAGGATGAGAGGATAGGGATCAGAGCGAAATCCTTCCCTTCGCTGGAATTCCCCCGTCAACGCCTCTTAAACTATAGTGGAAGTGGCCAGCTGAACACAGAGTAGGGCTTGTACGCTCAGTTCCTGTTCGACCACAACGGGCCCGTTTTTACGTAACTCTTGCATTATAATGCATAGCTGTTTCACCTCATTTTCATTAAATTTGCTTAACCTTTTGCCACCTTCTCTATTATTACAATCACATTCTGTATGTGAGAGTTGGCTAGTACTGATATCCATAAATTCTTTGGCTGTAACGTTTCACTTTTCTTCAGAGATATCTCTAAATAAATGGTAATAAATTTATTATAAATATTAAATAAAGTGTCATACGAGTGAATTTCAAAGCTAATATAAATGCATTATTCGAATTAGCTAAACAGTCATGCAAGCGAATTTCAAAGCTAATATAAATGCATTATCCGAATTAGCTAAAGAGTCATGCAAGCGAATTTCAAAGCAAATATAAATGCATTATCCAAATTAGCTAAAGTGTCCAATGAAATTTCCAACGCAAGAGAACACCATTGTATAAATTAACAAAATTTTAATTAATTCAAATTTACTTCCAGAGATCTAACCTCCACAAATTGAGTACAACACGACATTGAACAAACAAAAAAGATAATACAAATCGTGCCTATGGGAGATATTTAATTTAAACTAGTAGGTTGTGGTTCAAAAATACTTTTAAAAATCTAACCAGTCTTACAAAGCCTTAATTAGAACCACTCATATTTACTAGATTCTACAATCAATAATAGCTCATAGTAATGCCTAGCAAATTTTAAAAAAAAATTTAGCAGATAAACAGAAAAAGTGATCCTCATAATAGTAATTAGCATGCATGCAAATTATTGGGCACATGTGAGAGATCTAGGTGCTGCAAACATACTGTTTATCTAGGAAATCCAATGTGACAAATAGGCTTTACAAACCTAGATCAGTCTTTCAGTAAGCTGATATTGGAAAGATAAATCTGTCAAACCAGAATTGGCAATTGGAGCAGCTGTGATATTTCTAATTTCAATTGGAGGAAATGTGATATTTCTAACTTCAATTGGAGGAACTGTGATATTTCTAACTTCAAGCCTGAGACAAAAAGAGATAGAGAGATCTCATATTATATTAATAACGGAATCTGGGATATTGTTAAGATCAATCCTCATAAAAGTCTTTTCAATTTTTTAATTCATCTCATCCGACTGATAGGAGAAAGCTAATCGAAGATTACCTTCGAAACTCAGCCAAAGATCAATCGGAAGAAATCCTCTTTCTGGAGGGAAGCAAGAGCTAGGAAGCAATCTCGAAGAGCAGAGTTCAGCTGTGCCACCTCTATACGCAGCATGGGCAAGCCTCGGCCGCCGGCTTCTAATCGACTCTACACGCAGGAAGCTGAAGAGCGAGGGCGCGGCGGCGGAGAACAGAGGAGGGGAGGAGGGGGGAAGAGGATCAGGGGGAGGTCGCCGGGGAGGATGGGGGGGCGCAGGAGCGGTCGAGGAAGTGGTAGTGGAGGAGGGAGAGGCTGAAATCGGCGGGCGACGAGGTGGCGCTCAAGGATCGATGCCCCGGCGCGTTGGTCGGAGCGCCAGCGGGATTGGGCGTCGGTGGCGGCAGCCTGGACGCTGTAGCCAGAGAGAGAGTTAGACAGCTGAAAACAGAGGTGGAGAGAGAGAGAGAGAGAGAGAGAGAGAGAGAGATTAGAACTTGGAGCAATCTGAGAGGATGAGAAAGAAGAAGAAACGAAAGTGACGATCGCGACCGATGGCGCACAGAAGGAAGAGAAGAAGAAGAGAGCACAATTTTTCGGTGGTTTCACTTTTTTTAGACGGATTCGAATTCATAAGGCGGATCCGAAATATTTGCCTAATTAATTAACGGATTCGAACTCATAAACTGGATCCGAAATGTTTGACTAATCAATTAACGGATTCGAATTCATAAGACGGATCCGAAATGTTTGACTAATTAATTAACGGATTCGAATTCATAAATATTTGACTATTCATTAAAATCTGCTTGAGGCAGTCAACCAAACAGAACCAACAAAGCGAGAGTATCACCATAATTTCAATAATTTTAATATCAGTAATTTTAATTTTGTATAAATTATTTAATTATTATAAATTTAAAATTAAATTTATTAATAATTATTATTTAATTTTTTTAAAGAATTTTGAGTGACGGCTGAAATCGAAAAAATATGACTTTTTTAAATCAGAATCTACTAAAAGTAATCCAAAAAATCAATTTTAAATTGAGTTTTAAAACTTTGAATCATTTTGTAGATATATTTAATTAAATTTCATAGCATTTTAAGAGTTATATTACTATCTAACTCATAGTCGAACCGACAATACTAATCATTAAAATAATTAGACTAATAAATTCCTATTATTTAAAATATAAAGAGATAATAATAATAATATAACTCTTAAAAAATGCTAGCAAATGTTACGAATAATAAACATATTAATTATATTAATTTATTATTATTATTAAAAAATAAATATTACATAATTGAATAAATTTATATATTTGATCAAATCCTATATGCAATTTGGTTTGTTTGGTTTGAAGAAAAAAAGATGGTTTGAAAAATTTTTATATAAATTTTTAAAAAAAATATATATGATGTGAAATAAAATGAGTTATATTAAAAATTATGTTGGATGTGAAATAAAGTGATTATTTAATATTAAAATTTGTATAAAATGAAATATAAAATAATTTTTAAAGATTTTTTAAAATAAATTTAAGATTTTTAACATGGTTAAAATAAGTCATTTTTTTAGCCAGTTGTCAAACAGAGTCGGGCATTATGCTGATTCAAGATCTGATCTAGCAATTCCATTTGATTTTTACAACACTAGAAATGAGAAACTTTCTATTATTATTAGTGCAATGAAAATAATAGTATTTAAAAATTTATAATATGAACTGAAATACATTAATTTTTTTTATTAAGAAATGAGAATATTTCATTACATATATAAATTTATCATTCCTCCATTGTAACAAATGTTAAAAAATAATAATATAAATTTAATATATTTCATGATTTCGTATATATAATACTGCTTATATAAACACGTCAGGATATAATTTCATACAACCATACATTCTAGTCAGAAAAGAGAACAACAATATCTCTCTAGGCTCATTTGATTCAAACTTTTATTTTAACCTAACACAAATTTCAATTATTCTACAAAAATTAATTTTATTTCACATCTAATATTAATACAAACATTAGAATTAATTTTACTTTATATTTTACATGCTTCTCAATATTAAACTAATAAAATATTTAATTCATTTTATTTTATTATTATATTATGTAATTCAAATATCATAAAATCTAAATGTTATATTTTAATTAATAATTTTATAATCTTATAAAAAATTATTTATAAATATTATTAAATTAAATACTTATTTTTTCTAAATAACATAACATAATATTAAAAAAATATTGAATCAAATATTTCCTAAATATTTTTCTCATTAAATTTATAAACTAAAATAATTTTTTTATTTAAAATTTAATTCTCAATCAAACAAAACCTGTCATGCACATTGGCATTGTATCATTTTTTTTCCTCAAAATGAGAAGTGCTCCTTCTTACCTATCTGTGCATAACTTATTAATACATATACATATAAATAATTATCATTTTTCTTTTTTAGTTAAATATAAAAATAGAAAAATTTATGTAAACTCCACATATTTCATTATTTCATTTAGTTATATGATTTTTTTGAATAGATTTTGTTATACAATTTGATCATATACTTCTGCCAACACGACCTGCAAAAAACTATAAGATGCAATCGTATACAATAACAATACGATCGGATACTCCGTAGTTCAACATTTTAACTTTTTCATTACAGAAGGGGCAAGGATTAGGGCCGTTATCGATTCGATTTCGAGCCGAGCCAATACCGGCTCGAAATTGGGTCGATCACATTTCGATCGACTCGAAATCAGTTCGAAGTCGATTGGGTTCGACTTCGAGCCGGCTGAGTAGATTCCAATCAACTTCGAGCCAATTTCAATCATTTTCGAGCGGCTCAAAATAATGAAATCTCAATTTTTTTCGGTCTCAAGCCGATAGACTTGACTTGATCCGGCTCGAGATCGACTTGATTTATAATATATATATATATATATATATATTATATATAACATGTATTTTAATTCAAGTTTGGCTCGTTAGTCAGCTCATTTAGATCGACTTGATTTCAATTCGATCTAAAATCGATTCAACTTTCAATCAATTTTCGATTTTCAATCCATATTAACATCCTTAGCGAGGATGCAAGGCGGTATGCCATTAAGACAAAATGCACGGGTAGCAGCACAATCAGCAGCAATGAGACAGCGAAACAAAAAGAGTTGACTCAAACCGAAAGATTTAGGATCGAGTTTAGGTCGGGTTGTCGGGATGGGTCCAAGCTTGACGCTCCAAATTAATCACATGATTTTGCTTGTAACACGATAAATGTCCGAAATGAAGACAGCCCCCCTCCCAACAAACAAGCAAACAAACAAACAAAAAGGTGGAAAGAAACTGCTTGGGACCAAAACTGCAATGAATTCAAATTTCTGAGACTGCATGCAATGAGGTTCATAATTCAGGGACACGGATGCAATTTGTCCCTAAAACTTAAGCACAATCCCAACTTGGACTAAGCAGCAGATCATTCACAAGCAAATCAGAACAGCAAATCCCTCAAAGAAATCTGATACAGGGGTATGTTCTTCTACAGAACCTCAGCAAGAAATAAAAATACATGGAGAGTTCCTCGAAAAAAAAAACAGTAAGAACTAAGAAGATGAGCGAAATATGAAAGATATTATACGTTCTACTTACCTACTTGTATCCTCTTGTCCCTAATAGGAAGGGGAACAGGCTTCTGTGCCTCGTGTGGGTGAACTGGCCCTTTATAGACCTTCAGGTGAGTAAACAAGGTTCTTCCCAGCTGCATAGAAGTCAAAATGAATGTCAAATCCTCTTATAGGCTTATGAAGAAAGTTTTTAGAAAAAAGGTAAATTGTATTTGGGGCCCTAAGGTCAAAAAAGCATTCCAAATTAATCTCAAATTTTGAAAAATCTCGATTTTTGATCCATCTTTCAAAATATTGTCTTTTTCGTTGGTATTTCCTAATAGAAAATATGAAATTTGATCTTTTTGACTTGTTTAAGTCGTTTATATGTTTTAAATAATCATTATGCCCCTCTGTTCCTACTCTTTTTTAAAAAGCTAATAAAAATATAAATTTAATTTCTCTCATTTTTTATTTTGACTATTCTAAAAGTTTAAAACTAATAGAAAGTAAATGTTAATATTTCAAAATTGTATTTAAAAAACGAAATAGTTAACAATTGAGAATAATTTTATAGTATAATAGTAAAAAATTAATAATTATGTCTTAATTGATGCCAAACTATAATACTTTTACAACCTCAAGGACCTACAATGAAATTTTTAAAAAATTGAGAAAAATTTGCAACACCCTTCCTACCTTAGGGGACGAATGCAATTTATCCAAAAAAAAAAATAAATAAGGATGTTTACTTTCATAACACTTAAGAGGTGTCCACTTGGGGCATTAAAAAATCAATTCATGATATTTTCACTGCTCTCTATGGCAAATACAGAGAATGTTACTATCACAAACAAATGCAGAGGATAACAAAGGTGTGAAAGTGATGGGGACTTGGACCCACTTCTGCTGGATGCAAAATTGAGAATTGAGTGTTTAACATATTCATTAAATAGTTTCAAGTTTAATGTATGAACTTGCAAAAATGTTTCTTGTACTTAAACAAGCTAAAAGAACAATGCAATGTAATTTTCTTTAAGAAGATGGGCCTTTCGTTAATGTTAGAAGATTCGAGTACACAAATAAATCAAAGTAGACAAATACTGATTCTTTCGTGAGAAATGCCATCTCATTGATGGACAAATGGACAAAGTACATAAAGACTGATTCTTTTGTGCGATATACCATCTTGTTGATAGATGAATGGACAGACGAACAAGATACAGAGGCACAAATAGACACAGATACAAAAAAACGAATGAACAGATAGACACATACACGCGCAGACACAAAGATAGACAAAGACACAAAGACAGAGACAAATATAGATAGAGAAAGAGAGACATGCATAGACACACACAAAAACATATAGACATACACAGAGACTAACATGAACACCACACGAAGACACGCTGACACAGAGATTGACACAGACATACAAAGACGAACATAAACACTGACACAGACACGTACAAATACAGACATAGACACAAATGGATGGCCACACATATAAAGATAGAGACAAGAATAAACATAAATGGAAACAGAGACACAAAAAGAGATCCAAATAGACACACGCAAATAAAGACAACATAGTTATTCAAAAAATAATAATAAAGACAACATAGACACACATGCACATAGGCACACAAACACACGCAAACACTGAGGCAAAAAAATAAAACACACATATATATAAATAGACAGATATAAACAAAAACAGACCCTAACACAAAAAACAAGACACAGACAAATATGCATGTAGAGTAAGATAAAAAGACGGACAGAAAGACAAAGGGAAGGAAGGATGGATGGATACACACATACAGATAAACATTCACAAACACGAAGACAAAGAGACAGAGAGACACAAACACAGACAAGAACGCACACAAACATAATCATGCACACATAGACATACATGCACACATAAACAAAGAGGAAGACAGTTATAGAAACAACAAACAAGCAGAGAGATCGGCAAACAAATAGAGACAGAAAAAAAATACTCACCAAGAAAAATAAACACAGACACGCACAAAGAGACAAAAAGATAGATGCACAAGTTGGTGCTTAAAAATCCACCAAACTCCTAAAAATACTAATAAATATTTTATATTTATTTCACATCATACACAAATTTAAATATTAAAAATCAATTTTATTTCAGATCCTACATAAACTCTAATATTAAAAATTAACTTTATTTCACAATCAATACAATCTTTAATACAACAACAACAAGCCTTAATCCTACTAGGTGGGGCCGGCTACATGAATCCTTTGTTTCACAATCAACACAATCTTTAATGCAACAAGCCTTAATCCTAGTAGGTGGGGTCAGCTACATGAATCTTTTATTTTCATTACGCTCAATCAATTAACAAATTCTTATCTAGGCCTAAGTAAAATCACTCCTTACAGTTTCTTGTCATGTCATCTTTAGTTTTCCTCTTCCTCATTCTATATAGACAAAATCTAATAATTCAATTTTTTTAATTTGAGCTTCAATCAGCCTACGATTTACATGTCCAAACCATCTAAACTGACTTTTTAAGTTTATCCTCAATCAGTGCAACTCCAACTTTCTCGCGAATATATTCATTTTTCATTCTATTCTTTCATGTATACTCACACATCCACCTTAGCATCCTCATTTCTATACTACTTAATTTATTTGTATATTTTTTTTTTGTAGGCCAACATTCAGCACCATATTCCATCACTAATTTTACTATAATTTTATAAAATTTACCCTTACGTCTGGATAAAAATTTTCTATCACATAACACAGCAGAAATATTTCTCCATTTTACCTGTCCTGCTTGGACCCTGCTAATAACGTCATTATTTATTTCACCATTATTTTGTATGAAACACAATCTTTAATAATAAAATAACTTTTTTTACATCATAACATTAAAATATTTTTTTTATATCTAAAAAACTTAAAACTTCATAAAAACATACTCTAACCAAACAAGACCACAAACAAATACAAAGACAAAGACAGTGAAAATAAATATACACAAACAGATAATGAGACATACAAACAAAAATATAAAAAATACACAGACACATACACAAACACATACATAGAGACAAACACGCACAAAGATAAAGACAAATAACATATAGAAATACAAAGGCCCTTTTTCATTGGAGGCAAAAAAATCCCAAATTCCCCCAAAATTATTTTTATTAATTTTTTTTTTTCAGAGAGAGGGTAGACTTTCAACTTCACCAAAAGGTTAATGATCCTAAATTTCATTGACATTGTTGTAAATTCTAAAGATCATAAAGAAAGCAAGTATTTCTCTTACCCTCCCCTTTGGAAGCATGCCGCGAACCGCATGCTCAATTATTCTTTCGGGAATTCTCTGCTGAAGTTGATCAAATGTTTCTACTTTCATACCACCTGGTCTTCCAGAATGCCTTCTGTAGAGCTTTTGTGAGCGCTTCCTGCCAGAAACTGCAACCTTCTCGGCATTCACCTGTCAGTTTTTAAGCATTCCAATTTAGCACACATATTCATGTCCAGAATCAATTCAAAGACATTTCAAGTTCATTTTCCTAAATATCGATAATATGGAGCAAAAAAAAATGGAATGAAGCAATCAACCAAAGCTCAGAAGTGTGAGAAACTTGAACGTATGCCGTTCTTTGTTAGTAGGGACGACAAAGGGTAAGCAATTTGCAAAATTTATATAAATATACACGCATATAACTAAAAGAATTCTGTCAGAATTTGCAAGGCAACTTGTTGAGAAGTAGCATCTCTCTAACAGGTGTTAGTTCGAAGCTTTGCTTGGCCAAAGTATTTAGGATTATGTCAAAAAATTTGTAGTTAATATTCAAGCATTGGAAGTTGTAATTGGAAGTAAAATCCTGAGAGCACAGAAGTGTGCCCATGACTTGACAAACACTTTAGCCTTCAAGACCTTGAGCAAAACATCCATCTGCAAATGGAAACATCATTGCATACTCTCAGGATAATAGCTCAGCTACTCACACATATCGATGCTTGCCAGGCATGCATGTGGCCCCACTGCGCGCAGAGTGCAGTGAACAGTGTGGTAACGTTGTTTAATTTTTTTGCGCACAATATAGTGCTAAGTTTGAATGTATTTTTGTTTAGTTTAGCTTAGTATGAATGTCTTTGTGCTTAATATGAATATTTCATACTTAGTATGAAGGTTTTTTTGCTTAGTATGGACATTTTTGTACTTAATATAAATTTCTTCAGTTAGCATGAAGATATCATACAAAATAATATGCATACTAAATAAAAAAACATGTATAGTAAGCACAAAAACTTTCATACTAAGTATCATATTAAACAAAAAAATTAAACGATATTAACTGTGCTGATAATTGCACTCTGCACACAGCAAGCTCCGCACACTTGCATGGCGTTGGCTGATAAGTAGATGAATTGTGACCTACATTCACGAATTGCTGAGTTGTTACCTTGAGAGAACAGAATAATTTCTCTTACAAATCGGGCTTACTGGAAGTAGTTTGTTTTAAGAACAAATTGCATCCGGGCCCTAGACATCAGAATGTTAAAAATTGGTTCCAATTTTTCAAAAAGCTCCATTTGCAGCCCTGAGACTGTAAAAATACGATAATTTAGTCCCAACTAAGAGGGAGTTATTATATTTTATGATTTTGCCATAAGATTATTCCCAATCATTACTATTTTGACTTTTTGAAATATAACTTTAAAATATAAATAATTTTATATTTTAATTTTAAACTTTCAAAGAGGAGAAAGCAGGGGACAGGAGAAATTAAATTTTAAATTTTAGACTTTTTAACTTTAAACCTTAAATTTTAAGAGAGGTGAGAACATCGAGTGTAAACGGCTCAAATTGATTAAAAAATGATCAAATTTCATATTTTTCATCAGGGTAAAAAAAAAATGGTGTGATCCTAATAGAAGGACCAAAACTGCGGCGTTTTTACGACCTTAGGGGCTAATCGAGATTTTTCAAAAGTTCAAATCAATTTGCAATACCCTTCCAACCTTAGGGGCCTGGATGTTTTAATTACATTTGAAGCCAATTGAACTCACGTTCCATCTTGAGTTGGCTCATAATATACTCATTTCAGATCAAGCCAACTAAAATCAAAAAGCATTCAATTGCAAGTCTAGTTCAAGTTGAGCACTAGTGGCTTAAGTCAAGTTCAGGTTTGGACAAACTTGCTCAAACTTCGCTCTTTAGCTATTTGTTAACAATTATTAACATACTACGAAATTAAATCAAAACCAGAAAACTGTGTATATGCAAAAGATTACATCAACGATTTAAATTCACATGCAAAATTTCAATCTAAAAGCAACAGAGAAATCCTAAAAAATATGAAGTTGGGTCAGGTTAGAAACTACCTCTTATCAAGTTACAAACCCAAAGGCAACAAGCTAGTCAACCAGTTCAATTGTGTAAGAATATAAGAAGAAATCAGCATTTAAATCTTAATAACAAGAGAAAGGGTATGTTACTCCAGTAGTATGTCATCCTTCAATGAGGACTCACTAAGCAATTCTTTCGAATACAGAGTAAATTTGGTATAAACATAGTATTGTCACATACATGAAACCAATATAAATTTCACTATTTTCTAGCTCGACCATATGTAAAACATATGGAACCATGTACTTACAAGATCTATTAGGGCTTTAGAAAACTTACAGCAAACTTACATCTCAAGCAATGCATCTGTTCCAAAGCATTCATAGTTGACTGTTTATACAGGTTATCACTAACAGGTCTAGGATATATTGAGCAGAGTTGCATAATAAGACTGTTAAAAAATATAGATGCATATAATCTTCTCAATCATATACGTGGGTGAGACAACTCTTGCACCCCAAAAAACTAATAATAATATCAAAGGAAAATGACAGAAGAAAACATTTTGCCTCTCTCTCTCTCTCTCCATTTTTTCTTCTTCTCTTGCACTCCTCTCTCTTCTTATAATAATAACTCATTTTTGATTAATTATTAACTTTAATTACTGTAATATATATATATATATATATATCAACTTAAAGTAATGCTAAAAGTGTAATCTCAAAGAAATCATTTGAATGTCGGATTAAAAATCCAATTGAAATCAAACATAAGAATCATTCACTGAACAGCACCAACAAGTGCATTTCGAAATAGGCTGGTTAAATCAACTATCTGCCGAACGAGTTGAAAAGAGTTGAAAACATATTTCTTGAGTGCAACAATCAATGAGTAAATATGGTGAAGCAAATTGAAATATTTTGCGAGAGAATCAAAGAATCGAATCACAAGGAGCAAGAAAAAAAGATGAATATAGACAATGTTTGGCTCTTCTACCAGCCCATTCCACTCCCCAAGCTCATCTGTGATTTTATCCAGTAAACTTCCAGTGTTTTAAAACTGACTCAAGCCGAACTCTTGCAATCCCCAATTTTTAGCCTTGAGAGCAAACCACTGACTTTTTTTGATTGAAGGTTAAATCGACCTGTTATAAGATAAAGTCAAACTCGACTTTCATGGGCTGAAGTCAAACTTTCAGCAGTACCCTCTATACAGGCTCAGGGACAACTCAAATCTAAACTTTTCAATGGGCTAAACTAGCTAGTTCAAACCTTTAGTGAAGATACTAGCTTAAAAGAAAGATGCTTAAAGATAAGCAAGATATACGCGAGGAGCACCAAATCCATACACAAACTTGTTGAGGCAAAACCTTGAATATAATTTGAAAAGAATCAAGCTGCTGGGATTATATTTTACTTATAAAAGGAACAGGTATGAAAAGAAACCGAATTTAAGCAAATTATTTACTGGCGACAACTTTTCTAAGAACGTGTATGGAAATAAAAAACCAAAGAGAGTACTACGAATACAAACATCAAAAAGATATTAAGATAGTAAGGATTAAGTGCAGCAAACTCTTCAAAAACTCCAAAAGAAAACTCAAAACTCTGAAATATCACCCGAAAACTATTTCTCCTTGAATATTTGCAGGATGGAAACTTAGAAGAACAATGGGAGAGCTAGAAGCTAGTATATGAAATAAAATTTCAAGACCCAAAAGTAGAGAGCTTCATATAGAGAAAACCATGAATAACCCGACTGATATGCAATTTCCAACTCACCCTTGATTACAAATGAAATGACGAATGGACAGACAAATATGGTGGTTAAGAGTTGACTTACCAATAAGCTTAGGGATTAATGAAAGCTGGATTATCTTAAAACTAAAGGTTAAGGTAGAGATAGATATTAGATTAGTTTGAAAACCATACTCTTCTCAACCATGAAAGACATATGAAATAAACCACAAGTATTAGTTTTCAGATGGAATTTTGGAAAGACCCATCCAACTGGATTTTCCTAAAGCATGCAAAGCTCGGTAAACCAGGAATTAATCATATCAAAGCTCGCTAGAGGAAAAAATGTCCTTCCGTTGGGGCAGCTGTGTGGATTTTCCCAGTTGATTTGATCAGAGAAGTTTGTAAACTCTGACTGAGTGGACACATACTAAAACATTAAATTACAGAGAAGTTTGGTCAATTTAACAGGCCGATTACAAATGATAAGGTCAAATTGATCAACCTGAAGATTGATTTATAGCCATTCAGCCAAATCGTTGGATTGCTTTTCAAATCTACTGATTAACATAGACCTAGGAAAGACCAATTTTGCTATCCTATTTGCAAATTGGCCTACTGAATCAGGCAATGTATAGAAGTAGCAGTCACACGAGATGGGGTATAGAGTAATAATCACAAAAAAGAATTTCAAGTTTTACATGGAGCTAGCCCGCCTATGAAATTGACCATAGAAATTGGACGAACTATGAGATAACTGGAGAAATCACTCTGAAAACTTATGAAAATGTTGGTAACAAAGGAAATAAGGTCCTATAGGCTTCTAAGTCAATCGATTCCAAAAAACTAAAGTTTCAAGAAAATAAATGCATACTTACAATTTAGCCCTAGAAATAAGATGATAAGGATCTGTTTAGCACACTTAAAACGAAGATTTGTTCATAATCACTAAAATAAGCACATCAAAATCAACAAGATTCAAGAAAAAAGTACCCTAAATTGCATGGCTAGTAAATATGAAAGTATTCTACTATTCCTTGGCCATAGTCTACAAGCTCAAGATTTTAGGTTGATTATTAGAGATTTCACATGGTATCAAGTTTGATCCCCCATTTACCTGTACCATAAGGTTTAAAAAAAAAAACGTTGCACTCAACTGAATCCGTGCTACAAAGCAAATTAAGTTTGTGCAAGAATGGACATGAAAGAATAGGGTCATAAGGCTCATAACATAGAAACTTAAGCTTTTTGGCCAGTTTGTTTGCCAAACATTTAACAACTTCAAACACACCCATTACATCATCGACACAATTAAACAACAAATCACATAAATGAGAAACAAATAAACAAAACTTGCCAATCTAGCTGAAGAAAACGAGCAGACCTGAAAGACTCCAACCATCATTCAAGTACTAGTGTTGAACAATTTTTCAATGAAGCACTTACCACAATCACAAATGCTCCCATGTCCACACTCGGAGTATAGGTCACTAGGTTCTTTCCTCTTATATGAATTGCAATGGTGGATGCCAGCCTTCCCAGGATCTTGTCGGTTGCATCCACGATATACCAGGTCTTTTCAGTGGTGATGTGGTCTGCTGCCTTAGGGTACCAAGTCTTATTCCATATATCCTGGACATAAAGCAAAATTTTTTATCTAAATTCAAAAAAAAATACAAAAATATTAACTCCTCAAATGTTAAGTAAAGTAGGTATCAGAAGATTCATTCATACGCTACTTAAAAAAGGACAAAAAATCTTGTGAAGAAGAAGAATGCAACAATGAAAATTGCAACTTTCACCATATCCAGGAGAAGTTACATTCCCACAATCTCACACGAATGACTTAGACCACCTCAATCTCAAATTAAGCACAAAAGTCACTGTGTCTCTCTCTCATATTTTCTTCCCAGGTGTTACGTCAAGATCCTAAGTCATTATTATGTATATATACCACCCGCGCAGAAGCTAAATAAGTAGTTAAAAAATTTACTTAGAAACAGGAAAGGAAGAGGGTATACTGGTCCATCGATTTCGGATTCCTCGAACATCCACCGCTGCTCCAGGGGGATGGCGACGAGCTGCTGCTGCTGGTGGTGGCAGCGGACGGACAACTGCTCCCTTCGAGAAAGAGAAGAGAATGAAAGCGACGGTTTTCGGACTGTGAGTGGGAAGGAGGCGAACAGAAATGGATCTACTGGAATGACAGCGGCGACCGCCGCGGAAGAAGATGCAGGAGAGTTGCTATGAGAAGAGCCGAGGGTCGAAAAAACGGTAGAAATGGTGGGCAGTGCCGCCGCCATCTTCACTGCTTGTCGGGACGAATCAGGCAGGCTCGGGCTTTGGCTTGTCGTCCCCTCCTCATCAACGAGGGGTTTCTTCTGCCCGGAATCCAGAGAGTGCAGTCGAAGAAGCAGATAAGGGCGGGTTTTCTCGCGAATTACGATTTATGAAGGGTTCGATGTATAAAAAGAAGGTAAATTATTGATAGGTCCCTATGTTATATTATTACTAAAGTTGATTATTAATATTTACATAATCTCCAAAATCTTCCATTTAGATTTCTATATTTTTTAGAAAGTCCTCCTAATTCCCATTTATTTCAAAAAAGTTCTCACTAATTTATTCTTTCGGAAAATAAAAAATTATGGTGTTCTAGAACTTTGCCTACATAGCTAGAGTCTTTAACCCTGTTTGGAGCGAGAACCAAAATCAGGACTAAAATAGTACTAATTTAAAAAATAAAAATAATAATAATAAATATATTTTTTAATCATTTTACAAAAATTTTAATATAAAAAATATTATTTTACTTCATATACTCAATAACTTTTTAATAAAAATATCAACTTTATTTCACATCCCAGACCAAAAAATTCAAATCAAATATTTTGATCTAGGGTGTGAAATAAAGTTAATATTTTTATTAAAAATTATTGAGTATGTGAAGTAAAATAATATTTTTTTATATTAAAATTTATGTAAAATAATTAAAAAAATTATTTATTATTATTGTTATTTTTTTTTAAATTAGTATCATTTTTATTTTGATTTTTGGTTCTTACACCAAACAGGTAAGTTCAAACTTATGCTACCGTAATTTTAAAAGTGAAAAAATTTAAAATATTCAGAGTAAATTGAAAAATAATAAAATAATAACTTGCATGAAAATAACTGTAGCAGGGCCCAATCTTCTAAAAATAAAATTAGAGCATAAATATGCAAAACATTATTTACTTTATTGTATATAAAAGTTATTTCAAACGGTTTTTTTCTTTTATCACTTTCACAATTTTTCAGAGACACTCCATCCAACTAAGTTAGAATATACCACATAATTTACCTAAGGTTATAATACTCATATAATAAAATATAATAAAAATTTATTTATTATTATTATTTTAATTAGTATTATAGTAACATCTCGAGATTCTATTGTAGAGATATTATCCGCTTTGATTTTAGAAAAACTGTGTGACTTGAGCACTTTCTAGAAGGTCATCCATCTCAGTGCTACTTCAGCCCAAGCACGTTTAATTACAGAATTTTTTATCATTAATCTCACGGTATTGCCTCAAAAGGCGCCTCTACTATTTGAAATCACGTTATCTACTTATACAGCTCAGGCTTTCCTTCTCTTTTCGATGTGAGACGATTTATTTCTGTGCCCCACTCACCATTCATTACTCGGCCTAGAAGCCTGCCAGAAGCTGCACTTTGCCTCAGTAATTTCTTTCTCTCAAGACATCACCTGACAATCACTCTCCACTCTCTTCGACCACGACAATCACAATTACTTCAATTCCAAATTTAATCTCTGAACCAAAAAAAAGAAAAAAATTCCATGACGCAAAAGAATTTCATGAGTGCCAAACATGCTTTTAACCAAGTTAATTTAATCAGATAAATTACATATTATAAAAATTCAAAATTAATATTTAATTATATTTTATATTTATATTATAAATTAATTTTAATTCAAAATAATACATTTATTTTGTATATACTAAAATAATAATTAAACTTATTTCACATTAAATATAATTTAAAATAAAAATATTATTATTTAAATTTAAATTTAAATTTAACCTTCCATCACCCAAAATATTTGAACTAAAATCTCAATACAAACTACTACAATATAAAAATAAGAGAAAATTAAATCAAAATTTCTAAATTTAAAAATTTAACATTTGAATTTCAAAATCATATATAACAATCAAGCTTATTTTTTAATATTAAAATTTTATAACATACAAATTCTCGTGTCCTCCCGCTTCACTCTCTCCTCTCACTCCTCTCTTTCCTCTCGCTCTCACTCTCCACCAGGGCAACCTACACAAGCACCGCTCGCACGAAGCTTATATTGCCACTGATAAAGAGCGAGCTTAAAAAATAGAGTGAAGTTCAAGTGAAAGAGAGAGAGAGAGAGAGGAGATAAGCGAGAGAAAAAAGAGGAAAAAAAAAATATTTTGAATATTATATAAAATTTTAAAATTAAAAAATTAAAAATAAAATTGATTGACATATATAATAGCCAAGGTGTTAAATATTAAATTTTTAAAATCATACATTTTAGACTCAAAAACCTAAATATAATTTACCGTAAAAATAACAATAACAAAATAAGAATGCTGAAAATTGCAGAAAAGATTAATGCACCACAGTTATGAAGAACTGGATCAAACAAAAAAAAAGGGGTACATAACTTAAAACAAAAAGGAAAAAATTCACAACCTCGGCACTACAAAATCATTTCTTCCATCTATCAAAAGCTATTAAACCTTTGAGAAATCATCATGATTAAAAATTCAAGATTCTATGAAGAAACTTTTGATTGGCAAATTTTTTCAGGCTTCTACCGTTCTTCAGATGCATAAACAGAAAGCGTGAGTTGATGCCGAATTCTCCGAGTTAGCCAACAATGCTTTCACTGCCATGGATTTTTCCTGTAAGTTCCTTCTTTTCTTGGGGTAGAAGAAGGTTTTGAGGACTGCGCGAAGAAGTAAGCTGAATTAGAACGTTCATGGAGCAGTTAAAGATAAGAAGAATGCAATTTTTTCATACAGTTTTAGGCTTCCTGGATTTCCCCTTCATTCGATTCTTCGGCGGCTTCAGCTTGTAGATTCGGACCATCCAATGATGAGTTGTAAAAACCTGATTCAAAAGCATGAATGGAGGATTAATTTGGCCTGCGTTTATGAAAGCTAAAGTATTGTGTTTGTTTACCAGGTTACAATTAACCTTGTTAACTTTTATCTGATATGTCACATCACATACAAATTTTAATATTAAAATTTTAATTATATTTCACACCATACACATATAATAAAGTAAAAAATTAAACTTATTTCACATCGTATACAAATACTAAATAATAACTTATATCACATTCCTCATGCATTCCAACATAATTACTAATTTTATTTCACAGCATGCACAACTAATTCAATTTTAACTCTAACCTTATTAAAATTAATATTTGCAATCACACACTTGGCTGCATTTGGAAACAATTTTAAATTAAGTTCAAACAACTTTAACTACTTAACTCACAGCCAAGGACTAGGAGACATAAAATTTTGGGACATTAGTATATATAGCGCTTCATCTTACCTTATTTACTTATGAGCCCTCCATTTCTTAAATATAATAACGAACACACCTTGCACTTTTAAATATTACACAAGATATAATTTATTTATTAATATTACATCAAACACCTTGCATTTTTAAATATTATACAGATACCATGCATTTTTTAAATATTACTTCTATTATTTATTTAATAGAAACTCGAAACTCGCCCTTATTATACTTGGTTTGAACTCAGCTTAATTTTCATATGATTAGAAGTCAACCCACTCAAATAAAATCGATTCAATTCGTAATCGATTCGATATTTGTATAATGATATGTATGCAAGCTTTTGGGATGTGCATTAATATATTATTTCTACATAAATATATTATATAAATTATATATTGAAAAGATTTATGTATAAATACATAAATAATATATTCAAATTAAATAAATAATTATATATAATATATATTATATGCAAAATATATATTTAAATAAAAAATTAAATTAAAAACTAAGCTCGATTTGACTTGAAAATCGACTCAACTTCGAATAGATTTTACCTGGCTCAAATTAAACTTGACTCAAACTCGAAATCTACAAATTTGAGTTGAGGCAAACTCTCCCAAACTTGACACGTTATTAGCCCTAAGCTTGTCTGTTAAGTTAAATGTATCTCACGTAATATTTAAAAATATAAAATATGACCACTGCAATATTAATAAACACAATATATCTCATGCAATATTTAAAAATGCAAGGTAAGTCTGTTGTTATATTTAAGAAATGAAGAGCAAATATATAAATAAAGTGAGAAGAAGTATTACGTATGTAAATATCCCTAAATTTTTTTTGCGATTCTAAACAGAGCTAGCTAGGAGGATAAACTAGAGCCACGGTGAGCTTTGAGCTAGAATTAGGCTTGAAGAAGAGTAAAGTAGTTTGAATAAAAAGATAATTTGGGGTTATCAGATATAAGCTTCAATCTAGCCCAGAAAACGAGGGAGATTAAAATTTAGAGAAAAAAACAAACAATGTGGCTGCCTGCCAAACAAGGCTGCAGTTTTCTTTCACTAGAGTAATTCTACCATAATGGTTAGCTTCTCTCAATTTACATATGTTCTAAATCTAAATTTGATTGTTTCATCGCTAATTTCCTTCATATTCTTCCAAGTAGATCCATCCATTTCTGCTCAATTTAAGTTTTAACATAAATTTATCTCATGTTCATATATTCAACCTTCAAGAGAAAAACTTGACCGTATTTTAACACAAATTTAGACAAAGCAGTTACTTCCCATAAAATAAAACATAGTGATATGCAATGATGCGGTGATGCGACAAAAAAAGGCACTGATTCACAATCCATTTCTGCTCAATTTAAGTTTTAACATAAATTTATCCATGTTCATATATTCAACCTTCAAGAGAAAAACTTGACCGTGTTTTAACACAAATTTAGACAAAGCAGTTACTTCCCATAAAATAAAATGTAGTGATATGCAATGATGCGGTGATGCGACAAAAAAAGGCACTGATTCTCATAACACATTTCTCCTTATATAGGTTGCATGTAGGCTGAAGCTAAAAATTTTTTACAACCCTCAATTATGTTGTAAGAAATTTATTGTCCAAAACCTAGATCTACATCATAAAGCTAGTTTATAGTGATTCCTTCTAAAACAATAGGAACAACGATAATAACATAAAAAACTGGACTGCTCCTTGAAAGGCATGCATAGGCATAGGTGTCAATTCAGATTCATGGATCACATTCTAGTCTGACCCAAAATATAGTTTGACCCAAAATGAATCAAGTCAAACCCGACTCAAAAAAATTCAGATCAAGTTCCTCGACCCAAACTGACCCAACTAGTTTGGGGCAACCCAAACTCGCCTTGAAATTCAACTTTGGATCTTTATTAACTTGTTAATCTTACCTTGATATAATACAAACAAGAAGAATAATGAAATATTAGTACTAAATCATGTTGATCCAATTTGATCATGAAAAAATTTGATCGTGATTTATCATAGAAACCATTAATTAATTAAAAATATTATCACCTTTTATAGATATTTGAGTGAAATTCAGATTGTCCAATCAGCTTGAACCTAAACCCGAACCCAACAAATTTTTTCGGGCCATATTCTTCAACTCGAACTCAGCTCAAAATTTAATGAGACGACCTGAACCCAAAAATTTCAAGTTCGGTTCGGGTCGGGTTACCGAGTTAGGTCCAACCTTGACATCCCTGCAGCATGGGAAGAATAAGATAGCTTACCTCCTCAAAATGGGTTAGCTTGAAGTATTTCTTCCCTATTTCAGTCCTCCTCACTCTATCAAAACCTTTGCCATCAGTTTCAACAAATCTACCAGAAAAAGGAAAACCAAAAGAAAATCACGTTAAGAATCATGTTGAGCTACATAATTACCTAAAACCCAACTCAAGACTCTAAAATAAGATGGGACACCTATAAAATGATAGCTTGTACATAAGGCAGTTCAACATTGTTGGAGTAGCCTGAGAATCAATTCGATACTGACCATCCCTCTAAAAGATAGAGCAGAAATTAGGAAAGATATAAGAAATTTAATATATACTGAAACACGCAGATCAACAAAGTAATCATTTTTCCAGATCAAATTGAAAAAATAAATATTAGCTGCAAAATGGAATCCATGTACTTACAAGATAATCAGGTTCTTTGATATGTGGAAAGACACCTCCGCCAATGCGAACCATCCACAGGAACTTATTGATGTCGTCACTAGGGTAACCAACAAAGCCTGAGCCCAAAAGTCAAAAAAAATTATTATATTTAATAAAGAGAGCCTAGTAGCTCATTTAAAAGGGATCTATTAACTCAAAATGGGGAAATATAAGACAATCACCGCCAAAGACGACTAGAACATATTTCACATCCAAGGAGTTGAAGATATCCCATGCCGCCTTCTCAGGGGAAGACATAGCGGTACCAACAGTAGCAATATGTGTGTTATTCCAGGTATTATTGTCAACAATGACTGTCCGGTTAGCCATTGCAGTTGTTTGATAACCATAATCCCACCATGATGCCACCTAAGAAAAGTGTACAGCATCATCACCATCACCATGATCATCATTAATAGCCTTTATCTACGCTATTTGTTATCAGCTTTATATACCCTTCTTCACCCATCATTATTTTGCACTGCAGCATCTAGAGTTGATACTAGTTGAGATAAATTTAGCCAATTTTATATATATATATATATATATTAATTACTTTTTAATTAAGTTGCTTTGCCTTTTTTTACCTATCGTTTTGAAACATGAAGATCAAGTATAATTTATCATCAGTGTTCCTGTGTTAGCATTGAAATACAACAGAAATTAATATAATTTAAACAGAAGACTCTGGTTTAAGGATACTTCACATAAAAAAGCTTCAAGAGAGTTTTTCATGGAGGTTAAGGCAGTTAATATGTTCTGAAAATCTTTATGAAAATAATTGTTCTAATTAAGACAGTTGATAAGCCATAAATTGTCAGCGATGACCTAAAATTTATTACCTTATCATCAAGGTCCGTGTTGTGTCCCAACCACGCATAGGCTTCACGAAAATCATCGAACACATGCAGCCCATCATGTGAACGAGATGTAAGAACAATTGAAGGTGCAGAATAAGCCTCTGCAGCTGCCCACACACAATGAATCTGAAAAGATAAATAGTTGAATTAATTAGGTGCCTTAATTCAAATAAAAATCAAACAGCATTTCATTTTGGGCAAGAAAATAATTTGGTCTTGCATAAATAGAATTCAAATTGGAAGAAGAATAAGAAAAGCAAAACGGGAAATGATGACCACAAAAATTGTCATCAATTTGGAGTCGCCTTCAAATGAATAACACAGCAGACCTAAGAATATCACAAAGATGAGAAAATGTTGTAGAAATATGCCAAGAAGTCAAATATACTATTCAAGAACGAAATAGCAAAAAGAATATTAACTTAATTAGGTAGAAAAGTTGAATGACTAGTACAAGTTCCAAAGGAAAAAGAAAGTCAAGACACTACCATTTACAGCATGTGGAGATAAATTGATTGAACAGCTAGCTGAATAAGGGTAAGGCCAAAACAGAAGATATTATGATACGTGTAGAATAATATAATCTTCAGGTTTAGAAGGCTGTGCTTCTTCATTGTCATAAACAGCTTTATCCCAACAAAATGTGTATAGTTTTACATGTAACATCCAAAAGAAATTGAGACGCTAGCTAACATAGACTTCAATAGTTGAACTATGAACTCAGGAGAGGTTATAATAGAAATTTATTCTGAAATTCGATAATAGAAATTTATTGGCGGCAGTAAATTTACAGATAGTTAAATATGCAAAATAGTAGATACGTAGTCAAGAATTAAATCGCAACCTTGAAAGAAGATAGAAAACAACAAGGAATCAATGAACTTTTCCACAATTTTAAATTGTCCAACCTTCAGGTCATTCTAAGACATCAGTCACAGTTTCTTGTATATAAATAAGGTAATAAAGCCCTAGGTGAAAACAAGTTTAGTAATGGTCTTCCGATCATGTCAGCTTCTACTTAGCATGGAGGAGACATGGATTAACTATTTAACCACAAGAATTACTATAAAACATAATTACAAATGATAGATACCCAAGGATTTATATGCATACCACATAAAGGCTACCAAGCACAACTAGCAAAAGAATAGCAACAGCAGATGGTGCCAAAGGCAAAACCATAAGCCTCTTCTCACTTCGAGATTTAAGAGGAGCATTCTCCACAGTTTCTTTGTCCTTCTTCCGGTTCTTCTTTGATGAACGCTCTTTAAGATCTTCTGTTTTGATGAGCACCTTTTTATCTACCTTTGTTACATCATTTGGTGAAGTAGAGCGCTCACTGGTTGTGTCCCCTGACTTGAAATTTAGAATATAGATCAAAAATACTGTGAGTTTGCTAACATTTCATTAGTAATTTTTTTAAAAAAATTAACATATGACAGAAGTTAAACAGATCGTGTAAGAACATCAAAAGCTTCAGAAAGAGCTATTCCATAACACAACAATTGCTTACATGGGCTGGGAGACTCTGAAATAGTTTGGCAAGCTGAAGTTTAACAGATCGTGTAAGAACATCAAAAGCTTCAGAAAGAGCTATTCCAGACATGATACATGCAGCTGGAGCTAGCACCAGCATAAGCCTAACCTGCATATGAATTCAAGACGGTCATGGCACTAACTTATGTTACATAAGTTTTGAAGTAAAACTCATGTAACGCACTAACTTGATAATTGATATTGTCCATAATTTCCTTACCATAACACCTGAGAAGTACACTGAAGTTACTATATATAGCACCATGAATGAGCTGGCATCAGAGAGTGGCAAGAAGCAGGCCTGCAAAAAGTACACAATGGTGGAATTTGAAAGTGCCAGAATCTTGAAGTATCAAAGAACACAAGATTCTCACAAACAATTGTAGTTAACAAGGATGCATAGAAAAGTTAAGGATGACAGAACAGTAGGAGGTGGTATATATCAAGTTATGGTTATCAAGCAAGGTTTCATCAGCATATCACCAACAAGTATGTCTTATATCCTTGTAGCCCTTAATATAAATGATACAAACAGTGAAACATGCCAAATACTGACAGTATTTGCTTGTGATAAAGATAGTACGAAAGCGAAGTTTACAAGCATCAATAAATACAGTCACCCTAAGAGAGGTCTATACATACCATGCTACCTTATATTTGTAAGATATCACAAAGCTTTTTTTTTTTTTTTGAAACGGTGATCACAGAGCATATTGTTCCAGTTAAATCGAAGTTTATAAACATCATGCTGTATAACTCCCCTAAAAGAGGTCTTTACATGCATTAAAATTATCAAATATCAATTTATATGAACAACCACACCATAGCAGAGGGAAGCAATTCAGTATCAAGACATTCATTTTGCAGCAATCTGTGAGACTTACAATGATGCCAGCTGGAACTAAGAATGCCAATACATTAATGTCCATAAAATATGATGGCCAAGTAGGTGGCTGATGTTCACTAACACTAGCAATAATGGGAATGTACTTGCTTGCGTAAGTCCTGTGGCACAACCATAAACAAAACAATATCAATGACAATAAGATATGAAGTAGGTTATTCAGATGCAAAGATGCATATAATTATAGCAAGAATGCCTCCTAGTATATAAGCTTCACAGTTGTAAGATGAAACATTTGGCTATTAAACTTTTAGTGCCAAGATAGAAATCAATAACATTCTTAAACAAGCCTGAAAAGCTAATCAAGATGAGCAAGGGACTACGTAGAAATAAGTGTCTCATGATTACCATTTTATTTGGTTTGCTGTCCGAGTCAAGATTGCATTCTCACATATAAGTAGGTATACTAAAAATCCTAAGCTATCACCAAGAATGAATTTTGGCTCTGGATGCTTCAAGGTTGTGCAATGATGTAGAGATCAAAACAGGGGGATCTAGTAGAATCCTCCAGGTCAGCCTCGAGACCCAAAAAATGCAAGGAACAATGCATCAAAGACTTCACCTCGAAGAACCACCCAAGATAGCTAATTAACATCTCGAGGAAGCCTAAGATGGGCCTAGACAAAGTCTTGATGACAAAAGACTTGATACCAAAGACTCGACACAAGGACTGATGTCTTAATTTTGACACATCGAGGTTCAAGTTTAAAGCCTCAACCACAAGATGATGACCCAATAACAACTTGGCAAAAGCATCTTCGACATTGTCATCAACTCAAATCGAGAGAAAGCCCATGCCTTAACCATGATGACAACTCATTTGTGAGGGAAACAAAGGTCTTGATGATGCATGCACTGAGAGAAAACAAGGCCTTAACCTCAAATAAGCTCAGGTTGAGAGATGAAGAACAAGAAAAAATCATCGAGAACCAACCTGAAGGACCGGATGAGCCTTGACCTACACAATAGCATTGGCCGAGAGAGCAACCTCGAAGTTCGACCACAAGAAGTCGAACCAAGACGAAAAAAGAAGACAAAAAAGTATTGTCCAGGATAAACCGCAAGAGCCACAACCCGTAACTATCGCTTAAAGACTAGCCCAATCTGCTCCAAATAAGGCAAATCCTTGCAGAAACCTAGGCTTCATCAATAACAACAAACGGGACACCAATTGCGCATCAATAAAAGGACAAAGCCCGCACCACGGACGACACACAAACAGGTGCACGAATGCCCAGATGCACGGACACAAACACACGCAAGACGAACGCATGCACAACACACACTCTTTCTTGTAAATCAAAATACAATTTCCTTTGCTTGCTACATCCAAAATGCATGACTTGGCAATTCAAAAGTAATCCTTCTTTGTCTCTATTCAAAATTAATCTTACACTTCCATTATATAAAAAAAAAAATCTTACACAGTAAGACACATGAATAACAATATAATACAAATTGTAGCCATTTAGAACTCAAATTTCCCTTCAACAAAAAAATAAATACAATTCTAATACAGTTCACAAAAACTCATGCATAAATTTGAGCAGAATATAACAGCATGAACAGAACTCAGCATACACCCAAACACGCAAATAGCAGTAAAAATACATAGTTCGTTAACAGAATCTACCGGCAGGATGCAATATGACCCTCTAACTTGAAATGGTTTTAGATAATACAACGGGCACCAGAACTCTTATCAATGCCATACATGACCTTCATGTCAAAAATGATAAATGATATGTCCACAACACAAAGAAGGTTTGTTTTCTACCTTCCTCTGCATAACTCTTAAGTTCTTTAACACAAATTTATTATGAGTAAGGGAATGCTTGGCAACCAATCACAACACACGTCTACAAAATCAAACAATGAACACTAATCATGAACCTAAAATCAGGACTGTGTATGGTTAAACTCTAAAGCAGCAAGTCACGAACTGAATAAATGCATTCTTACGGATCAAGAAGGCTCAGGCTTCGTCCACTCCATCCTTTTGTAGGGCTGGAGGCCACAAGTGCAATAAGAATTGCCAAAAATCCTGCACAAACAGTTCTGAGAAATGGATCCAAGGTGAGTTTATAAAGTATTGATTAACAACAATGAACTCATAGCTAAATAGTCCATCTTTGTATCTTGAAATTTACATGCACTGACTTGTAAAAATAGTCACAATTGAATCACTTACATGCCAACACTCAAAACAAGAGTTATAGCGACTTTATACATTTTAGTTGAAAGAATCCCTTTGATATAATGAACAAGGGCCACCACATGGATTATAATGAATACCTGAAAGAAATAATTGCATCAAAAGGAGAGAAATATCATGTGTAAGTGTAAACCAAACACGCCATTACTCATAATAACTTATTTCATCAGATTAAAATAGCATTGAAGTACCAGAAAAAACTAGACTTCTTTTATTTATCTCTACAATATCTCCCTCATCATTATATAAAGTTACCCCCACTCTCAGGGGTTGCTTAATTTATCATTACAAAACATACCAAAAAGGAAGCAAAATGCTCCGAAGTCATCAATGCATTAAAGCCAACCACAGGAACTAATGCGGCCAGAAGGGTCCCTAAAATAACCTGAATTGACAAAACAATATAACCCAATAATTATTTAATTACATTAATTTACATAAATTTGGATGGATTTGGGAATTAGTGAGAACTTTATCAATCTATTCATTGTACAAATACTTACAAGAGGAGCATATGCAATGTATAACCGTGATGAATAGCGACCAGTGACAATTAATAGAAGAACATGCATCGGAATAAGGTTAATGATAAATGTGTATCCTCCCCAAGAACACACCTGAAGAAAAACAGAATCTTAAATCATTGTACAGTCAATAAAAAGACGAATTGCAACTGAATTCTATGCTTACCATATAAAAATAGGACAATGCATTTAAGGTGGCATAAAACAGTGATCCTGTGTTCAGGGTCTGCACATCAACCAAGTAACAATTACAAAACCAGCACAATATGGTAACAGCAACTACAATAATCATGCCAAGCACTAAATTAATGAAATGGCATGGACTACGTCAGCTTGCAAACACATGATAACCTTTATATAAAGGTAAAATGTGAATATTAGGGCAAAAATTGCTACAGCTTCATTGTCATAACTGCCAGCAACTGACCGTGAGATGTACGAAGGGACCTGCATGTACAACAAAAAAAAAAACCAAAAGATACATTTAACAGGTAGGTAAAAGTACATTGGACGATAGTACAATCAAGTAATTTGGTAAAACAAGTTCAATGAAAAACAACCTTAAAAGAGATGTGGGAACCAAGAATAAAGATTTTACAATTTTATCCAATTTAAAGAGGAATTGCAACGAGTTTTAAGAAGTATATATTCTCAGAACACGTTTAACACTAGAATCTATAACTATGAGCTAATATGCTACAATGAGATTGAAAAGAAACTTGTTTAATCTGACCCAGGCATGCTGAAACAATCATGTCTTGCTAGTTCCTTGTGTCACACCAAACATGAAAGAACAAATTCCATACTATTCTAATGCCATTTCTAAATTGTCCAAAAACAAGATGGCAGGATACATTGGTAGCAATAGGATACTGTTCCATAAATCAAGGTTAAGCTGAGGTCCTAACTTTGTGCTTTTATTTGCCCAAAACAACTTAAACTCACCCTAAATCCCCAGTGGGATCCCCCTCTCCCAAATTGGATCAAAGTCAACTTTGACGGCTTCATAAAACTGAATGGTGAGGCAAGACGAGTGGGGTAATCAGAATCAGAACAACACCCTCCTCAGAACCACGAGGATCATATTGCACACTCATGCCATTTACATAACAGAGGTTACAAAAGCATTAAAGATTCTGAGAGCTGCTCAAGAATTGGTGAAGATTCATCGCTAGTAATTGCGTACATTCTCAAGACTGCAAAAGGAGATGTCCAGTGGGTAAGAGGTATGTCCCTCCCACTTGATTGTTGGGCGATTCTCGATGAAAATTGATCCTTTTATACTTGATGTAACTAATTTTGCTTTTACAGTGTTTTAGGCTATGGCTAATTTTCAGAAAATCCCCACTACATTTTTATACACACATCCTATATATAATTTAATATTAAAAGACAATTTTGTTTCACATCCTACACCAATTACAATATTAAAAATTAATTTTATTCCGCATCCTATACATCTTTTATTTAAAAAAATCCCTAACTTTATTTCATATCCAGCACAATCCTCAAAATTAAAAATAATTTTATTTCACATCATAATATAATTTTTTTTCTCTAAAATTAATATAATTTCATTTTCTCTCCATCCTAAAAACAACTGCAACACAAAACTATACTCCTACCAAACAGAAATCTCTAAATTAATAATCTTCAATAAGCTACATGCTTCTCACCATCCTTTAATGTGAAAATATCAATATTGTCACCATATAGTATTCTGTGCTCACTTTTAAAGCTCATTAGAGATATGGATCATTTCCTAGAAAGCCACAAGTGTTTTCTGCCTCTTCGACATATTTTAAAAGAAGGAAGTCAAACATCAGCTTGAAAGATACAAAATTGTATATGAAACACCAAATTAAGATGTATTCAACATAGATAATGAACTTACTTGCACTGAATATCCAACTTTTCATGAAGGATCCCTGATGCTAAGCATGGATTTAAATGATCTGTATCAGGTCCCTATCCCTCATCTTGAGAGGATGATCGATGTTGGATCAGCAGTGTTTTTGGGTCTCCCAACTTCTGGAGGAGACACTTAGCACGTCAGAGTCTCTCAGTTTTTGTTTCTAGAATAAGCAATGCGGGTGGAGAGGAGTTTACTCTCCCTCACAATGTCACCCGATGGGATTTTGTCAGGAAGAAAAAAGAGGCCAGTAAGTGGAAGACGAGAGGAAAGAGTGCCCATAAAATTAACTTCGAATTATCTTTTTTAATGCTCCCTTTTTTTACATAGATTTCTCTCCTAATAGAGAGGCAAATATCAAGTCAAATTTAATTGGGTTGGTTCGAAACCCAATTGTCCATACTCCTCATTACACTTCCTAGGTCCAGCTGGCTAGCAGTCTTTGACAACTTTTAGTGTGTGGGATCATGCTTGTGCAACTAGCCACATTCTTTTAGGCTTTTCTAATGGCTCTCTTAGTATCCCGCAAATCTAGCCACACACAAGGTCTTCATTAAAGAAAAGACAAGGTTTCTTGGGTGATTCTCACATGACATAGGCATACGACCTTTTCTCGTGTGCTTTTCTTCTGAGATCTCATCAATAAGGTTTAGCGAAAGGGTCATTTGTGGCAATGCTTTAACATCTCTCTCATCTTCCTCAAGAGGTCTTCTGCTCTTGGGGCTTTGTTTTGATCCCTAGTAACCCCTTAAAGCTTCAGAGATCTTTCCCTGATGTTTCTCCAGTTGATCGAGGGTTTCTTCTCTTGATTCAATGTTTCCTCTCGTGCCAAAGTAGGTTTCTTCTTAGAAGCTCCAAAGTCAAAACTAAGGGGCTTTTGTTTTGTCATCAGTGCTTGCATCGAGGTTTGATTAAGGTTGAGCCAATATTTCTTTCGGGTTCCTCGAAGCCAAATCTCTGATCATTAAATAAGGGAATCATGGATTTGACCTATTTTCTTTATTTAAATTGGCCATCCCTTTAAGTTGATTTTAAGGATTCAAGTAATTATTTCTTTTAGCCCAAAAGAAAGTAAAATGTATTAAAGAGATAAAAAAATTAAAAATTTAATTGAAGTAAAATGTATTAAAGATGAAGATCAAAAAATATTTTTCATGAAAGAAGATATCAAAGATAGATGAATGAGTTACTTTCAACAGCTTTTCAATGAAGGTTGTGAAAATTCAATTGATCTTATGGAATTCAGTACCCAAAAAAAAATAAAAATTATTCTTACATCCGACGTATTAGTAAAGCTGAAGTCTGGAAAGCTTTAAAAAAAATGAAACATAAAAAAGCAATAAGACCATATAACATCCCAATAGATGTTTGGAAGTGCTTAGGAGATGAAGGAGTTTCTTGGCTCACTAGATTGTTTAATATGATTGTGAAGACTAAAAAAATGCCAAATAAACGGAGAAATAGTATATTAGTACCTATTTATAAGAATAAAGGCGATGTATAAAATTGTGCCAATTATAGAGGATTAAATTAATGAGTCATACTTTAAAACTTTGGGAGAGGGTGATCGAACAAAGGTTACGCCATAATACTAAGGTATCAGAGAATCAGTTTGGTTTTATGCCAGTCAGATCTACTATAAAAGTTATTCATTTGTTAAGAAATTTAAGGAGAGAGGAAAACATACATCTGGTTTTTATTGATTTGAAAAAAGCTTATGATAAAGTCTCAAGAGAAGTACTTTAGACAGTTTTAGAAAAGAAAAGAGATTTGCACTGCTTATATTCAAGTTATTAAACACATGTATGAAGTAGTTGTTACCTATGTTCGGACACAAGGAGATTTGACTAAAAATTTTTCTATTACAGTTGGATTATACCAAGGCTCGGCTTTAAGTCCGTATCTTTTAGCTTTGATTATGGAAGTCATGATTGGACATATCCAAAATGAAGTGCTTTAGTGTATGCTCTTCACAGATGATATTGTCCTTGTTGAGAAAACTAAAGAAGGAGCTAAAGCGAAACTAGAGCTTTGGAGAAATAGTCTAAAATCTAAACGTTTTTATCTCAGTAGATCAAAAACTGAATATATGGAATGCACATTTAGTCAAAAAAGAAATACTTATATTGGAGATGTGCTAATTGGTGATCAAATTATCAAGAAGAGTGAGCGCTTTAAATACCTTGGATCAATCATACAAAATGATGGTGAAATAGATAATAACATTATTAGCAGGATTGAAGTAGGATGGGTAAAATGGAGAAATGATTTTGGTGTGTTGTGCGATAAAAAAAATCTCATCCAGAATCAAAGGTAAATTTTATAAAACTGTAGTAAAACCAGCGATGATATATGGTGCTGAATGCTGGCATGCAAAGAGAAAATCTACAAATAAAATAAATGTTGCAGAAATGAGGATGCTAAGGTGAATGTGTGGATATATACGAAAAGATAGAATGAGAAATGAGTATATCCGAAAGAAAATTGGTGTTGCACCAATTGAGGATAAACTTAGAGAAAGTCGGCTTAGATGGTTTGGACATATAAATCGCAGGCCGATTGAAACTCCAGTCAGAAAAATTGAGTTATTAGATTTTGTCCATGTACAAAGAGGAAAAGGGAGACTAAAAAAAACATGGCAAGAAACTATAAGCAGTGATCTTAATTACTTAAACTTAGATAAGAATTTGGTAACTGATAGAGCGAAATGGAAACAAAGAATTCATGTAGTCGGCCCCACCTAGTGGGATTAAGGCTTGGTTGTTGTTGTTGTTGTTGTATTTCTTTTAGCTCACTGCTAACTGTAATGATTGTGGCTAGGGTTGAAAACAAGTCATATTTGAGGGAGTTTGTCTCAACGTGAAAACAAATCATAATATTTAAGTCTCGATTAGAAACTCAAATATGTTTGAATTTAAAAGTCAACTCGACTCGAAATGAGCTGATTTCTAGGCGACTCAAAATCTATCTTTAATATACTAGACATTAGATTCTATTATTTAAATACAGGTATTATGATGTATTTATTTTCAGTAGATTCTTTTATATGAGAGAAAACACTACTAGCTACTACAGAATTACAAAGAAAAAGGGAGGGTGTACTTTAGTCCGTGGAGAGAAGTGAAAACTTCAAATATGAAGCATCAAACTAGCAAAATAAAAAATGAAATAAATGCTCAAACTACAAAGCTTATTGGAAGAGAAAAAAATAAATAAGAAAGGAATAGGAAGAGACATAATTTGAATCTAAACTAGGAGTTACCCACATGTAAACTAGGGGATGCAATTGCACCCTCTAAGTTTTCTGAATATTTAATAATTAGTTTTTAGTTTATATTGTATTCAACCATATTATCCATTTATCATCTTTCACTAAGGCTCTGTTTGGCAACTGGCTAAAAAAATGGCTTATTTTAATCATGGCCAAAATCTTAATTTTATTTTAAAAAAACTTTAAAAATTATTTTATATCTCATCTTACACAAATTCCAACATTAAACAATCACTTTATTTCACATCCAACACAATTTTTAATATAACTAACTCACTTTATTTCACATCATACACATTTTTCTAAAAATTTCTAGAAAAATTTTCCAAATCATCTTTTTTTCCTCCAACCAAATAGAGCCTTAGAGGGTTCGATGCTCCGAACGCCACAATCAAGGGTGAAACTCGTTGCGTCCGCCGATTTGTGTCGCCTCCAACCCTCCACAGTCAGGCCCTCGCAATCTTGCCGAACCCTATCGCCTCCGGCCTCCTCAATCAAGTCGGTGCCTTGTTCGACGACCTCCATCCGGCCATCTGATCCTCTGCTGATCCCACGCGCAGCTCTAGTCTCCTCCACCTCCATCTCCTTATCCTCCTCCTTAGTGCAACAGGCAACTGCCGCCACCGACCTCCCCTGATCTCCTTCCTGTAGAAGCCGGCCTTCCCTACCTTATACTCCCCAACGCCACCCCCATTCGCTTCTCAAGGCTTGAGGTTGTGCTTATCTTTCTATTATTTTCAGCAATGAATATAATGAAAAGTCAACTACGAGACAAAATTGGTGATCTCTGGATGAATGGCTACGTGGTTACGTTTATTGAGGAGATATATTCAACAAAGTTGATAACAAATTGATTCCGCAATACTTTCAAAATATGAAAACTTGTCAAGGTCAATTGTAGTATCATTTTATTGTATTTGAAGTTTATGTAAAGCAGATTATTTATGTTAATAAAAACTTTAAATTTTTAGCATTTTTGCAATTTAAATAATTTTTAATTTTTATACTGTTGTTCATAATTTATTTGACCACCCTAATCTGAGGTCTTGGCTCCGCCACTGATCCAAATACAGTTTACATAAATCTCATGGCTTATCTACAACGATACAGATAATCTATCTTAAAATTTAATAAAAATTCCTTTAAAAAAAATTATAAAAAAATTATATAAAACACATAAATAGTTTGAGTTTTCATGAGATACTGTGAACGTTGACTCAAATTAGAATTAAAATATATTTTCGAGTTTATGAAATGATTTAAAACTCAAACCGAAATCACTAGAGTAGATTTTGAGTCACATCAAATACGAGCAAGTTTGGAGGGTCGATTCATTTTATCAACACTAGCTGTGGTATTTTTACTTAGTATTAGCTTGAGCTAAAGCCTTAGCCCTTATACAAAGGATCAAAGAAAAGGAAGGTGAGATCCAATATTTGTATGTTATCTAAGCAAAAATCCAACATGAAAAGATATCAGTATAGGGGAATCTATAGTAGTTCATTTCAGATTAAAGTTTATTAGTAGTTGAACTTGCATATTACTAGCATATTAATCTCACATTCACATGCAAACTGAAATATCATATAAGTGCATATACTAGTAACTTGTTGATCAAGGTTTATAATCTTCGCATATCCCATTCTCCTCCTCTCAGTCTTTCCCTTCATTCATATAATTAACAATATCACCACCATGTACCACTACTCACTTCACTTCAAGCTACCTTACCTTCAGAACAATGAATATCATTTGCACTCTTCTAAAGCAACCAAGTCCATTCAAAGATGAATAAACATCAGGATCAAATTTCAGTACACAGCAAACATAAAGCATACAGAAAATAAGATGATCTTTCATGACTTATCGAATTGAGTGGATTTGTCCAACATATACCCATGACAAGTTACGGCCCCATTGTGGCAACATCATAAATAATTATATAAGGTCACCAACCACTAGAGCAAACTATTCATTGAGCACTTACAATTGCTAAGAGAGCTGCTGCTGTCAATCCAGCTCCAGTGCCTTTGACCTCCTGAAAGAAGCATATAAATGAATCAAAGCATAGCAAATATACAATTAGGATAAATGCGTCTACATTAGAAGGGAATTGAATATCTTTTCAATTAAAAAAACAAACCTTTGTCAGAAGGTAAGTGGCCCAAGCTGCATTAGCTGAGAAAATTGGAGCAGTAAAGACACAAACAGTCTCCACAGACAAAGGAACGTTAAGTGAATGAAGCACCCTGTGTTTAACAAGAGAAATCATCATTTCTCTAACTTACCACGTGAACTGTTTTCTTTTACAATGTTTTAAAACATACCACCACATAGTGCCTGCTGTCAATGTCAGCCCTGGATAAACAGTTCCCCCAATAACACGACCAAGAGGATACCTAATAACAACAAATTAGAGAATCACAACAGTTTGTATTCCACACTGATATATAAAAATCGTATATCAACTTCGAATATTCAGTTAGAAAAAATACCAGGTTCGATCATCAAACCAATTCCAAAAATCATAAATTCCATTTTTGGTTAGAAACTGAAACAAGCAAAAGATGCAGAGTCAGACACCATAGCAGAGGACATGCAAATTAGACGTTAATCATATTATTTGAAAGATCATCACTTTTGTTACAACCGAAAATATGTCAGCATTTGTCATGTGCTTCAGCAAAACAAACAAAGTTTTTTTTTTGACATCAGAACAAAGTTTTGATAGAGTAACTTTCTGTCTCATTTTCACAATCTTAAAAAAAAATTACAGCAACTAACTAAAGCTGAACATTTACACAAACTCAAAAACTGAAAATTACCAGAGCATGATTAGATAGCCCAACAAGCAAAATCATGAAGTTAAGCATTAGAATATGCAACAAAGAAACAAAGAGACAAACTTTTAAATGTGAAGTGTTTGATTCATAAGGTAGAATACGTAGAGAAGAGCATGAAATGTGATGTGTTAAGTAATGTCTCCAGCATGGTTTTTTTCTACCATGTTACAACTGCAAAGTTGTTCCCTGATTTCTACATACCAACCAGTAAAACTAATACTTTAAAACATTACCAAGGGATCTATAATAATATTCTAGTACTCAAGATATTAGTCTGATTGTCAATGAATAATTCATCCAGGTAACAGATAGACCCATTCCTCTCAGTTAAAAACGTACACCTAATTTAGCCATTGCGTTCATGGGAATCCTATAGACCGATCCAAACCGAAGCTCAAGAACATAAAGAATAAAGAATTGAAATTGATGCCCACAAGGGAACCAAACCTGAGTAACTCTGTAGTTGAAATATGGATCAAACTCATGGATCACGCTCTCATACTTTATAACCTGATACACCAATGTAACGTTCATCAACGAAAAACCTTTCCAACATTTCAGCATTAAGGATCGGATCTAGGAAACCCGGGACAAATCAAAAGAGGGTGGCTTACAGAAAAGAGACGGATCGAGAAAGCGAGAACTCCGATCAAAAGGAGGATGAAGAAGCCTAAAACGCCGCCGAAGGCATGCCTAAGGGTTCCCCCCGGCTTCGCCTCACCCAGAGCCGCCATTGATGACGATTGAGAGACTGGACGGGCTGAGGAAAGACCGAGACTTCGGACGGCAATTTGGTCTGGCACCAGAAAACTACCAAATGGTCCTCAATCTTCGTTTTTCTTACATAATGCCCTTTCATTAATTAGATCCCAAGAAAAAAGATGTTGACAGCTGATTCTTTTAGTCGGATTATGACGCAGGGCCACATCACCAGCGCCAACGATTTTATTATAATTTATGACCTCAAGCGTAGATTATTATACATTATATTTATATCAGTGGGAATGCTCACTTTGGTGTCATGTATATATTGTGGTTAGTCTGAGTTTTATGTATGGGTTGGATTAAATTAAGTTTAAGAATAATTCACCTTGAATCAATTTGATTCATGTTAGGCAGACTTAGGACTTATTTATGATACAGAATATAATATGAGGACCGGGATGATTAAAGGAAAATCAGCCCTAAAATTGAATCAGGGCCTCTTCACCGGTTTTCGCCCACGACCCTCCTCGGGCGCCCTACTTCGCTCCGGTTTTGCCCACGACGCGCCGATCCTGACAGAGGCTGTGTTTTGCTCGGGCGCGCCTTCTTCGCTGAGGCAGATGGTGGCCGCGCCTGCTTCGCCGCGCCGAGCAAGACGGGGTCATTGCGTCGCTCGGCCACTCCTGCTTCGCCCAGTCGTGTCCACGACCAACAGATTCCGCAAGTTTCTCGGCACGTCATCTACGTCTTCGCGCTTAGCCGGCAACCTCCGGTCTATTTTCCTCTTCTATAAAATGGGGGAACTTGGACTTGAGGGGGGATGATGTTGATGAGATTTCTACCTGAGTTTGAGTGGAGAGCTTACTCCTTCCTTTGTTGATCCGCGCAGGCGGCGCTGATTCGGACCGGGACGCAGAGAGCTGCAGGTTTCCCGTGGTTTTTCTCTTCAGGTTTTTGGGTTCAGCTCTGTTTTCGTTTTACCTTAAATCCAAACATCTTATTATGCTCTGTTAAAGCTACTGATCCACCTTACTGCCATTGCTTAAGCTTCTTTGTTCATTGAGATTTGCTCTAAGTCCAAAACTATAGTTCACTCTGTTTTTCCTGCTTGAAATGAGATCTGTTATATTGCAATTCATTTGCTTGCTAATTTCTTATTCAGTTGTGCCAACTGTACAGAATCTGATTTCCTGTTGATGTTAAGTTTGAGATATCATGAGTTTGGTTTTCAAATGAAGCTAAATTATTCTTCTATTTGCTGACGCCTATGGAATAAACTTTGACAGATTGAAAATTCTTTGATTTTCAAAATTAAGGAGTTAAGTTAATGTTTGGTGGTTAATTTTTATTAATTTAATAGTTTTCTATTTTAATTTGTTTATGTTTCTCTGAAGTTACTTGAAGTATTTAAATTTTCTTTAAAAAATTTATTGAAAGTTTATGTGAATATATGATTGTTGCTAAATAGCATAATTTATTCAACTTAGTTCGATCTACTCAATTTAGCATCATAGTATTGCATTTATAATAAGGAATTTCAAAAATTAGATTATGTGTCTTTTGATTTAATTATCATGATTGAAGCCGTATCGGCGTTAATACTTAGGCACGTGTGAATCGTTTTAGCGACTCTCACGTGCATCAGATTAGGAGTGTTATCAATCCGATTTTGAGCCGAACAAATACCGGCTCAAAATTAGATTGATTCTAAATAGGGTTCGACTTTGAGCCTGCTCAAGTCGATGCCAATTGACTTTAAGCAGATTTTGAGTTATTTTTTAGTCGGCTTGAAAAAAAACTCAATTATGTTTTCAAGCAGATCTCGAGCCTGGTAGGCTCGGCTCAATCTGGCTTGAGATCGGCTCTGAAATATGTGTGTGTGTTTTTTAAATAGAGCCAATTATGAGCTGGATCGAGCCGAGCCTTCCCCAGCTTAAAATCATCACTGAGTCAAACTTTTGATTTGTTAGTGGCTCGTTGAGATCGACTTGATTTCAATTCGATTTAAAATCGATTTAATTTTCGATCGACTTTCGATCTTCGATTCATATTAGCACCCTTAAGTGGGATCCACCTGGTCTTTGATCTCATTCAAGCAGGGAGCAATTATTTTAAGTTCCTATCTAAGAATAACTATTTATTTGCCCAAGTTAACTTAAATTTTATTAAAATTAATTTTATAAATTACATTATATTTAAATTTTAAAATTATAATAAATATCATGCAAGTTCTTCAAAATAGAAATAATGTGAAATGAGTCCATAATTTTTAAAAACTAATATCTATATCTTGAGCTTCAACATATTTATCTGCCAAATATTTTCATCAAAAATTCTATCAAATATAATTAAAATGGTCATTTACCTAGCCTTCATTAAAATACCATTTTTTTTCTAAAAAATAGTATTTTTTTTAAAAAAATACTATTTTAGTAATAACATATATAAAATCAAGAATTCTTTCAAATATATTGAGCGAATAATCAGTTGGGATAATGCGTCTAGTTCAATGTTATTTTGATATTATATTATATTATTTAAATATCTTAATATATATATATTATTTTTTTAATAATAATTTCATAATTTTTAAAAAAATTAATAAAATATATTATTAAATCAAATAATTATTATTTTTATATAATATGACATAACATTAAAATAACATTAAACAAAATGCTCTCTAAAATTGAGCAGGTTAAATCTGAGTCAGCATCGATTCTATTCGGTAAAACTCAATCTAATTTTTTTAAAATAATATTATATAAATTTTTAATTCTCATAATAATAAATATAAAACTTAACATTAAATTCTTATTTAAATTTAATAATATAAAATTTTATTAAATAATTGTATATTATTAATATAAATTACATTTAAATTACTTTTGATTAATATTATTAAAATTTTAATTTTATAAATTTTTATTTATAATACTATTTTAAAATTTAAGTATTTTATATATATTACTCTCTTATTTTATATATAATTTTTATGATGATTTAAAATACTATATAAGTATTTCAACCAAATTTATTTTTATTAATGTTCTTAATAAAAATAAATAACGTAAAATACATAATATTTATTTATTTTATTTCTCATATTTTTAATTTATATTTAAAATTAATTATTTAATAACATATAAATAAATTAATATCATTATTACTTATATATATAAATTCAAAACAAATAAAAATTTTGCACATTTCTTAAAAAAATTAATAACTTAGATAAGTAAATTATTATAAATTTCAAGTTGATCCAAAATACGATCCAAAAACCTAATCCATTATGAGTCATGGATCGGACCAGGTCAACGCCGATCCCATCCGAATGCCTTTTGGGTCGGATCTGGGTCGGAGCTAAACCCGATTCAAATTCAACCCGTTGACAGACCTACTTACATGTACATGCTGAAACTGGAAAAAAAAAATCAACAGCAAATGAAAAAAAAAATAAAAAAGAGTGAGAGAACGCTCCCAGCATAGCACCGCATTATCAATATTGAACTTAAAAAGTATCATCAACCTTTGATTACTATAAGTTACAATTACAAAATAATCATGTTTGGTACAAAAACTACTTCAAAATTATAAACCATCTTCTGCCCAACCTTCATGGTAAAAGCTAAGATCACACATGGGACCTCTTCACTCATGTTACTCGAGCCGCACGCCCTAGTGCAGTTGCCCATAGTTAGAGAGGTGCAGGGGAAGCAGCTTCAAATCCCCACAGAAGGGATCCGACCGCACAAATGAGGAGATTATTTCGCCAAACAATAACAAGAAAACAGTCCTGAAAAATTAACCCTCAAGAAAAGTTCGGGAAAGATTTGTAGCGAGAGCTAATCTGACTGAGCTGAGGGCTCGAGGCGGTAGGTCAGACTGGTAGAAATCGGGGCGCAGCTTCGCCGTGGAAAGTTCTTGCAGTTTGCTCAACAGAAGGTTTGTTTCAGTGACGTTAAGAAGAGGCCGATCCCTCCAATTTAGCAACTTAACCTACAAATATGACAGAGGTGAATTCATTATCATTCATATTTTGTATACTGAGGATATAAAACAAAGAAGTTCAAAAAACTTCAAAAGATTACAAAAAGGGAGATTTACATGTCATCCCTATTACACATTTAAGCCCCCCGCAAAAATATTTACAATTATCACATCTTTCATAAATAATAACAATTCATCACAAAATAAGAGAATAAAATATAATTAATAGCAAAACGTGATTATTCATGACATAAATATTCATTTTAAGAGTTAAACAAATAATAGACGTGTAATTATCCCAAAAAATTTATGAAGTGTGTGATTAAATGGCTAAACATGTGGCTTCACATACTAAGTAAAATCAGCTTTTCAACCCAATGCACACATTAAATTATTTTAATATTACATTTAAACATTAGAGTCAACTGCAATCAACATCTAGATTCAAACAAGAGGAAACTATTCCTATGCCATTAAAATTACAAAGTATATAATTTTGCTTTCGTTTGAATAGGAGTGGCAATATATGACCCGATCCGTGAACCCAACCCGAACCCGACCCACAAATTTCGGGTATGAGTCATGAATTTTGACCCGTTTATTAAAGGGGTAGAGTTCAGGTTGGGCATGATCGGGTCGGGTAGGGTTCGGGTTGAGAATTTATCAAAAAATACTCTATAAACGAGTCGGTTTGTCGACTCGACTCATTTATTAATCGAGTCGGGTTCGGGTCGTGGATTTTGACCCATTTAATAAATAGGTCGGGTTGAGGCTATTTAGGTCAGGTTGGATTCAAGTTCGACCCAAAACCGACCCGTCGACCCATTTTACCACCCCCTTAGGTTTGAATCATCTAAACCTGCGTACTTGCCTAGCTTATTCAGCGCTCGAAGATTAGTTTCATATAGAATTCGCACAGCAAAAAGTGAAAGACAAGTACATTCAAGTATCCATGGAAGTGCTAATCTTCCCAAATCCTTTGAAATCCTCAGGTTGGAGGGATGCTGGGCGTTACGAGTTCATATTGTAGAACAAGATGGGGAAGGCATTACAAAATTCATTCACGACAGCCTCTATGGAAACATCAACAATGAGGAAACATGACGTCGGTACATGCAACAAGTAAAAGATAATGAATTAACAGAGGAAGAGCTCAAATTGATTCTTGTATAATATACGGCTAAACATTAGTTTAAGTGTAAATTGCATATAGATCCCTGATGTTTTACAAACATTGCACGCTGATCCACATATTTTGAATTATTGCACTTAGAACCCTAAGTTTAACATTGTGTTATCGTGTAGTCTAGTGTCTTAGTCGAGTGCACACCTGATCCAAATTGACAACCATTAAACTTGTGAAAATATAAAAGTACGAAAATGCCCATATATTGAAATTATGTTTGTTACCATTTGGTAAAATCATGGAGATATGTGATTAAATAACTCAAAATTAATCAAAGTTAGAATAAATATAACATTGTAGGTGAATGAAGGGCCACATGGCAATAAATCATTAACCTCAAGGACCTATGCACAACAATTGCAAATCCTTGGACCAGCAAACAAAAACTCTTAAGATCTAGGTACCTATACATAATTTACTCTAATTATAATGAATGAATGATTGTGATCATGTTAGACATGAACAGTTGAAATCTAATTAAATGAAACCATGATTCAAACAAACACAACCCTGATACAAGGACGGTAACAAATAGTAACCATAGTGTCTAGGTGTGCACAATGTAAAAAGCAACTTTAGATGTTCAATATGCAAAATCATATGTTTGGAGTTACTGTTTGGTATCAGCCTAAGGCACACTTTAAAAAAAATAAAATGATCGAGCTCACTAAACAGAGCTCTTAGTTAAACCTCAAATTTGAGGTTGTAGTAAACCAGATAAGCCTCAAAATTGCCGCTTTTATAAAGACCCAAGTGGTGGGGACACAAATCAACATTGAATTGGACAGCTAGGATGATATCAAGTGCTGAATCAAAATTCAAATTCAAATTAATTAGAACTATTAGAGATTTCCATATTAGCTTTATTTAGATTAGATTTGATTTGATTCAGAGTATATTTGAGAGATCTGAAAGATTCATCATATTTGAAATTGATTTTATTTTATTATAATAGAAGTAGTTTCATATTTACTTTTATTTATTTGGTATTTTATTTTCTGCATTTAATATTATATTTTTAAATTTCTTCATGAATCTCTCTATATAAAGAAGTCGCCTTGCATTGTAAAAAAAAAAAAATAGTATTTGATGAATGAAATTATGTTTAAGTTTTCTCAAAACCTAAATCCGAGTTAGGGTCGATATTCCGGTGAAGGAAAGGGTAGGGTTAACCTTGGGTGAGAATCCTGAAATTCTAATTATTCACTTCCCAAAAAGAATAAAAAAATTCTTTGCACACTCACCTACCTCTGAAGCTCGCTCCGCTCAAGCCGCCTTCGCCTCCTTCGACCCACCGGTTACCCGCGAGAGCTGGCAACCCCGCCGCCGCCGCCCCAACCGTGCGGCCAGCCACTGCCCGCATTCAGCCAGCAGCCATCGCCCAAGGCCTCTGACCTCGATCCCGTAGTTCTACCTTCTGTAACATCGTGCACGCTGGTTCGGTTATCTGCAACATCGTCCACAATCAACCACGGCTCGCAATCCAACAGTTTGATCACGAACTTCGATCCCGTCGGTCCGATCTTCTGCAATATCGAACACGAGACTTAAGCCAACGGCCTCCTCCATAACATTGGCTACGGTGTTTTCGGCCCGCCTAGCTGCGATCAGATCAGTTAACCCTCATCATCAGTGACTCTTCCCCGATTAAATCGCTGATAAATTCTTTCTCGAACCTAACCAAGCTGATTATTTAATTTCAACACAAATTATTCGCCTGACTGGGATTATTTATTTGGCTCTAATTGTGTGACCCGATATTTCTTTCTGTGTCAATTACTGTTGGATTTAACTGTGAGACATCTGTCCTAAATTCCTGAACATCAGATCTTATTTATTAAATTTAAATTGACGCCCTAATCTAAGTTGATAAATTCTTATTTATCATACGATTCAGTTTAATTTTAATTTTAAAATATTTTAATTTACGGGATTCAAAATTCTTATTTATCATATGATTTATTTAGAAAATATTTTTCTCTTAATTAAAATAATTTGCTAATCAATTTTGCTGAATATAAATATAAAATATCATTTGCAATTTTTTTTCGTACTGCATCAACTTGATATCAGAGCATGGTTTAGGTTAGGCCATTTTATTTGATCATTTCTATATATTTGTATTATAATTTTATTTATTACTGTCTAATATAAATATCGTGTGAGTATTGACTCAAAAATAGAAACTATATTATCTGAGCTTATAGCTAGGTTCGACCACATATCCACACCTAATAAACCACTATCTATAGAAGAAGTCGTGATTAATTCCTATTTTTATGGTGATTCAGATTATTTATCATAGAAAGAATGGAAAAATAATTTAGATCATTGTTTTGATTATTGTGGTTGGAACTGAGTTCGAGAGGATTAAGTACGTGAAATTAATGCTTCTTGGTGAAGCAAACTATTATATTAGAGATTTGGAGAATCAATGTCCTTGGGATAATTTTAAGCCGTTTGAGACGGATGAAATCAAAACTTATTTACGTAGGAGATGTTCTCTTTCATCCCATAGAGTTAACTTTATAATTCCTAAACATGACCCTAAATTAGTACCATTTGCTCCAAGTCCTACTCCCATTGCCAGACTTATTGAAACTATAGGTGACCAATCTAGTTTCCTTGTGAAAGAAGTATTGAATGAGTTCTCTACAGAGACCTTCATTCTTCCTGAAGCATTGGAACTCGATTCGTTACCTATATCCATTTATATAGCAGATCCTAGTTTAGCCGAAGAGTACGAAAAGTACGAGAATGAGATGCACGATGAAGATAGTTATAGTATAGAAATTGAAAGTCAAGTCGAGAAAATAATCATAGAGCTGAGTCATAAATAAAAGCAGATCATAGATTCAATAAAAAACACTAAATCATCTTACGATATTGATGACACTATCGATCACATTGAGATGATTATAGGCTACAATCATTATGAGGTCAATAGGTTCGATCTAATTAAGCATACTTATGCATATCCTAGATTTAGTAAAAACTCGACACCAATAGACCTATATAGACAGATGACACATGAGAGTGAGTGGTTGGCTACCCGAACGTCTAACTGGTGTGCTGTACGGTTCGCCAAATATTTCTGGAGAACTTTATGGCACCTAATAGGAACCGCATCACTCGTGACTCCAACCTATTCTCCACATGCCTATAATCAAAATTAATTATCCAGTAGGCACTAATAAGGTCATAAATCGAGTCTGCATATATTTAATTTTCTTTTAATATCGTAGGTTTGAGTCTAGTTAGTATTTGTATTTGTATTTTATTTTAGTTCATTGCATGTGCCAGTTACTTTATTTATATATTATAAAATCAATAAAATTAATGGTGAGATATTATAATTAGGTGTAAAAAAAAAAATTTAAATACTTTATTATGATAATTTAAGATAATTAAATTTCTAATTTAATTTATTTTAAAAATTTTATTAAACTACGACAACTGAATAAATTTGAGTATTATCATTAAATCATGGGAATAGTTGACACTTTCAATATTTCAAATCTATTGGTTATCAGGACCCAACAGTAATACCTAAGGAAGCATTAACCTTTGTTCTCTTTGAGTGTAGCTTTACCTACGAGAATCCTCAGTTAAAATCCACCTCAATATTTATTTAGAGCTAATTGAATAAAACTTGTTAAGCTAGTAATTTTAATTGAATTCGATTATCAATGATATTTGATTCGGTAAAGATTTTTTACCTTTTCAGAAGACTCAAATGTTGCAGTTGATCTGACACACTCGGAGATACATGAGTCGCATGATCCATACTAAGTTGATAAATTCTTATTTATCATACGATCCAGTTTAATTTTAATTTTAAAATATCTTAATTTACGGGATTCAAAAATCTTATTTATCATATAATTTATCTAAAAAATATTTTTCTCTTGATTAAAATAATTTGATAATCAATTTTACTGAAAATAAATATAAAATATCATTTGCAATTTTTTTTCGTCCCATATCACCAAGCACAATTGGAACGAACACTCGTAATTTGCATTTGCTCAATACATATACAACCGGACCTCAACTATAATCAGTCATTGTCATCAGCAATAACTTTATCAAGAGCATTTGGATTTGGTTCCAACATTGCGAGTTCGCCATTGCCAATCACATTTGATTGTTTGGTTCAACAATGCGTGATGTGTTAATTATTACAGTTGAACTATGGAGACTAAATCCTAATTAATTCTGTCCACAATACCATTCGTTCCAATTACAATTGGTCCTAAATTAATTTATTTTGGAAAATTTACTATTACGCATAAAATTTATATTTTTGAAAAACCAAGAACAGCATCTCATTTGAAGACCAAGAGCAGTTTTCCCTCAAAATGGAAGGCCTAACACTACATTTTGTAAAAGGGGAGAGCACTCGTTGTATACACTATACGCCTTGAGATAACAAGAATATTTAGTGAAGCCATGAACTTAAATGAATTTCATCAAAATATGTAAACCCTATGCATTCAGCATCCCTTTGCTCTTCCAAGTTGTTTGTCAACCACATCCAAAAATACTCACAAGTGCCATTCAAATCGAAGGAATTGAAAATGGATGGGAAAACAATTCCACACTAGATGTGATTGCAATCATTTCATATACGGATTGACTTGTTGCCCACGTTTTGGTGTAGCTTTTTAAGATCCAATTTGCAATTTATATCAACCTCTCTCAAAAATTAGGTTTCTCAGCTTCAAGGTCACTATCTTATGTAATTATCTTGTCTCTATTAAATTACTGGCCACCTAATATAAACTAATTCAGATGTTTACTGTAATGAGTAACACCAAAGTCATGCATGTGCACTAAGAACATACCGAATCATGAAGAAGTGGAATCCAGAAACGTTGTGGTGTGGAAGGGCTCCTCATAAGCTGGAAAAATCATGCCGAAATATGCATCAATATATTTTTCTACAAAATAATTTTACAACTGCATGCAATATTGCCTCAACCAAATCAAAGACATTAATAATACCTGTGGAGTTGAAAGTAAAAAGAAAGTTAAATTTATTAAACCTTTCAAGGTATCAAGAAAAATAACGTTATGTAACTATTAATGACCAAATTTTATATCAGTAGAAATATCAGGATGATCATCCCCCAATCATATTCTTAAATAAAACTGTTGATAAGTTAACATTGTGTCAAACAACAATAATAAAGCCTTAGTCATGAACTATTTGGGCTCAGTTACATGGTCTTAACCTCCCCCCGCAACCCAAAAAAAATCCCCCAATTAACTCTATTTCAAACATCGTTTTTGATAGCAAAAAACAAAACAAGGTCATGTGCAATAACCATACTAAGGTATTCTGCTCCCTTTCTTTACCTCACTTTTAAATCAGGGACCTCTAAAGGCCGATAATTTATAGTTATCTCGCCTCCTCTCCTAATGTGATCATTTATAATGCAGTCCATTGATGCGACTATCCATCCATCCAAGCGCTTGCATCTCTATTATATAAATTTAAAGATATTTGGAAACTTAACTGACCAAAATTCATTCTTAAAGCGATAGAGAGATTCCGATGCCTAGATGGAAGAATGATCACATTAATGGCGGCGTTGAAAATTTTATTATATTATGAGAAAGTGAAGCACTTGCAGACGACAAGAAGAACAAGGACATTTAAGTGGATTTGGCTTTGTCCCTCATTTAGGGTTCTCATACATAAACTTAAGGGAGTCTAAGCCAATACTAAAGAAATAGCTGACTCCAACTAATTTAAGAATTAAGACTTATTGCTACTATATAACTTTTACCAAACCCATAGGTTGATTTCGTGTTTGATAAACACTAGTTGTCAACTAATAATATTTCTGAATTTAGTTGCATCGGCATTATAATTTAGGGATATTTACACACATGCCACATAAATCTTCATGTATTACATCACGCACACTTTCTTCACAATCCATAGTGTAAATTTTGTGAAGAAAATGTGTGGTGTAATATTAAAAAGTTTGTGTGGCATGCAGGTAAATGCCCCTATAATTTATTAGGCCCGATAAGTCCATTAGAATGTCCTTTACATAGGGATTTCACAATAGTATGCGTGAGTTACCATGTTTAGCATGTGTGCATGTGCTTTTTGTAGGAATTTTTATTTGTTAGATTGTACGTACATGATTCAACTGAGCAAGCTAGTTCTCGAGAAGTTAGTGATAGGTCAGATGTTAATTCTAAAGAGGCGAGTTCCTTAAGCAAGTTAGATGGATCAACATCTTGAGGAGATGTCCGTCCTCCTCAAACGAAAGATCATATAATCCCTTGGACACCTAGTAGGCAACTAGCTCTCACATGAACCACCACATCCAAACGGTTATTTTCTTCCAAATAAAAGAGGATCAACATAATTGACCAGCATAAAATGACTGATGGCAATAATCATATAACACAACCTTGAGCTAGAATGCCCACCAAAATATTCTTTTGGACTTTATGGACTCTTGTCATGGAGCACATATAAGAAAAAAGCACTATAACGAAGCTCCAAAGACTAGTAGTCATACTTTTATGATTTTCTTAGTCATAATCCTATATACGTCTCTACCTGTATGAGTAATTCAACGGTCTGCTGAGCAGCATCAGTGGACCTTCCATCTTTCACCTTTTGAAGCGATTTTTTAAAGTTTTGATATCTGCAACAAATACATAGGGTCAAAAGGAAGAATTCCCATTAGACTCCCATTAAAGTTTTGAGAATATAGCAGTACTTGTGAAGAAAACCAAGACCCCCAGCAGACTCTACTTCCGGCCCAAGTAGTTCAATCAGTCCCTCCCATCGCTGATAATAATCATTCAGACAGCCAGTGAAGGAAATAGAAATAAGATTTACATAATGGAATGTCATCATAGAAGATATTACCACACGTCTCTTCCAACCTTCATATACTTTTAAGAATACCAAGAATCAAATACAAATGAAAAAATAAGTACCTTGGAAGTTTCATCAGCAATCCCGACACATTCAAATAGCTTCTGAGCAATGTGGTTAAGCCTAGCTTCATCGTGAGCTTGTTGGAACCAATAGATACCACAACCTTTTCTTCCATGTTTCCAGTGGTATATTCCAGCAATCTACCATATTATACATATTGTTGATGAAGTAAGACTAACAAATATGGGCAAGATCTGTTCTTTTAAATCAACAGAAACCAGATTTCTAGAGCAAAATCTCTATCTTTACTATGAGAAGCAAGAAAGTAGGGTGAGAATTCTCCAAGCAAATAACAGTACTTGGAAGAAGCCACGAAGCTGTGATTACCTCCTTAACACATGAGCTAATCCTTTCAAGCTCATATAACCGGCAGATCTCCAGATTCTGAAAATGAATGGGTAGCATCGCTCAGTCTTAGACAAGAACAACTGAATGCCCAAAATGCATATGGGAAGAAGAAAATATTAAATACTTATGATAAATTCATTCACCTTTAGAATCATTACGTGATTTTGTAAAGGTTGCTTGTAGAGTAAAATCTCTAGCAAGCCCAAACCTTGCTTAGGACATGAAACCAAATACGTTGGCGCAATCTGACACATCAGCATGTTGCAAGTTAAATGCAATCAAAAAGGGTAAAAAGCAGTCGTAGTTATTTGAATTCTATATACATCAGAGTAAGTGCAAATATAATTGACAGAATAAAAATAAAAGTAACCTTCATTCACATACATTGCACTACTAACATATCTACAGTATTTTCCAAACATTGAACTCAAGCTCAAAAAATCAAATATGAAACGGAATAACAACCCATTCATCATGGTCCATTCATACCACACTGGCGATAGCTTGATGTAACTAAAGCATAAGTAGGAAATGTCCACGCCAATAAAATTAAATACCTATTTAGACTTAATTAACAGGAGACTTAAGAACACAAACGGCTATTCTTCAGAGTTTCCACAAGTTATTATTCTCACTCATATAATTTTCAACTACCGAATTAGAACTTCAATTAACTTCTACATCGTTAGGAAAAGTTCAATAATAACTAATTATGGTATTGGATTTCTATGAAAAAATAATAAAAACTATTATTATGGTATTGGAGTCCAGATAAGCCCAAACCATAGCCTTGACTGTCAGTAAGACAGTCTAGTACAAATTTCATACGTGAATGTAGCCACTGAACATAGAGTGCATATTCTGACCAAAATGCAGAAATGTTTGGAAAAAGTAAATTTCCTCAACCAAACATAGAACTTTGCCAAATGAAAACTAAACCCAACAAATTCATAAAAAAAACCCACAGGAGCCATGTAGGTTAGATGTAGTTTAGAAAGTACCGATAAATAAGAAATGTATAAGGATTGAAATTATGCAGCAATTGAAGCTTGCAAGAGTTTAAGCTCAACACAAAATCAAATAGAGCAAATTTGAGCCAATTTTCAAGTCATAAATAAAGCTTGTAATTTTTTGAATCAAATAAGTAATTGTCAACTCGCTTAGGATCTAACTCAAATATATGCATAATACTTTTACAAAAATTGCCTTTAATGTGGTGTTCTCACAGCCCAGTGGGGAAGGAGCGTGCGTGGGAACTAAGGGGTCTTAGGTTCAAACCATACTATCACCACAATTTTCAAATGGGGTAAGGAAAATTGTAATGTCAAAGGGTAAAATCAAAAAACCTTTGCCTTTAATTGGTGATACGGCATTGTCGTTGATCTTTGCATCACATTGTGCAAAAGAGTCCAATTATGAATACCAAGTTGTCCACTTTTTTCCCTTTTATATTTCACCCTTTGTTGTGCCACCAATTCTACAAATATGATGGCACTTTTGTGCATCTCTAGCAATAATAAAGTCATAAATTTGAGAAAACTCCAAAATACTTTTTACCTTTTTCATTAGTCTCTCCAAAACCATACTCTTTATGGATGCTATTAAATTCCTTGGCAACACGTCTAATATGTTCATTTAAGTCTCCTCCAATATATTTCTCTTCTCCTGAGGTATCTCTTGTATCGATTCTCCTAAATCATTCAATTTTTTATTTTTTTTTTTACATTTGCAACCAAACTTATTTGTCAGGCATAAATGTTTATAATGTTAATAGTCACCCCATTGATCACAATTTTTAAAGTTATAATTCTATCTCTAATCTTCTTGATTTTCGCTATATGATCTTTCAGATTCTTATTTAGGATTATACCCGCCTAATTTCTAGTTCTTTTCTTACTAGAGTACCAAAGCTTTACGCTTAAGCTATTAATTTCTTTGGCTTTCTCCCCCATCCATTTTATTTTTTGTAGACATAAAGTATTAATCTTCTTATATATCATGATAACCACCAAATTCATTAACTTGCCCCTTAGGGTGGCTATATTTCAAGTACCTATCCTTATTCTGGTGTCTTGAGTTCTAGTGTTAGTGTTATGGACTAACTTTTTTACCTGTATTTGTCCATAATGTGGGAACTATTGCTCACTTATCACTACACCTGTACGTCGATGCAATGGCCCTTGCATATTTTTCATCGTATTTAGGCAATACAGCGTGTCTCTTTCAGGAAAAACCCTAGCTTTAGCGCAATTTTATAAAGAATTAATATCATGTTTATTCAATAAGTTTTATGTTAGCTATCAATTGCATAACACAATCCTCCGCGTTTATCTTCTGGGATTTGGGACTCAATGACGGTGCGTTTTTTGGAGGGCCATGATACAATGGAAAATTATTCCAAGATAATCAAGGCCTTTGTGAGGCGACAATGCAGCAGATAGAAAGGTTTCTAAGCCTATTTTTAATGCTTTCTAACACTTATTCTACAAATCAAAATCAAGATTTGGTTAGAAAGTACAAAATAGACCTGACAATAGAAAGCTATTCAATGAGTGAAGCATAATACTAAATAAAAAATGCAACAAATAACCTATGACTTCTTCAGTTGAGACAATGGAGTGTGGGAGGCTAAACAAAAACTAAGTCATCAGAGTAAAGAAGAAGGTAGATGAAATGGAAGAGCGAAAGACAAATCATGAAAAAAAAATCAAAAATCAAATCAGAAAAAGTTACAGAAGAAAAGTTACCCAAGGACAAAATGGAACAACAATGACACTTTACCAAATACTCGGGTACATGACGCATCAGTTTAATTGAAATTTCAGAAATATCGTTTGCTTCATTTTCAATAACTGCAAAGCTTGAGTTGGACATTGAGCAGCAAAAAATAGCTCTACATTTGCCCGGCAGCAAAGCAATAGAAAAGAAGATGGTAAGGGAAGTTCTCCTACATATGGTACCCGGTAAACAAGAATGTAGTGGTGACACAGATCAGCATCGAATCGGATGGCTAGGATGACGTCATGTGCTGAATCAAAATTCAAATTCAAATTAATTAGAGCTATTAGAGATTTCCATATTAGCTTTATTTAAATTTGATTTGATTTGATTCAGGGCATATTTGGAAGATTTGAAGACTCACCACATTTGAAGCTGATTTTATTTTATTGTAATAGAATTAGTTCCATAATTGCTTTTATTTATTTGGTACTTTATTTTCTACATTTAATATTGTATTTTCAAATTTCTATATGGGATCTCTCTATATAAAGAGATCGCCTTGCATTGTAAGGAGAGAGTATTGTGATAAATGAAATTATGTTTGAGTTTTCTCAGAGCCTAGATCCGGGTTAAGGGGTCGATATTCCGGTGAAGGAAAGGTAGGGTTAGCCTTTGGTGAGAATCCTCAA